>JANXJC010000064.1:15642019-15673355 GCA_027564655.1 Leptodon cayanensis | reverse complement strand
CCCAGCTCCCCAGACCCCACCTCAGCCCCCCGGGGGGACCAGGGTGCAGGTCCCCGCAGCCCGGCCCGACGGCGGCTCCGCTGCCCCGGCGAGGGCCCCCAGGACCAGGGCTGGGGGTGCCCCCAGGGCCCCCCCCCGCTCCCTCTGCTCTTGGCTGGGGCATGGGTACGGGCTGCGAGGAGGCAACAGTTGGGGTTTAGACGTGACGAGGGTTCGTATGCAGAACCGGGACACCTCTGCTCTCTAGGTTACAGGGCTGGTTTGGGGCAGATGCAGCCCCCCGTTCTGCAATTTTTGGCAAGTGCGTGTCTGTAGCCATTTTTGGATTAGTAATTCTTGTTTGTGGACTGTCTCTGACAGACTACAGATCATTTCTGAATATCACATGTGGTCAAGAAGAAACTGTTTTGTAAAAAGACCTACCAGACAGCTTTAGAAAAAACACATTTAAGACTCTACCACGAACTATGGTACTTAAATGCAGAATTTAGCTCTGATGCAGTAGAAATGACTTTTAAGTCTTTTATAATAGTAGCGTATTCACATAAAAGTAAATAATGAGATGGTTAAGTCTTTATCTTCAGTTGCAGTCCAAGAGATTCAGCAGGGTAAAAAAAAAAAAAAAAAGCTTTAGAGCAAAATGTTTGTTTTGTTTTAGTTACTTGTCTAAGTAACTAAATTTAAAAAAAACAAAAAAAACAAAACAAAACTCTGCTATTGAATGATCACTCTTGGCAGTGTAGCAAACAGAAAGATATACCAGCTAGCTCAAGTTGCACATGGCACCTCCTGAATAGGGAAATGCTCAGGAAACTCACGTTAGCACGAAAAAAATATGTGGTCTTTAAAAGCATCATTGGCCTTCTTTAATTTTCATCAATGCTAACAACAACCGGGAATAAAAAACAACGACTATTCAGAGCAACCAGCCTAGAAAAAATATTTAGGCTTGTTTATCCTAATCATTTGATATTCACAACAGACTGCAGGTGACAAGTCACTCTCCTGGACACATAACAAGCCTTTGCAAACTGGCTGTTGTGACTGCTTGTATAGTCATAGGAATCCTTTTGTCTTCCCGGAAGAAAACGTAGCTGAAGGACAGAGATTAACTTCCCAACAGCAACTGTGTCTGGTCTGGATAAAGAAAACACCCCTGTCTCCAAGGCTGTAAAACTGCATCCTTCTCAAATGGCTCAAAAATAATCTATAAATCAAAATGTTCATTCTTAAAAGACTCTTTCTTTAATGCTATTTAGTTTTGAAATTATATTCAAATTGCTAAAACAATTTGGGAGCTTACTTCTATTCAGTTTATATCCGTTAATCACTTGCAAATACTTGTTTTACTTGGGGTAGGATTCACCTACATTTACACATCCACAGTGCAGATGTTTGTGTCTAAGCTGTGGTAGTGATTCAAGTTAGCTTATCTCCCTAAATTCCATCTGCAGGTAAGGGAGGCAAATAGCCACTTCCAAATTGCAGGTCATCTAATCTATGTTAGACACCTACTTTAAAATGAGACAAACTGGGCTGTAGACATGCTAGTTACAGTCTGCTGACTGCAAAGAGAGCTTAGACAATTAATTCAGATCTTGATACCTTCATTGCAAACCCCTATGTTCAAGCCAGATGAATGTCTTCTTTACGGCCACAGAAAAAAGGCATACTTTTAAAAGAAACCGAGGGTTTTATCTAGAAGTTTAACATTTGAGGTTATAAGCAAACCTGTGCCCCGTTGATTGAAAATCTGGGGTTATTCAGCACAGGGATATAATCAGAGATAATCAGGGATATAATCAATAATGATATTGAAATATGACACAGTACCAAGGGAAGTTGAGATACAGTTGTTTTTAAAAAGAAGCTGCTTTGGACAAACACTGTTAATAAATCTAATCTTGACATCTATTTGTTTTAAACAAATAATCTGTTTTTATTCTCCTCGGCCATGTGCTTGAAATGGAGAAGATAACTGTTTCTTGTATTCCAATATGGTCTCTTCCCAACTTGAATTTGTTTATCCTTGTTTATCTATCCTGTCTATTTAGCCTCTGAAAGACTATAGTGCCTTTTCAGCCTCTCCAGTCCGCGTCCCAACTGCCCCCAGGCCTATATCTGGGCTGTGCAGAGAAGAGGGGAGAAAGCAAAACCTCATATAAGATTTCCTGATGGGAAAAGCTTTTTAAGTTACAAAAACCAGGGTTCATCCTAAACCTACAGCTTAAATGAGGTGATTCAATTTCAAATTATTACCCACAATGATGATAATACCCATGTCATCATACTAACCTGAGAGTTTTCCTTCCACTTCCAAACTAATACCACCAAAAACCTGATCCTACCGCTGTATGGTTCCTTATTCATATGGCAAAAATCAGGCGGTGTACAGGGTTTTACACTTTCTTATACATCCTTTATCATTCAAGAATGTAAGTTACTGTTTCTCACTTTAGAAAATTGCTACATGAAACACCCAGTTTAAAATAAAACTGGAAAAGAGGGAAACCAGGAAGCCATGCCATGCATTTTGATTCTTGGCCTACAGAAGAGTTTTTGATCTATTATGGAAAATTCCCACTGAAATTCCCGATTCTTTTGGATTCCAGAGTTCTGTCCGTTCTGGGTAGGGGGGCTGTCTTCCACTGTTGTTAACAAGAGCAGTATTTCTTCTAGCACAAGTCTTGAGATCATTCTGCATTTGGATTTAAGAAGGGTGGACCAATGAATTCGTCATCCACAGCACATTACATGTGAAAAGAGATGGTTTCATGCAGTACCTAAGATATGCAGACCTTCAGTTGTTGCGACAAGCTCTCACTTCCGCTCCCAAAAATTACCAGCTGCAGAAATGTGAATATACCCCAACACTTTGGAACACCTGGAACTTCAAATCCAGTCTTAGATCCCAGACCGCAGCATTTGCACGACATTATTTGTTCACACAGCCATTCAAGAGGGTAAGAAATGGATTAAAGTAACAGGAATCTTAATATTTCTGATTACTTCTGCATAGGAAATATATACTGCTGGAACTCTTAGGCACATAATAATTCAAATCTTACTATGACTTCTCTGATAGTAAAAGATTTCTTACTGGCCTTCAATAACCCATTGAACTTTCTCAGAGATTTTAGTAATACATACTCATCATTCAGTTCATCACTTTGTATGTTCCTTCAGTTACAACTTCAATGCATCTCAAATGATTCTTCTACCATAAACCCAATTTCGCATCCAAGGAATAACTTACTTTCTTGTATTGCATTAAGAATTTCTGAAAAGTCCACATCTGTCTTCTGTATGTCTGGTTTTATCCATATTTGCGTTTCCAGCCGGTTAACCTGCAAATCCTCTCTTCCTTCTGAAGAAATTGAAGAGATTGATGGGGTTTGTGACAGTGCAGCAGAAAATCCAGCCAAGGGGCTTTCACATGAGGGAACATACACATTGAATAAACCTACTTAATTTCCCCCCCCCCCGGCAGAACCAATTATTCTTCAAACCAAGCCGCTTTAGATAGAATACGGACCGATTTAAAGCTAAATAGAATGAAACAACAACATTTTCTGCTATCAGCAATGATGCAGAGTCACCACCGGCAAGTCCCTTGTTCAGGTGAACACATGCCGCCATGCCATGAGCACCCCCTCACCATACCATCTACAAAAGGAATGCCAAAATGCGAAGACAGACAAGAGACGTTGTTACAAATGACACAGCACTACAGGAACAACCAGGCTAAAATAAAACACATTAACACGCAAAAGATGAATTAAGTCTTAGGACAGAAAACAACCATTAGGACAAAAAGAGCACGGACAGCATGTTTCAGCCGCAGGACACCGTAAGTTCTCACACGCCGAGGTGATGGCATGCCATGGTCTAGGGAGCATGCCAGTACTGCAGTCCTTTTTGAAGGGGCTCACTCTGGTATGTAATGGTTGCTGTTTAAAAGCACTGCAGAATAAAAACACAGGCTAGCAGGCCACAGTTTCAAACCTATTTACACATGTAAATAGGTACAAGATTTGCCCATTTCAGTGCTCTTTCAACATGAGCAAATTACACGGGAAGTTTTGGAAACAGACCCTTCCCACGCAGAGAAAGGTGGCTGCACATCACGAGTAGACAGGAGAAGGTACTGGGCAAACGGGCTTAAGCTGCTGGCTACGGGGAACGTGGATACAGCCAGAGAAAAAGAGGGAGCTACTGGGCACGTGGCTGGTTTTTAGAGTGGCAGCAAAACCTTTCCCAAAGGCATCTGTCAGAGGTGATGCTCTTGACTAACTAATACACGGTTGGCAGAGAGCGGCGGTGGTCAGGGAGATATCTGGGAAAGGACTTCACAACAAAAAGGCCATGGTGGAAGAAGAAACCTTCAGGTCATTTAGTCCATTACTGTGCCTTCACTAGAGGCTATCACTCATGCTTTTGATGGACGCATTTTCCTTTCTTCTACAATCTGCCTATAACAAGCTGGTCTTGTTTTGAATTACCTCCTAGCCCACTGTATCTTCGCCCCTCCCTCGCCATTTAAAGACTATCTCACCACTGCCTTAACGAGAGCTGCAAATTATATTCCTGGGCACAAAATTACTCAACGCTTCAACAAGACCCTTCTTCACTTTTTGGAAATACAGATCTCAAAATGGGTATACGTACACCAGCTTCAACCTTTTTTTATTTTCCAATGTTAAAATATTATAAATTCAAACCGTCCCATGCTTGCCCTAGCACGTTCTTTTGTTCCACAGCAAAGACCCACTGTTAACATCAGAGACAGCTCCCCTTGTAGGCTCCTGCAAAGGGATCTGTCATAGCAGCAGCAGGAATCAACATTTAATGATGTAGAGCAAAGAGAATTTCTTAAGTGAGACAGCTGATTATTCATATAATAGCAGCCTAGGGAAATCCGCAGATAGCCTCAGAGGTGGGAGTTTAGGATTTGCCCCAGAAGAGAATTCTGGGGACCAAGGAAAAATACTGCAGCTGCCAGAAAAAACATATAAACAATAGGATGGAGGTAAAGAAATAAGCAATGGACAGCAACTCGGTTAAGCAGCTTTGCACCTGATATCATTCAGTTTCTCATTAAATACTCAGCTACCACTTTTAGCATACATCATTACATATTTCCATCCTCAAATCCACCAGCCTTTCTTCTCCATTTCAACCCTAGTTAGAGCAAAATAATGACAATACTGACAAATACAAAATACCCCCTCTTCCCCCAACCCTCCATCCCTGTTAGACCCAAATCCCTGCTCCTGAAAACACATGAAGGTAGCAGGATACCTGCAGCATCTCCAACAGATCCGAACTAATTGGGCCAGGGAGAATGGAACTGACAGCCAGCCAGCAATGGAGCTCCCAAAGCACTGGTATCTGATGCACTATCTAACCACAAGCCTGTGAATAAAATGAAGCTGTTGGAAAATGTACATATTCAATTCCAAAGCCACTTTTTAATTAATAAAAAATACTGTCTAGAAAGTGGTCAGAAAACGTCCAGCCTAAACCTGACTGCTGTTCAGCCTATGAAGCCAAGACAACTTTTGCTGCATTCAAATCTCCTCTCCTGTATTTGACCCATTTGCAGTATGGGAAGCTGCCAGCAATCCACACCAATGCCAGTCTTGTGTGCTTCTCTGATTCACGGTAACCTTAATATCTGGCCTCACTGCACAAGTATCAGATCAACAACATCATCCAGTCTGATTTCACTCAAAATTGTAGGCATAATCTTCTACCAATCATTTGTGATATAATACATGGCTAATCACAAACTTGCCTTCACCAACACAAGGAGAAGAAGAAATGTATTTGCCAACAACATAGCTTTTAAATAAGCGGTTGCAGGAACATTTTCTTTTTCCATGATCTTCATGGTGCCAATAAACAGACTTGAACCAGGGCACGTTTCCTTCTCCCCTCGTCCCTCTCCCTCAGCACCTGCTTTGCAGGAGGGAACGCTGCGGTTTTTTTAGCTGAGGGAAACAGCCCCTACATGATGGGTCGTGGACTGGCCAAATTAATCATTGCTGATTTGTTGGCAGACAGAGGTTTTAGCCTAGCAGCTCTTTGGAAAAAGCCACAGTGTTCTCTCCCACGTCCCAGAGAGATTTATTTTCTTTATCTTACCACAGATCTGCAATACCACAAACCAAGATAGTATCTGCTGTCACTGCTGCTACTGAGGGATCACTAGCCTGGCTTTAGCATTTCCTTCTCGCTTTAGCAGCTGCTGATTTATGCTTTATCAGCGACACGTCCCACTGAGTAAACCCTAAGGAATATTGCCTGGGAGGTTGGGAGGGAAAGACCCTCTTTCCATAGAAACATTAGAAATAAACAAAAACAAATAAAAGTGAAATAAATATTAGATTTATCAAATTTCATGTGATTTTATTAAAAGATCAGTCTGAGATTTTTCTCAGCTTACTGAGACATTTTAGTTCAACTGAAGTCATATTTTAAATTAGCTCATGGCATTCACTCTGATTTACTCGTTGCAACAAGCAGTGCATAAAAAAGGCATACTTTTTACTTTATTTGTTTTGGAGAGTGTCTACTAGTTAGTTTAGGAAAATGAATGAGATTTTAAAAAGGCATGTCATTTTTAAAGGCTGAATGAGATGCCTTGTTCTAAACCAGAATTTTAACATACTTCTAAATATTAAAATGATCACATGAATGAGAGAAGTGAATTATATAGCAAACAGTTAATATGATACTAATGTTAAACAAGGTTATTCCCACTGCAGTGAGAGAGATTTTGTGCCTGCTTAAAATTAAGAACATACTCAGGTTCTTTGCTGGATGAGGCCTTGTTACACGCATCTAGTATCCAGCCAATTATCGCAATCAGCTTTTTAGACGTGAACTTTACAAGCAAAAGTCTATTAAGATAGTGCAACGTATCAGACCAGCTGTCTGCCACATCTGCAGTAGTTTCTGTATAGTGCGGCAGTGCTGGCACGTATGTGCCTGTAGTGACAAACTGGGAGTATCTTAAAGGCTCCAGTTTTCCCTAATTTGAGGTACATACTTTTACCTCTGCAGGTCACAGCATTTGCCCCCATCTATCTACAAAGCACATACACAGTTTTGGAAGAATCATAAATAATAGGTAATGATACATGTGGAAAGAGAAGCCGTTAGAGACTTCTGATTTAAGTCAAAGCACTCTATCATAACAGCATTAACACACAATATGCTTCCGAGACTGAAAAAATTGGGTACCCTGTGGAAATGTTTGTAGACCTTTGAAAAACCTCTGACCTGGTAGATTGCCATATACGTCTATAAATACATAAAAACTTGGATATAACTCTCGATACTCTTAATTAGTTTACCAGTTACCTTAAAAAAGTGTATACTCTGTCACTATTCAGCATAGCTAATAAAATCTGCCACTATGCAGAAAACACCATTTATCTTAACGGTTTTCTCACTGATTATGGATAAAATAATGTGTCTGCATGTTTGTGTCCGAGAATCAAAAGCCTAGTGTAAAAGCACAAAAATGCCTTGTTAGTTTTGAAAGTTATTGGAATAAATACATAGAGCTACTTCTTTTTCCACAAGAAAGTCCAATGAATGTTAGGGGGGAGGGAGGGAAAGATAAGTTCAAAACCCAAGTCATTCTGTTTAACGTGAAGAACCTATGCCATAGCTGTCTCTGTGCATGGTCATGTCAAGGGTACAGTAATAACAATACTGGAATTACTTTTGAAAGGCAATTTAAAAATAGTTTCCCTTTGTACTGCAATACACTGTAAGGCATGACATAGGTTTAATTATGTTAATACAAACTCTTTTCTTATCTTCCAGAAGCAGCAGTAGTGAAGGGGAGATTTCTAAACACCTAGTATTACTAACTTATCACAAGCTAAGGTATTTGGAAGACATATGGTGTCCATTCTCCCCTCCATTAAATCCTGGCTGGCATCAGATACAGAGAAGTCCACTCAGCCAGCTAAATACAGAGAAGTGGGGAGTCCTATGTTCAGCACTTGTTCTTCATCTCTCTCTCATGCTGTGTATGCCTTTTCCACAGACAGCCACAGACAAAATGGATGGACAGCCCTTGGTTCAAAGCCAGACCTTGCAAATCTCCTCTACTGCCAAAACAGCCCGGACACCAGGCTAGGGGGACAGGGTCCTGCTAGCCCTTAATTCTTGCATTTCTAATTCGGTCACTGCCTGGAATGGACTGTGGGCATGGGGACAGTCAAACCCGCCAACACCGTGCTCCTATCATCGAGAGGGAGACGTTTCGTAAGCGGTGAGTTCAAACAGGACAACAGCTAGGGAGAGCTGATAATCCCCGTCTCCCACATGGACAAATACCCAAACCACTGGACTGCTGTGCAAAAGCACACAACCTCTTTCTTCATTTCCCATCTATGCTCAGAGGATGCCTCAAAGTCCTGAGAGTTGAAAGGATGCAAATGTCCACACAGAAGCCCCAAGCATAGCATGTCTCATATTCCTGTGCCTAATACTTTCAGTCACTGGGCTCTATGTGGCCCCTGTGCAGATCCTGACACAATCAGTAGAAGGACAGTGTCGCACAACCGGCCTTTGGAATTACCCGCTAGAAGCACTTCTCTTCACTGGTAATACAAAGAGATAGGGCACCGAAGTGTGCGCTCTCCTGCTGGGAACAAAGCTATTCTTTTAAAGTGCCGCAATGCCTGGGAGAGGACTCCACAGGAGACAGCCTGAAAACAGCACAAAGCCACAGTGTGTAACTCGGCAGAGACATTTCTGCACCACTGTATGTTGCAAACGAGAATCCAGAAAGAAGTCTGAGATCTAAACGGACCGAACAATTCAGCCCATTTCCTATTACTCTTATTTATATAAAAATAACAGTAAGAATTATTATCTTTTAGTTCCACCTCTTTCCTCTTAGGCTGTGAGCGTACATATAAAATCATAGCTATCAAAGATCACTATCGCACGTGTTCAAACATTTGGCCATGTTTGATAAATCTCACTACTTGTGAATGATAAATCCCTTCGTTACCATCTACCTTTAACAATATCGGGAATTGTTAGCAGGCAATTCATAAAGAGGAGAGGAAGAAAACATTTGCTGAATAAACTGTTCATTGCAAAAAGCTTGCCCAGTTCTCGAGTCAGCAATTTACTGACGAGGCAAGCAGAAAAGCTGGCTGCACAGGGCTGAGGCATGACCTAGCAGATGACTTCAGGGCACCAAAGATGTACTTCATTATAACATGGGACATCAAGACAGCTTTTACAAGATACCAGATATCTCTTCCAGTTGGATTTTAATGTAACAACCAATTATACAGGCTCCCATTACACCATAGCCTATTGCTGCCTTCACCACCTAAACACATCCAGGTAATACATTGCTGCGGAACGTACCAGCAGCTAAACTATTTTGGCAACTTCAGCTGTCCTGAGACTGCTGAAGAATGAACACAACATCGGAACGTGAAAATGGTTATCCTAAGGACAGGATAGCAGAACAGAGGTCCGTCCAGAGCAGGATCCTATTTCTGACAGCAGATGCTTAGGCAAAGGGAATATGAACAGGGCAAGCACACCCAGTCTATCCCCAATCTGACCCTTCCAGCTTGCAGAGATTTAGAGGCTTCTGGAGTGGAAGGTTTCACCTAGATAATGATTCATTGGCTATCAATGCCCCTTTCCTCTACAGACCTGTTCCTCTCATACTCAGTGTCCCTTGCAAGCTAACAGGTAGCCACCACATTCCTCCCTCCCTCTTCTACTTGTCTTGTTCCCAGCTTTCGTGAGCTGGTGGGCCTGCTCCTCACTTCCAGTGTCATCCATCGTAAGCCCAAGCATCCAGGCTAGGGCCATGATGCCCAGAAATTCACCGCCACTGCAAAGCCTTTCTTACTTTAGTCTCAGATAAGAGCTATCACAGTGACCCCGTAAAAACATGCCTTCCTGTACAGAATCTAAGGGTGGCACAGTGAATCCCACCCCAGTCTATCACAGGGAGAGGATATGGTTCCAGCCTACAGGTCTGGGTGTGTGGAGACCTAATTAGGGCGAGGTTAAGATAAATATCATCATTCCATTTCAAATGGGAGCTGAAGAATGGAGGCAATATTTATATATTGATTGGATAAAAATATTGTTTTCTCAGATTTTTTAATTTGTCTTTGAGAGTACCTCACAAGCAGCAGGAATCCTGCCCCTAATACTGGTGCGGGTGGTCTTTCCATCAGCCCTGCGACCTACTAAAATTACCAAGACCTGCTAAGGAGAAATAGAGCACTTTGCCATTAAAACGCATGGACTAGTTTTGGGCTGTTCACACAGGATGCCTATCCGAAAGAGATTAATTTCAGCAATTGGCATTAAGCAGAGTCTGCTTTGCAAGCAGTAGGAGAGCATCTGCATGGCAAGGGTCATCATTTTCAGGCATTCTGGCAGCGCAAAGGGCCTGGAAAGTATGTGCCATTTTGATGACCATTAAAAACCTTCCAGTCTCGTCCAAGTGCAGGTAACTTCTTTACGCCGTCAGTCTAACAGGTCCTGAATTCCTTTCCTTCTCTAGATGCGTTTGTAAAGCAAGGTCTAAACAAAGTACTAGACTGTAGTGCTAGCTCCCTTTTTCTAAGTACCCTGAATGTTATCAGCATTGAAGACCTCAAAAATGCATCTGCTTTGTGCTCCATTGGGCCTCTGAAGCATAGCAGGTACAGAACTGCATACCCCAAGGACGTGACCAGCAAATATTGTGCCTCTGCGGAGTTACCCAGTATGCAGAGAACAGCTCTGCTTTCCTGAGACATCCAGCCACTTGTGGCACAGGGAAGGGCAGCGATCTGAACGACCCAAAGGGATTTCTCTTCTGGAACAAGGACCAGATCAAAAATGATGCCGCTTCTGCTTCGCTGCTGCCCTTATGCCTGCTGTAAGCTGCGATGTCAAGTTGTATGCAATTCTTTTGGGTCTTTGGGCTTTTTGGCACCACGGTACATTGCACTGGTTGGAATTTCTAGTGGGTTCTGATGCCTAGATGCACTTACCTTCTCACCCAAGGAGCAAGTCGTCGTCCCCCCCCCTTTTTTTTTTAATTATAAAGAAAGGTCTGGCTTAATTTTGAGATTTCAGAATGAACCAGCAGGCTTGGTGTTAGGAAAGAGGTCTTACTATCTTTTGGACTGGAACAAGCCTTCTGTGGAAATTAGTAATGCCACACAGCCCTGGTACAGGCAAATCACTTTTCTGATCTTAAAAGTACCTCTGCCAAAGTAGAAGCTAGTTTGTTCCATCTTTTGACAGTCTACCTGCAAGAATCTTTCCTTGGAATATATGAAACACATTTTACACCAGAAATAGAGGCTTACATAATACTAAGCCCCCTTTAAGCAAGAACTATAGAGCTAAGAAAAAGCCACATTTTTGAGTCAAGCATTATAGGAACGTAACAACTGATTATTTAAAGTCTCTCTCAGTGCTTCTTGAATGTTAAGCTATTTTTAAAATAAAATGGGTCATTACTTTCTCAGAAACATTGCAAAATTTTATACATATTGTCTATTTCCTTCAGCAAAATCTAGAGTGGTCCAAGAATTTTCTTAATTGTTTTACGACAATTATGGTACACTGGTCTCAGGATATCATAACCTTGCCTTGGGATCGGCGATATTCCCCGTTTGGTGCCAAGCCACATCTGACTGCCTGTTCCTATTTTGGACAAGTTTCCACTTGAGAGAGTGGAACAATTGAGAACATCCACAGAGAGCAACATTTTGCAGCCTTCATAGGGCAACTACATGTTGTAAACTAGCAACAGCTATGGGAGTCAAAATCTGAGGGTACGCTGTACTGGTTTTAAAGTAACCATACATAATTGATTGCAAGAGTGGATGAAAGATCGTTTTACAACAGCAAATAGGAGACTGATCAAAGCAGGAAGGGATAAAAAAGAAGTCTTTGAAAAGAGATGAGTTTAAAAATACATACTCCCCAGAGAAGTAGAACACCCTCAAAGCCACCACTTAAAATTATTAATATTATTTTTGAAGCCCCTTATTGAGGGCGTGCAGAGGTCCCAGGTAGGATCAGTACTTGTGTGTGTCACACGCAGCACAAATTGATACAGAGGGATTCAATTTCTGCCTAAATCAAATATTTTTAAATGAAACAAGATAGTTAACGTTTTAAAATGGCATTTTAACATTGAAAAACAGTGCTTTATCCTCTAGCTTTTTATTTATTTATTTTAACACTCCGTTTGCAAGACTGTTCTCCAAATTGCTAGAAGGAATGTTTTAGGAGACTTTAGCTTAGGAACAAGAATTATCAAAAAGTGGGTTTTGCCCTAGAAAAGTAAAGGGATGAATGAAATGGGCTGAATGACTAAGCAAAGCGACAGAAGATTTCAGGCTCTGCATCGTCTGCTAGCTAGTTCAGCTCTGAAGTTCAAAGTACCGCATAATCACCATGTGAGGACCTGTCACTCAGCCCTGACAAAAGGTCCTCATTGTAATTGAGGCAAACTGTTCTCCTTAGGAGCTTTGCAGAGGCTCCAGAGCACCAACAGTGAGGAGAATGAACTGTCTCTGTGTTCAGCAGGGATGTATTTCCAGCTCAGGCTTTGAGGTACAGACATGGGAGAAATTTTGTCGGGTGTATCGAACTTGCATAGTATTGAACACAGGCTGTAGATAAAGAGAAGTTAAGTATGCAGGCTGGTTTCTTTGACATTAATGTCCCTTCTGCATAGGGACAATTCTTATAAACATATTTTTTTGTAGTATGAAAATTAGCTTAATGAAGGGAATATTAAACTTTCTTGAAATCTGCTGGCTTTTTCCATGCTTCATTCCACATGAGAGGAAGTTCTGTATACACCCAGAAGGCAGCATATTGAAAAAGCTTGCTCCCCTAATAATGTTAGACAAGTAAGATGACAGCACTACTGTCAGTGGGAATTCAGATTTTCAGGTGAGTTTACACCTGCCTTTCCTATACCACGCCTGTGTTTGCTGCCAAGAATTATTTGCATAACAAAGCTTTCTGGCAGAATTATTTGCAGGAGTTTATTCTTTTAGTCTGAGAGGTGTATGGCACACATCCTGCCAGTCAACAAAGAAAAGAGAATGTGATTTAACCGACAAATCACATCTAACTAACACAGATCTTCTAAAGACCATTCACAACCAAATGTGAATGCTGACAAGCATGTGCACATTTTGCAATGAGAAAAGAATATCTTTTGCACAGTGAATTATCATTTTTGAAGAACTCGGTTCTAGCTTCCTTGATGATTCAAAGTTCATTAAGTTGTGACTAAGCTCATTAAACATACATTTCCTATTTTGCTTTAATTTTGCTTGCCACAGTTTCAAGAACCATGCATTTTTCCTTGCCTCTTAAGTCAGTTGTTCTGTTGACCAACACCGCTAGCTCTTCTTTCTTGGTTTCACGCCCAATAACTACAGGCATCAATAAAAATGCTACAGTATGATGAGCAATAAAAAACAGAGGATCCAAAAGTCAAGAAAAGCATGCCTAAGGCAAACACATCTTCCTTTAACATTTATAATATACCTATCCGGTACTATTTGTCATAAAAGGCAAGAGACTGCCAAAAAAAGATTCTCGCTGAATTCCAGCAACCCCACTAGACTTCCCATACCAGAACCCAGTCCTTTCAGTAGGTGTTTCCTTGCCGTTGGACATAAAGTTCTTCCAAATATCATGGATATGCCTATATAATTTCAGACAGTAAGGAATCTCCATTCCAAAAGGTACTGTTCTTTGACTTTGAAGGAGGTCTTTTTGAACAGTAAACTATTGAAATCAGAAATTTCTAGAATATTTTTATGTGTTTCCTGGAAAGAAGACTCTTTACATAACATATTTACTAAATTCTGGAAATAAATTATTTCAAAGACAACCCTTTGTGTTGGATGTATAGATTGCCTGCAGATCTAATTTGTACGAGTGATATAAATTAGCATCTACATTATTATATATACATTTCTATACAAAGCTCAAAATGCATTAAGGTTTAACCAGAGGCCTTTACAGGAAGCATAGAGAAAGAAGATCTTGCTGGGGAACACTTGAATCCCCGTTATTACAAAATGGGTAACAATTGTTAGCAACTGTTGCAAGCAGAGAAGACCCAAGAAGATTCCAGAGTTCCACACAATGAAAGAATTCACTTTACTGGTGCTTAGGCTTATTAAATAAGGTAGTTTTTCCACAGCCAGCAAATTTAATGACTCCTAGAGAAACTAGGTTTGACAAGTTCTGCAGAGTCTGAGAATAAAGGAATTCATCACCAATAGGAACAAGTAAGGTAACATTGTCCAGATCTGGAATAAAGAGCTTCAATGGGAAGAGCAGGCAAAACCACAGAAACTGAAGTCCTACTTACTCCATAGGAAAGGTGCAACACCATCAGAAGTGAGGTAAGCATTTTTTTTTTTTTTTGTCCCCAGATTTGCCTAACCCCGACATCGAGGGAACGGACTGGGATGACAGTTTAACCTCCTCTAGGCTTGTTCAGGACTTGGCTCTGCTGCTCTTACAACCTAAACGCTCATTACCACCGCTTTCAAAACAAGCCTCCCGTGTGCAACACGGGCACATCGAACACAACGCATCTTCAGGGGAGCTGTAAGAATTCACACCAGCCAAATGTTTGCCCCAAGCGCTCTGAACCCTGTCCTTCAGCAGCCCAGTACCCCCTTAGCCCCAGTATACCGCAACTGCTCACGTAACCAGGAGACAGTCAGCAGAGGTTTCTCTAAACTAAAAATACTGTCCCTCCATAATTCTGGAAGGAATGCATATTTACCTTAATATCACTGCATCTGAACTCATCATCTGATTGCTTTACTTGTGTTTGCTTTTCTCCTTTCTAAGAGGAGCTTTCCTCATACAGGTGCACCTGCAGATGTATTGGGAGTCTTCACCATTAATAGCCACTTTCTTCCACTCATTTCTCCATTTTCCTCTGTGTTTTGTTTTGGTTACTTTATACCTTCTGATCTGCTTAAAATCAGAGCTCAGAACCTGCAGTTCTGCTTGTAGCTGAGCAGTACTTCTTTGCAAGCTTGCACAAGACAATTTTATTACTTTTTTTTTTTTTTTTTTAAAGGCATATTACAGACAACTCGCTGCTCGCTAGCCACTCTAACGCCCAGAGTAACAGTGGCAGTCATCAACCTCAGGCTCCTTACCAGGTACAAATAAAACTGGCAGGGAAGCAAGCTGGAAAGGAGTGCTGTAACACCAAACAATATCTATAGTTCCTCCTCCTTAGCATGTAGCTACCTATAAACTTCAGTCAAAGGCAACAGCTGCCAGTTAAAAAGAATTCACCATAAATAATAAAAAGTGTCATTCTGGAAAGATGAAAAGTGGCCAAGGAAAACAAAGCAGTATGCAGAAAACAGCAGCAGTGTGCTGTTAGAGGGAAATAATACACTCATTCGTAACTGTCATTTTATCAAGGATCTTTTCTTTCCACAGTTCTAGCCTCTCTGATTGATAAGAGTTAGAAATGCCATTTTAAGTCCTCAGAATATCTCTCTGTACAATCTATTATGCCAGACCGTCTTCATGTTCAGAGTATTTGTTAACTGGACAAAGGAAATTTCACGCTGAATGTAACATATACTATTCCAACAGTGAGACCTACTTGCTTGTGATAACAGAACTCCAATGGAAGGAAGAACCCAAGATGTATGAGCTATTTAAACTTAGACTGAACAAAAACCCGAAGAATTTACTGTATGCAATAGCAGGAGGATAGCTTGGAAAATGGCAGCGTAAGATCCATTACCTGAGTAATTAATATATCAGAACATTTTCTCTCTAAAATACCGAACTGTTTACAATGTACGGCCTTAGATAAGATACTGCCATTGGTCAACTAGTGTATTAGGCTAATTATTTATGAAGCTACAGCTGTTAATTTGTGGCTGACTAAGAACAAATAACATATGATTTTAGGTTTAAATAAAAATTTTCTCTTAGGAGTGTTATTTATTACTATTGCTGCCCGACCATATTCTTTCTCAGACTCTACTTGCATACAGCTCAAATGGTTGTAATTTAACCTCGACACAGAGACAAATTTAGTGTTCTTCTATAGAATTAAAAAGTCAGACCCAAATCATAAAAACATTATTTCATTCCAGATGAAACAATGACACTGTAAGTTGGTTAAGAGAAGACTCCTGTCATACAACTTATTTATAAAAACCTGCAGCCTTTAAGGCTCTGGGTACAATTAACTCCTCTTAACTTCAGTGAAGCTCATAATACTAAATGCCTCTTTGAACCAAGCGGCCAAGCATGTTCTCTGTAGGTCATAGATGTTATTGTCTAAAAGAGCAGTATATGATAGACAAAACTAATCTCTCATGACTGTAGTAAAAGCTAAATTCCTCAGAAAATCATCATCCAAATGATGCTCACTAATGAGCTCCATTTTAGGAAACCTCTGGGATCTACCTAAAAAGGGATCTTTTTCCTCAATCAGAAGCCAGCATATACTGCTTGTACTACATTATTTAGTATTAAAACACAGGCCACATCTATCAACACATAGATGCAGAATGTGTAGCAGCTCAAAATGAACACTGCCATTGTGCATGGTCAAGATACTTTTTTCACAAAGTGTGATGCAGGGGTTTTTTGTCAATCTTTTAACATGCTACAGTCGTGATTATGTATCTTCAGCGACAACAACATTTCTGTAGCAGTAATTTCTGTACTTCAAAGAAAAAACATAGAAGCTGAAAAAACAGGACAAACAAGTGAACAGAGGAACTCAAATAAACAAAGCATATGGTTATAAGTCACTGTAAATTCTTAATTAATCTATGTTGACAAAGATTATGGTGACTAAATAGTATGGGTGAATGAAACTCATGGCAGTAGACCTGCCTAGCAACCCACAATAAGTAATCTAAATTTTCAACTTCTACAAAAATTAAGCCATTTACTAGATCTGCAAGGTAATAGAAGGATGCTAAGGTCTGTCTCGCACAAACAGACTCTGCCCCGGGGCATCCAAGGAGCTGCATACAGGGTGCATCATGCCCTTTCCTGGGCAGCAACACTGGAAGATTATTGAGACCCTTCAATATAGAAGCTACAGAACTGACTTCATGGGCAGCCTTAATTTGCTCTACTCAGGAAAGAAATTTGGAGTTTAATTTTTACTGTGGAGAATGACTGAACATGGCCAGCACAAATGTACTCCCCCGTTACAAGAAAAGATACTTCTAAAATAGCTCTGGCAATTAACATAACAAGGAATGAACTCATGATGTCAATTAGAATTTGATGGTTCCCAAGAGATTCTGGCTTTCTTTTAAAAAGTTTCATTTTGTTAACCAGTTAACGTATGTTGTAAAATATCCTTCAGATCTAGAGTTTTTATTTGCATTCTAGCAGCAAGACTTTGATCTACGCCCTGGATTGTGCCTTTGTTCAAAACCCTTAGTGTCAATTACTGAGTTCCACGGGGGATGCCTGTAGCCTCTAGAGCATTGCCATTAGCTCAGGGCTTATCACAATTAAACATATATCAGGGGAGCAGTATTAAAAAACAATAGCCCAAAGCTGTCTGTGCGTTAACATTTTGGATCCCACCACATGTTGTATGTTTTTTTTAAGATTAAACTTACATTTTTATTTCCCACTTTCAGCTGTCCCCACTGTTGTTACTTTCTATAATCTATAACTGACAAAAACATACCAAACATAGACAAAACATCAATCAATAGCTCTGACAACCAACAGACTGATCTCCATGCAAGCATGATCTGATGCTATTAATACCAGCTTCACGACATCATGGCATATCACATGAGAAATGGAACCGAAAAAGGTGTCAAGGCAAATCTGTTACCTGGCTGATGGGTTTTTGCTTTTCCACCAGTGACTGCCGAAATACTAGATCCAGAAGACGAGGCTTCCATTTTTATTGACCTTCTGACTTGTGGGAGTGAAGGATGCCCAACCACAGGCGGACGCTGTGACACTGGGTAGCTTGCTGCAGTTCTCCTCTGACAGATTGGCGCACGCTTTTCAGCCCCATGAATAGATAAACTTATACCTGACAGGAATAAGAATTAGTACCATTAGATACAAAAGACCAGCACGGAATAACTAAAATATAAAAATTGCCATGGTTTAAAATGGAGCTGTAACAGCCTGCTTGAAGAAAAAAAAAAGAAAACTATAAAAACATGAATTTTCTATGAAAATGAAAAATGTGAACATCTTTGCTGCTGTGCTGCAGACATCAGAGTCAGCCACACTAATAGATATTTAAATTAATACACAGTCATGGTTTACTGCATTACTGGCCTGCAGGAGGAATTATCTTCCATTCCTTCAAAAAACACACACAGCTCACACAGGACGATATTAATGAGGTAACTACCACAGACTTTATTAAATGACAGTTTTCTGATTGATGGACTAGAACTTCGCAATAATAGTTTCTTTTCTTCTGAGCATTCACAAGCGTTAGGAAGTCTCATCATATGGAAAAGATGCTACACATCAGGTGGTAACTAGCTTTTAAGGAAAAAATAAAGGTCTGTTTTGAGAAAAACAGTAAGGCTACAAGAAACAATAACATGTCCTTAAGCTTGAAAAAACAATTCCACTTTCACCAGTCCTGTGAAACATTACCTACAACACTGGAAATTGTCTTTCACAGCAAACATTCTCAAATTTGTCACATAGCCAATTTTTAAATAGAAATGGCGATAAAAACTGGCCTTACTTTTCCAAAGAGAAAAGCAAAGTTGAAATTTCCTATGTGTCTATTGTACAGTCTTGGAAAGAAATACTATCTTACAGTAAAAAAAGCTGATTCTGACTTCCTCATGTTCACATTGATGCAATTGCTGCAACTTAATTTGAATTACTCTCAGCACACTTTGGTGAAAACCTTTAGACAATCTCTTTTAGGCAACAAAGCTGAATGATAATTCTACGCTACTATTTTACGCTTAATTTAATTGTGACTCTTACTGCTTTTATCAGCAACCACTCTTTGTTTTAAAAAACAAATGAAAAACCCTAAGCAGATATAAACAAGCAAACTGAGAAGCAGATGGAAAAGCAGACCCTAAAAACTGCAAATGTGAACATCGTAAGCACGTTGTAATTTGCAGTCACTCAAAATCATTAGATATCACTGATTAGATTGCTCATGTTAGTGAAAGGGGTCCCTCACGGAAACATCCAAGAAAGCCTTAATGACTCTGCTCTTCCAGATCCACCAAAAGTCAATGTATCTGAACCTCCAGGTCACAGATGAATCTCTAAAATCTCAATACGCTTCGATCCCTAATGTACTACCAAGGGGGAGAGAGCTGCCACTTCTGTAGGCGAATTGTGAAAATCGCGGGGTTGCGCACACGAGGAAAGGCCGTGCAAACGGCTCTCCTTTCAGACGGCTTTTTGTGCCTCCAGAATTGACGCCGCCTGACTTGGCTGCACTTCACCGGAGCTGAGCTCCTGCCGCAAAGTGCGAGGGGACGAGGACTCTCCCGCACACCTCCCGGTTACAGGGCTAATATAACTGCCAGCCCTTTGTGAAGACTGTCATGTTGAAATCTCATCTTCTTTAGCACAGACAGCAAATCCCAGTCACCTTCTTCAGTTGGTTCGTCTTGGGAAAGCAGCATAGTCATCCGCGTGAGCAGAGTGACAACGAGCATGCCTGGACAACCCATTTCTTTGACAACATCTGCCACATAGCTTAGCCATAAGGGCCTTCAAACAGCGAGAAGCTAAGCCCCAGCTGCAAAAATGAGCTCTTTACTTCTTGTGCAGTCACTAGAACTCATGATGTTTAAAATATTGTGCAATTATCCCTAAGGTATTAAAAAAATTAATCACGACTGTTTCCTTTTAGCATCACCACTGGTTGTCGTATCATTTAAACCCACCGTCCCTCTCAAGCTTACAATGAGTCAGTAAATTATTCTACCGATGCCACCAGGAACCTGGCACGGGCACGCACTTACCAGCTGGATCTCAGTAACGCTGTGCTTTCATTTGGTGATGAAATGAGTGATCTATTTTAGGAACTGGTTCCAAACATAAACCAACTGCTACGTTTCTCTGAGGTTCAAGTAAATTGCTTCTTCGCGTTCTGAAAACAGTCTATAAACTCTTGTGCAGCTGTGACTCAGCTTCCTAAACTATTTGTGCACTTTTTTCAGACTTCCATACTTCTTTTCCAGCACTTTCACACTGCAGCCAGATCATTATTCCTAAGAACTGAAATATTTGCAGATTGATCACATCCAAAATTATGTTCAGTCAACAATTTGACTCTGTTTATATGCAACCTTTTGTTTCTTCCACTAAAGAGAGGTGCTATAAAATTATAACACCAAACTACATGAGGAAGAATGTGCCTACATTACTGAAAATTTTACAGATTATTCTTTGGACATATTTAAAATGTAAAAGTACTCAAAAACTACCACAGTTTACACCAAAGGTGTGTCACCAATATATTCAATATATTTGTGAAATCTTCACCCCACTCTCCTTGCCACTGCAAGGAGTTATGTTCTTCACATAAGACATTCTTTTGACTAGGAAAGTGAATTTCCATTATGCAAGATGCAAGTGTCCTTATTTAATTACCATTTCAGATTTTTCCAGAGAAAGACCAGATCTTGCTTTTCTATGTACGTTTCTTTTGTTAAGCTAGAAGTCTGCAAAAATGTAATACAATAATATTGCAGTAAGCTGCGGTGCTACTTCGTTTTCATGTGGGTGAAAGTCCTTTTAAAAGAGATACCAGCAGTTGAAAATACATCCCCAGATAACATGCAGAAAAGCAGAGACAAAGGGAGAGGTAATCAGAAGTAGAAAAGCTATTAGGAATAGCGCCTGTAGCTTATGGGAGATGAAAACCTGCTGAACTACTGGTGCTAAGCAGACTCTAGAGTAAACTCGCCCTATTCTTGCTGCAAACAGCCCACGCTGCTGCTGAACCCCCGGGTTTGTGGGTCAGAGACGTGAGAAAACAGCGCAGAGATCTCCTGGAGAGTAGATGCTAAAGTTGACATCAATTACTTTTTGCAGCGTGACAATACCCACACAAGACACCTAGAAAGACAGACGAGCTCTCCAGCAGTACGCTGCAGACCGGGTCTTCAATTAACGATGTTTGGCGGAGTTTTTCTCCCGCCTCCAGGCTTGGCCATATAGTTGCTGACACCAAAATCCCAGCGCCATGGCGTGCCTGGCCCTGCGGCATGGTCGTTTTTAAGTGAGCTTGGCAGCCTCAGTACCTGGGTACAAGCACCCTGGCATGTTCTGACAGGCAGTATAGGGGCTACAAAAACCAGGAGCTTCTCCTGCCTCTCCCTCTGGCTTAAGATAACGCATCACCAGCACCATTTCGACCCAGGGCTGCGGTGCCAATGCAAGCGAAAGACTTAAATACTGGGTGGTAGCCACAGCCGCCTGTTCACTTTGGAGGACTGGCTTCCCCCTGCACCTGGCCGGCTGCAAACCAGGTATTTAAGAGTGGGAGCTAGAAGTTTAGTGTTTTGAAGCTGGACGAGATTTGAGCCTTCAAGTATTATTTGTATCACTCAGCTCTTTTCTTTTCCTGCATTCTGCAAAAATCCTTCTCTGTACTTTCAAATCCCTAGATGCCTTTCTCTTCCTTAGCTATATTTCTATTTTTTTTTCTCCTTATACAAGCTTCTTGTCTCCATGAGGAGCTGCTCTTCTTGTTGCCCTTTTGTTCTCCTCCGATACCTCTGTTTGAGCTTGCAGGTTCATGTAACGGGAACACCTTCACTCCCTTCCTTCCAACACATCTCAGCTCTGCAGTTTGCCAGCAGGGAAGAGCAGCCTCTATCCTGCTTCTAGCTAACTTTTATTGCTCCCGGCTATGTCTTTTCATTATAATTTTTTCCAAAGCAACATTTCTCTTAGATTGAGCATATTTTTCCTCTTATAAAGCGGTAGTATGCTTATGACACTAAAGAATTTATAATGCTCCAGATAAAACCTGCATATGAGAACATTAAAAGTGGAGTATTAAAGTACTTTCAAGTCAGGAAGCAATAAAATCAAACATAAAGAAGAAAAAGGAGGGAGAAATTGCTAAAAGTAGAAAACACTACACTGTGCCTGCCTGCAAAGTTTCATGTGATGGTGATATTTGTTTTGTTGACTCGTCAGATGCTAGAGTGGTGAACGACCACTTCCTACGCTACTCGAAGTCACTCTGCCAGGGCATTTGTTGGGGCATCTGCTTTGGTCACATCTTGGCCCTGGCTAGCAAGTGTTGTGCACCACATGCCTCCGCACGGAGCAACACCGGCACCCAGCGGACCTCATCCAGCACGCCTGCGCTGTTCCGCTGAGCATAGCGCAGCGGCTCTGGTACCGGTGGAGATGGCTCTCGCACCAGAACTGGTGTCAGCAAGGCACTGTATCCAAATTATTCTGTGCCAGGACTAAGACACATCTCCACCCGGGGAGGCATCGCCCTGTAGCGACTGTCAGGTTTGGGTCAGCCCCGGTTCTCTTCCACCCTGTACCACTGTGGGGTACAAGCATATAAATATAAGTTCTTTCCTGATGTGTCTGTCTCTAGCCAGAGATAGTATGAACATGAATAAGCAATAGTAATGCGATGCAGAGTTACGAATCTGTATAAACAATCCATCAGCTAAGAGTGCTTAATTAGCCCAAGTGCCCCGACCCGCTCTGTAGACCTTCTCTGGGATAACAAACTGCTGCTGGCAGGTGCAATAAGACCTTTCCGTTTGGTACCATCGGAGTATCAGTGCTCATGCTGGAGACAAATTACTCCCAGTTATTTCTCTCTTCTATGTGGGTCTTTTATTCTGTTTCAGCCCCACGCGGAGGCCTTAGGAGCAGACTGAGGTAGACGCTTTCTTCAAAGCCCTTTTCAGAGCAGAGCAAGTGCAGAGGACCACACAGCAAGAAGTGAGGAAGAAAACCTCAGCTGCAGTGTCGTATAGGGCCACAAGAAGTAAAGCAGCTCTGGAAAGCCTGCAGTCACCAAGGCACAGATAAACAAGGTCATAAGGAAGCACTTTGGAAGCGCGGGCAGAGAGCAGAAAATGAGGCTTTAAGGTGCAGTGTATAAATGGGCAAATTACATATTTAGTTCCTTTCAACTTTTACACCCATGAAAGGGGAAAGTGAGCTAATTTGTCCACCTTAAAAAGCTAAGCACCCTTTCTGCACCTTGTGCAAATTGCCACATTTCCCATTAAAGTCAATGATGCTCTGCAGACAGCTTCAGCTATGTCACCTTTCGAAGCTAGCCTGGATAAGGGGGAGCTCAGAAAGGGCAAGCAACATAAAAGGTTTCTCATGCAAACCCACTTTCATCTGAGACTCAGCAAAGAAACAGCTATGCTTGATGCCATGATGGACTCTTCTGCTCGCTCTGAATCCTGGGTGGAAATGAATGAGCACAAGAGAAAAATTCACCTGCTGCCCTCTGTACACATGCCTGAAAGCACAGTCTAAAGGCAGTTCCCTTTTTTCCCCCACTCTGTGCCCTACTTAGATAACAAAAACATCCAGAAAAGCACGGCTATCTTTCTCTACACCTTGGGGAAAAAATGTTACAACAGCATTAGGATTCCCACATTAGATTAAATCATTTTTCAGAAGTTTAAATATCACATCTCTAACACAGCAGCAAGTCCCTTGCCATTGATAACAAATTATTCATGAAATCATATCTAAGCCCAGATTATGCTTCGAGTATAGCTTGGAAAATGTTGAAACACTTCTGACTACATCAGATGTAAAAAAAAAAACAACCAAACAACCCACAACTGTTAAACCTTTAAATAAGCAAACAGAAGAGCTACTAGTTACAGAACTTCCCTGGAACTGGGCTGGCTGGAGAGAAAGACTAATGCTGTGCATCTTGACAAGTTACACGTGTTCAGTTTTCTGAGGTTTTGCACAGCCCCCCCCCAAACTCCCTCTGAAATATTGGAGAGATGACAGGATTTTCAAGACCCATAGTAGTTTCAGAAACTGTTCCCTAAATGTTACTTTTTTCCCATTTTCTGTCAAAAATTTTGTCCAGCTGGCTTCTGAATTTACATAAATTTTTAGCATACGTAATTTTCCATGGGAAGAAACCACAGAGCTTAAATATACAGCCTGTAAAGGAATAGCTCTTTTTCTTTGAAACACGTCATCTCGAAGTTTTGTATTGAAAGAGATCATGAACGACCGTTTCCCTTTACTTCTCTATTCTACTCACGATACTACAGAGCTCTATCATATCCCCTCTCTGTTGTTTCTATTCCCAGTCTAAGGAGACCTGGTTTACACTGCTGCTCCTCACCAATAAGGTCCTGTATACCTCCAGTCCTCCCTGGTCACTCCTTCTCTGTTCCTTTCCTTTTTCAAGAAATGAAGACTTGAAATGCACATTAAGAAAGTTTCAAGAAGCAGCACCAGAAATGCCCACGATGTTCAGGCTGTGCCTTCAAGTAAGAATTTACACAGTGACACAGCGATGTTTCTGGTTTTGTTCTTTCCCTTGTAATTTCATTTGCCCCAAGATCCTTGTAGACAGACTCTGCCTCCCTGTCACATTTGCCAGCTCTTCAGGCAATTTTCCAGTGAATGGCCCTCCTAACCCACCTGCTTGAGGTCCTTATGTCAAGCAAAGGCTGCAGGAAACACCACCACATTCTTTCTCTCATTTGTATGTTGCATCTTTTTCTACTTCAGCTGCTTTCTAGGTCTCATGTTTTTCACTTCTGCAAGAGCATCGCTGTACAGCCCTTTCGTATCAGCAAAACAAATCTTCACAGAGGCGTATTCCTTGTCATTGCTTTTTTTGTTTTTCAATTACCCTCCTTCAAAGGGAGGAGGGTAGCACCCTCCCGTGCCTGCCAGTCACTGGCGGTGTTAGGATCTGCGTTCTGAGCTGCGATCAGAGGCACGTCTGAACTAGAACCAGGACTCCACGAAGAAGGGGCTTGTGTACACACACTGGGTTTAGGCAGCTTTATCTGCACCGGTTAAAAAAAAAACAGTTAAAGAGCTGCAGACTCCAGAGGAACATAGGTTGACACTTGCAAATTGGCTTTAGGCCAGAATAGCTTATTCTGCCCTACAAAAGGAGCTATACTACCTGTGGTATAACTGCATCCAGAGCCAGTGTTAATTTAAGTCTGTCAAAGTCCTAGTGAACAAAAAGATCATGTTTACCTTAGGCCCACCATCAAAGGCTTGTTTTTATAGCCCCGAAGGTGGTTTATTAAATTACAACAAGCTAGCATTCAACAGCGATTAGCTAGCATGACTGAAACACTCCCGTAGTGCTCGCGGAGATGCACGGTAACATAACAACCTGAAGCCATGAAATGTCACGGAGAGACTCCTGCTTTAGTGGTCTACACGACGATCTGAAAAACCACTTGTCTTCTTTAGGCATGAGTGGAGAGGAAAGCTTAACTAAGTTAATATAAAGGCCTTCTTGGTTGCTGTTGACTTACCAGTGATTGTCACGGGCATGTTGCAGGACCATGGTGCTGGACGCAAGGTGCTGCCTACACAAGTCATACGAGCCCAGGAGAATAAATGGAACTTTTTCCCCAAGATGCCTAATTTGATTGGTTTTTCAAGTCTTGCATTTTTACTTCTGTCTAACAATTCATTATTTAGTTCCTCTCTACAAAAAAACCCCACACTGTATGGTGCATATATGCTGCTATAGTTTCCAGGCTACTGGGATAAGTGCCTAACAACTGTGTGTAAAACATGACCCCCTCCAGCTCGCCCAGCAAGCTGCAGTCAGTGTTGTCACCATCCCAGCTGACTGAACTCTTACTGCGGTTGCCTGCATTTTTGTTCTTGTGTTTATTACTTTTCTCTTTTTGTTTGTTTTAGGATCTACTTTGATTTACTTTATTGTTACAACTGGACTTCTAATAGTGTTAGAACCACAGGCATTCTGAAGAGCAATTGAGGGGTATGATTAAAAAAATTCCTTTGTTCGCCCCAGTATGAAAATACTAGTAAGAAAGAATACCTTGTCCTGAAATCTGATAGACACAATGGAAATCAAAAACTGAGGCTGATAAACATTTTCAGTAGAATGTTTCTCTATCAAAAAATTGTCAATTTGTTAAGAAAAGAAATTGTCCCAAAGTCAAGAGTTGCTGTCAAAAATTTTGTTTAGAAAATAAATTTGACCTTGTCTGGACTGGAATATCCCAGCTTTTTATTTTGTAATGACCTGACACTTTGAAAAATGTAATCTAACATACCAAATAGAATACAAATTATCAATTAGAATACCAGTTGCCTCTGAGCAAGCCAAAAACCTACTATCATTTCAGTTACTGAAACACCATCTGTAATACCAATCATCAATTAATGTTACTGTAATACACAAATACTAAGAAATAATTCAAAGCATGAAAAGTAAACCAGAAAGCAAAACACATCAAAATAATAAAATGAAATACAGTGAAAACAACAAGTCCAACGACGGTGAAATATTTCAACTGTCCAGAAGCAAATTCTGATAGAAATATTTTAAGCGTTATGTTGAAAAGTGACTTCAGAAAGTGCTCAAAAGACATTCTAAGGGGGTTGGAAATTGCAAGAACGTTAGAATTTCTGTGGATTGGATATTCTGGCTTTTCACTCACCATCTCTATAAGCAAGTGGAACAGACTTGCACTAGAATGAATGTAGGTTCATACAAAAACCCAATAGATTCATATCTCAGTTTCTGTCACAATAAATAACATCATGTCAACACTTCTTTCTTTGAGGCAAAAATCTACTTCTTAAAAAAAAAATTGGAAGATTGGATTTATCTTCTCAAGTGGCACTTACTGATTTGGAAACTATGCAGTAACTCTCATCTTACTCATTTTACTATATACACACAGCATTTACTAGCCAAAAATAGACTCAGAACACCAAGATGATTTAAAACTTACTTTCACTTGTGTTAAGCACTGCATTCAAAACTGTTTTCTTTCTCAACAACTAGCTATTACTCTGATTTTCAAAATCAAGAGCATTCTCATTAAACCTGTCTGCACTAATTTTGAGCCTTTTACCTATACAGTCTACAGTAACAGGTAACTGCACACACAGCAGTGATATGCAGCACAAACATCAGGGCAAACCCCAATGCCCCGTAAAACAAAGCACCGAGTCAAGTCCCAGATGCTTTTTACTGGCCGAGGAATGAAGCGAAGCACTAGCAGATATATTTTGAGTGTAGGTAGATTTAAAAGCAGAGAATTCTTTTTTTTTTTTTTTTACATCTTAATGTGATGCCTGAATGTCAACTGCTACATTTCAAATACCACAAGTCTCATTTTATCTCATTTAATCAGATATTCTCTATAATGCAGAACAGTGCAATCAATCTGAGACATCATCTGTGAAACAGGAAAAAACCCAGGAGACTTCACAGATGGGAAGAAAAGATAGCTCAGGATACATCTGAATGTGTCTGCCTCCACGACGCAGACAGTAATGATTTTCAGCACAGCAATGAGGCTTAATTTAACTTTTTTTTGCATCCTGTGTCAGGGGACTGGCCCACCATCGGTACCCTCTCGCTGCTCCAGCGCCGGGCCAGCCCCGGCCGCTCTCTCCGGGAAACCCGTGGGCTGCGGGTTGAACGTACACCCCTGCCTCCGCACAGCCTGCGCCCCAGGTACGGCCTCTTTTACAGGCTTGGCGTCAAAATGCTCCCTGCCCGCAGATAGTTTTATTAACCGTCAATTGGCTTTTACTCTGATGATAATTTTAATTAGCCCCTGTGTAGTCAACGTGTTCAGGGGCACGGACTAAGACAACAAAAGTTACTCCTTCTCCCCCTGCCCCCAAAATGGGAAAAATCATCTTACATCCCATATTGCAGCAGAGCGTATTACTTGAATAAAATAATTTTAAAGTAAACGTGCATCTGGACAGATGCGTATCTGACTAAACAGGTCACACGCACTGGCTCAAGGCCAATGCCTTCAGAGGGTTTTTGCCCTCCGAAACGACTGTCCGTTGCGGACATACGGGCTGTTCCTAAGGCCGGGATCCACGGGGACATCCCGGGTCCCAGCACCTCGCAGGTCCAGGGTCTGGCGCTGGAGCCCAGCGGGAGGGAGGCCCGGGAGCCTCCCACCCCTCCTGGGGAAGGGGGTCTCGCGGGGGCTGGAAGGACGTGCTGTGGTTGGCTCTAGCAGAGCCTGGACGAGCATCGCTCCGCAAGGAAGAAGCGCCAGCCCCCACAGCCACGCTTGCTGAAACACCAAGGTCTGGCATCAGCCTCTTCTACGGAAAAGACATGTTAACAAGGGCCAGTTGTATCAGAAATTTTGAGGCATGTGTACTACTTGTCTTTCTTTTGCGCATCATTAATTTCCAGCACACTCTCTCTTGGCACGTAATGGTTCTGGTTGTAATAAAGCCTATGGTGCCAAGCTTTCTAAATGGCCATAAAGTGAGGGCGATCCCCAGAGGGGATGGCAGCTGCAGCGTGCAGCAGATGCCAGTGAAAATCTGTGTTCATCTGCCACCTCATCTCTCTGGCGAGAGTCCAGGCAATTAACAATAACAAGATGCTATTGAAAAGAATACGTAAACCTGCCATGTTCGTACATACGTTCCTCTTAGGGATCCAAATGATTGTTCTCAACTTATGCTATCTGGATTGAAAAAAGCACAGGTCTTGCCTGTTTCACTTCTGAGCTAGATTGTATTTCTGATGGAAGACCAACAAACTCTTGCCTGTTTCACTTCTGAGCTAGATTGTATTTCTGATGGAAGACCAACAAACTCTGAAAACCAACAATAATCACATAAGGATTGCCTGAATTTGGTAGAGCAGGACATAGAGGTGGAAAGAAGCACTCTACTGATTGATACCATTTTATTTTCTTAAGCTCTATAGCAGAATCAGAAGAAATGGTAGGAGGCTATAAAAATGTTGTAACTACGCTGTAGGATGGAAGGTCTATAACATACAAATGCATTTTTGTAGAAGGCAGTCCATGCTCTAAATCATTTACAGAAAAACTGCCTTGTGCAAGGGCAAGGCCCACCATTCTTTCATGTGTAAAGAATTCCGATACATTAGCAACCGAGAAAAACATGCAAAGTGTGCAAGACAGACTTTAAGCTACGTTTTATGCTCTACATAAAACACTGGATGTTGGTTGGATGTTCCTAAAGGTTAAGAGGAGGCACAGAAGAGATACAAATTTTCTGAATCCGCCTAAACCAGCTTGATTATAGAAAGAACCTATAAAAAGAAATATGTGCCTAAATTTAGCTCCTGTGGCTGATGTCTTCTCAGTGAAAGGACGTTCACAAATACTCTTTCATAAAACTTTTCCTTTCTTCACTCACACCTCTGACACTTAACATCCCATTACTGTTCATTTATTTTCAAAACCATGAACAGAAAGTAAGAAAAAAAATTTAAAAAATCATAATACATATGTAAAAAATATTGCAGATATTTGTAAATTGTATTTGTAAGTATCGCAAATATGTTGAAAGTTGTATTTGTAAGAACATTCCAGTCTGAGAATGATGCTGAATTTGTTCTGAATATCACAGGAGATTTAAGGATTCAAAACAACCAGATAGTTACGGAAGAGAGACTGTTTCTCTTCACAGATACCATTTTGCCCAGCGTCAAGAACATGCAGTTCAACAGATGTGTAGAATGCAATCTTCACAAACAATTCCTAAACTGAAATTTCATTACCAAAACTGCCTATAAAATCCTGAAACTTGTTAGTAGTGGTTCTGAGGAAAGCTTAACATGTCATTAACTGGGACTGTCTTTGAGCGCACATCTGAACAGCTAAAGATGGTTGTCTACTCGGCTCCTGTGATGGTTTACCACCCACAAAGAGAAAACTCAAATACAGGAGCAGCAGTGTATTGAGAAACAAAGAGAATAGTAAAGTCCATTAGTAGGGTACTTAAACCTAAAAATACTGATGGGCAGCCTAGTCAATGAAAAAAACCAACCAACCAACCACAACAACAAAAAACCAACCACAAAACCAAACAGAAAATAACATTGAAGCCTTCCGAACGCAAAATCCTTTATGGTTTAAAAAAGAAAACCAAACAAAAAACCCAACAATATAAAACCAACAGACCCACCCACCTACCTCATTCCTTCCCTGGGTGAATGCCTGGTTAGACATAACTACATAAAGCTGTCTAATATACTCCCTGAAAAAAAAGGGCAATGCACCTCTTCATATTGGATCTAAGCCTCAGAATCAAAATGGCACCGAAAATCATGTGTCCCACTGGACTCATCTCTTCCTTCTAATCCTTTCTGAAGGCAAGCCTAAATCCTGAAAAGGCTAGGTTTAGAGATAATGTTCTTGCTAAATTTCTATGAGGAGTTAACCACTAACCAGAAACATTTTTCTTCATTTACAAAGCAATATGAGCCTGCTTACGAAAGGCTATTAATGGATCACAGCAGTCATAATTACAATTGCATGAACAGCAATCTGGAAATAGACTTCCAAAGATGATTTTAATGCCTCAATCAATAAACTATATTATGTGCCTAGGAGTGAAAGAAGAAGATGAGTTAGAATTGAAGTGGATGAAGGTTTGTGAGAAAATGAACATTAGATAAGAATATAATCTGTTAGAGTATTTCCTCTCAATTCCTGATAATGCTTATGACGTTTTCAGTCTCCTTATGTGACATCTCTCCTTGTTGAAAATCGGGCATGGTCTTCATTTTATGGCTACTAACAACACCTACTTCAGTGATCAAGCCATGGCAAGGAAATGATTGTTACACGCTCTCTCTTTTTCATAAACACCTGGGTTTTGGTTTTGCTCCTGCCTTTGCAACGGTCAAATTTATTCCTCTCATAATGCATTTTTCAATTATAGGTCCTCACCTGGACTTTTAAAAAGTAAATCTAAACCCATCAAGATAAAGAAAATTTCATCACCGACAATATTGAGCCTTACTTTATTTTTCTTCTCAGCTTTTCCAGTTAACAACTAATTTTATAAGGAAATACATCAGAACCTAAATATTAGACCAAATACAAAGATGATTTGTAGGAATTCATAAGTTCTAAAAATTGCTGTCTGAATGTGCTTGAGTTACTTGATACTCTCATCAGTTCCATAATGGCTTTTTCGTACTTACAATTTAATGGTATATGGTCAAAAGAAGTGTGACCAGCAGGTCGAGGAGGCGATTCTCCCCCTCTGCTCCGCTCTCGTGAGACCCCCCCTGCAGTACTGCCTTCAG
>JANXJC010000064.1:15622742-15641670 GCA_027564655.1 Leptodon cayanensis | reverse complement strand
CTGCCCCATCCCTGGCAGTGTTCCAGGCCAGGTTGGATGGGGCTTTGAGCAACCTGGTCTGGTGGAAGGTGTCCCTGTCCATGGCAGGGGGGGTGGAACTAGATGATCTTTAAGATCCTTTCCAACCCAAACCATTCTATGATTCTGTGAAAATGTTTTATATATTAACTTCAATTAAAAAAAAAAAAACATAAATCTCAAAGCAGTTACTTTAATCCAATCTCTGTGAATATCTGCAATTTAGAATTCAGTCATTATTCTCCCTGACACTAAATGCACATTCAGTGAATAGAAAGACCATAAATGTTCTTAATTCATGCAAAGTGATAATTCCCTGACTGCTTTCTTTCTGATTTATACAAGTGCAAGAGACTATAAATGTACAAAGTTCTTTTCTTCCTCTCTTATTGTACTATACCACAGCTCACTTCTCCTTAATTTTAAAACTACAATTGTTATTTACAATGCGTAAAGTCTACTGTTCACCCTTTCTATAGAAAGGAATGTGTATTGTCTGTAAAAGCATGACAATAAAGATGCCCCTTTGACAGCAGCAAAACCCAAATCCAAATTTCTCAGCAAAAAGACTATGTACTAGGTTTTGCTACATGCTGATGGATGGTATGAAAAATATTTTGACCTAGCTATAATCCCATCTATCAGAAACGTTGGGGAAGGAAAACATCTGACAACTTGCATAAGGTCAATCCTTCAGCCAATTTTTCAGAAATTCAGTCATGGTAATTCACAACAGTCACTTATTTTTTGAAAGATTCTTGTTCAACTTGCAATAACTCGGCATGACCTGCTATCAGCTTTCTTGCAGACACAATCCCATGCCTCAGTGGTATATCGTAAATGTACTGCTTGCTGAGCTGCTCACTGACCAACCACCTTGTCAAGCTTTCAGCTGACTTTGGAATTTAAAATAAATTTCTAGACAGGACCCTGTACACACGAGAAAAAAAAGCCCTTCAGATCACCCTGATCCTATCCTCCATTACAAATGCACAAAAAGCAGTCTTTTACTTACCCACATTTCACATGAAATTAAAATATCACTGCACGATGACAGAGACATCTCAAAGAACCACACACTTCAGATAACTGTTACTAACTTTACTGCTAACTTTGCCCTAAAAGTTAAACTTTTCTAAAGATGTTACATAACATGAATAATTCAGTAATTGAGCTTATTTTTAACTGCATTTACCTTTAATTGAACTACTGAGGTATTGAACTTAAGGCTGTCACCTTTAAATGACTCGTTACATTAATAAAATAAATTTTAAAAAGTCTTCCCAAAACTTTCCCCTGCTTAGAATTGCTTTATAATTTGTTTCTCCCAGATACGCACTGCACAGAGAAATACCTCTGGAGTGCTGACAGCATCACCCAGCCCTAATTCCAGCAGAACCAGCTTGCTTTCTGCAAGCTGGGGACAAGACCAGTGAAATACAAATGAACTGTGGCCATACAGCTAAATATAACCGGGCGGTGAGCTCCCGGCCGAAGCCCACCGTGCCCGCTCGGGACGCGAGCGCCCGTGGGCAGCTCAGGACCTCACGATTACAGTCATAGATGGCACAAAAGAAGAAAAGGAAAGTCCTGCCCTCCTGGCCCCTACGTGCAGTGCAGGAGCACTCCCTCACCCCCGATACACTTTTGAATCATCATATTCAACCTCAGTGGAGCCAACTGGCATTTTTTTAGCAGAATGCTTTCTGTGGTATTTTTGCAATTTGATTAAAAGCAGCTTTCTCTTGCCAGTCCATCAGCCTCCCCATCACCCTCTGAAATCTGCACAGAGACTGAGGTTGTCTGGAAGCTCCTTCTCCCAGCCTCACACCTCCTTTGGACGTAGAAAGTTTCATTCTAAAATGCTCTTATTTTGGCGATTTCAGAACGAAACACCGGAGTTCTCACTTCAGGGAAAATGGCAAGATTTCATCTGATATACAATATTTTCACTAGGGAATTTCCAGTGGGGAAAGAAATTCCATGTTGCTTGGATCTAATACACACAGATAATAGGATATAAAATAATCCAGCAGAGTACTGAGAGAAATCAGAGGAAAAGAGATGAGTGCTAAAGTTACATTTCACTGAACTGTAACGCGTGAGGGATTTTCTTCTTTTAATGCATGAGCGACTTGTTTTCTCCCACTTCTATTCCGTTACCTCACTTTCTTTTTCGATTTTAAAAAAGTATTTCCCAATAAGATTCTGAATATGCATGAAAAGGCAGCCCAGAAGCAGGAAAAAGAAAAATAATGTTTTAAGTACGAGAGAAACATTGGCAAATCGTTAACTATAAATTCACCTAAATGGTATCTAGTGATATCTTATCACAAGTATTACCGCCAGGGTCCATCTAGTTCTCCCAGTCTATTTTAAGCCAGCATTACGATGAGATTAGTTAGCATGCAGCATCTTTAAAAAAACCCCATCATCAGGATCATATAACTTTTCCTTTCTGCATATAGAAGTCCCTCTAACTAATTCTTCTAAACCCTTATATTCTTTGGGAACATTGTTAGAAGCTGTAAAAAACTCACCTTTCTCTTAGATGAGCATGCTTCTTAAAGGCAACTTTCTATGTTTGGAAATTCACTGTAAAGGTTGCCATGGTGATTAATTTTAAAAGTGAAATTCTCCCCTTTTAAAGTTTTTTCTTTAAAGAAGAAATGCTCCGTAGTCAGGCCCCAGTCCTCAGCAAAGCAAATGGGAATGAAAAACCCATCTTAATCTTGAAGATTAAAGGACATAGCCTCTGTGTAACTGAAACTTCAGCAACAGAGACTTTCGTTAAAAATAGATATTTTTCTGAAAACAACGAAAGAAAAATACATCTGTGGGAGAAAGAATTGAGGGACAAAAGCAACATCTTCCAGTGGTCAGACTGCAGCCAGCAGGCCAGGTTATACTAGTGAAAGGAAGGAGGGAAGGTAAGGAGAGACTGGTAGGGGTAGCTGGAGATCAGCAGCAAAAACAGCAGAGTCAGCTAAGATAGTGTCATCGTGTGGCAAGAGACAGAAGAGAACTGCATCCCCAAAGAAGTCTAGAAGCCAAAGGTCATTAAAGAACACCTCTTTACCTAAGGCATCTTCAATTTTCTTTCCATGGCTCAAGATGCAATTTCACACAGATGCCTCCATCTATTGACTTCTGCCCTGCACAACGCTGCGCAGAGCTACATTAAACCTCGGCTTTCCACACAACTGTGTTAGCTGCCAGGGAGCAGACAAATGTACAGCTCTGTTCCTGCAGTGAGAGATGGAAAAGTACCATTTCTTCTCTAAAAAACATACAATGTTCAACATTACATCACACAACTTGTCACTGCATAGGCTGTCACTGCAGAAATAATAGCAAGTGTTGTGCCAGTTCAATACCCAGGCAAGTTATGACTTCCTTATTCATATAAAGATCACAGTGCTGTGAGACAGCTGCATTATTCATTACGTGTTTAATATTTTATCTCTCTAGACAGAAGTATCTGTACAAGCACAATTAAAATGTCTGACATAGACAGAGTTGATTTTAATACAATAAATCAAATTTGTTTCAGAGACCTGCTTGACCTTAAAGCTTTACAGTTTAAACGGAGAGAAGGAAAAACATGCTGAGACTCCTGTGGTGTACTGTCTGGGTGTCACTCATTTTACCTTGAATGACTACTCAGGAAAGGCTCTTTACTTGATCTACTACCACATCAGTCTAAGTTATATTAAATTATTTTAAGTTAAACAGACACGGTCATTATGACAATGAAAGAAATCACCTTTTAAAAAAATGGCAGAACACACAAGTAATTACTACTGCTGTTCTGTCATTACCATAAAGTTTAGTAACTTTATTAACATATGCTTTGTATTTACCCATTAGGACTTCTAGGGGGAAAAGGGTTATCTGTATGGCATCAGAGTTACATGTACGAATGCAATGAAAGTTGGGTAGGAAATAGTCAGCATCTCATTTCCCAGCCCTCAGAGCAGCAATGCTGCTCCGAAGTTACTGGTCCCCATGCTTTTTTGCCTCCTCTCACAGGGAAGGATCACACCTATCAGCAACTCCCTGCTCCCTAAAGAAAGTCCAGTTTGATTTCAATGTACAAAAAGACCCAGAGAACTGTATTTTGCAGCACACAGGGTTTAAGCAATGAAAAAAACCATTTGCTGAGCAAGGAGAAAACTGGAGTCCAATGTGCAAACAGCTAAACTGGTACAAGCAGTTCAAGGTGGTTATCTATGTCATTAACAGGTAAGTTCATTCTTTTACACACTAGTTTTTATAGAGAAAGTAAATAAATGCAATTGCAACTATTGTCCATATTCAGTCTTGAATAAGAGTCTTTTTAAGAACTATGGAGACAAACCACACTCCAGAAACCCAACCTTAGGACTTCCTAACTCTCCATAGAGATTGAAAGTTTCCAGTGTTCCTCTACTTTTTTTGAAATAAGGAGTCTTCAAGATTGTTTAAGGCTGTTAAGAAAAGCCAGGATTTACCAGTGTCAGTCCTGGGAGAGGTAGCAGGGCAGAGATTAGACATAACAAGAACAACCCCATCCCTAGTGCTATCTTCCTACTGCGATTTTCATCAAAGAGATTTTGCTCCTAGCCCTGAAATCACATACACAGCTTTCAGCTCAATGAAAAAGAAATAACAATACACAAACATGTTGTCAAAAGGTCATTTCAGGAGCACACATTCACACAACAGAAGAAAACCCACAGATTTAACATGCACAAGACTTCTAAATTCTGCAAAGCTCCAGAAACAAAAAGGTTGAGATCTGAGAAAACCAGGCAGGAATTTGGAATATTAACTCCTTCAAATTGCAAGAAATGGCACCTTCTCAGAAGTTGCTTGCTGAAAAAGCACACTGCTCCGTTTTCTTCTTGATGAAGTTTGTATTTGTCCCAGGAAGCCCCAGAAGAGCTTTTCAGAGAGATCATCAGCAACCCCATGCTGCTACCATCGTATGCTTTTAAACTCCAGACACGCACAGTACTCTTGCTGCGCTCAGAACTTGTGGAACTGAGAAAAAAACGCCAAAAGGGGGATAAAGGACTCCAGGCACTGCTCAGCTTTGCTACTCATGGCCAAAGACCAACTTCTGTGTTCTTGATTTGTCTTCATTTAAAGATAGGAATGTTCATACCAGACTTGAAAAGCACCACATGTCACTGGAAGAGACTGAGGCGAGATGGCAAGGAGCGTTATCCATTGCTAATATTCCTTTATAACCATTCTCAGTGGCTGAGAATGACCAGAGCTAAATCACTCCATGACACGTCTTGAAAGCTGAGACTAATTTTGTGTTCAGGAGTAAGCTAAGCTAACTAAGAACAGTAGTGAAGCATCATTCACGTGCTTTGTACCTTTTTTCTTTCCTTTTCTCTCCGTTTCCTTTCCTTTGACTACCATTTCCCTTAGGCTATGACTTGCTTCTCACTTACTCAGCTTCAGCAAAGTGCAGAACACTGTGCTTTCTTCCTAGGTAGAGAGTGTGTGAATTGCTTTGGAAACACCACTGCTTAGAAGGGATATAAGCAAGGTGGGAACTAGTCCAAATACTGGTCAATAAAAGACCTGCAAAGCCCATTACAGCCACTTTATTTGAAAGGCAACAGCGTGTCTGCAACAGGCATCAGATGATGCACAAATTCAAAATCACAACTTGCAGACAAAGCATTTGGAAGTGTTTTGGTGGTCCAGCAAGCTGCATTAGCTGGCAGTAAAGGAAAGTGAAAGAGAGAGAGAGAGATCAGGCTTTATCTGCTGGCCTGGGACTCCCACAAGTCTTGGAGCTGACACCAAAAAGAGCCAGAAGAAAGAGTGGAAGCTTTTCCACAGTCCCTCACACAGCGCTGTGAACCTGTTGTGCATTGAAAGGGTAAGACCAGTGCTGACCTGTTTAAGCTTGGGCATGCAATAGAACAAGTACATTGAAAATGAACAAACACATTCTGTGTAATTATCCTCTATTTTTAATTTGTACTGGCTTTTATAAGTAATAATGCCCAGAAAGCTTTTATTTAGAACTTAACGTTAACTGACACTGCTGTCTTTAAACAGACAAAGACACATAGAGGGAATATTTGAAGATGATAAGAGCAGTTACGTATCTGGTATCTATCTGCTTTTGAAAGTAGATGAAAACCGAGCGTTGGCCTTTTGGTCCTTCACTAGGATAGTATCAGCGTTCAGAAGAAGCAGGCAATACAGGAACGAACTGTGAAGGGTGTTGGCTGGCAAGGGAGCACAACTGACTAATTCTTGACACTGTGAAAAAGCAGGAACCCGTAAGTGTTGCCTGGAGTTGGAAGTCTGTTTTTCAGCTAAGACAAGGCTAAATGAACCAAACAAAGCAAAAGAAAATGTTGTGGGTTTAGCTGAACCTTCTCCTTCAGCACCCTTGCTCAAGCTGGTGATGTTTCTCTCATGATTTCACCAACATGTTACAACCAGCTCCATCCACAAAAAAAAAAAAGGCAATTCAAGGGATTCCAGCACATAAAGGAGCAGAGAATGGCACCTGGGGGCAGGTGGCTGGGCAACCAGCCAGGGAGATCCCTGGGCCACCGCAGGCAGACATACGCCAGCTCAGAATTGTGTTGTGATCTCCCTTCCCTCCTTAAAACACATCTGAGGTCTTCCCAGGAGTTTGCCCACCTGGAAATGAAGGTGAGAAGCAAATGAAGACAACTGCTGAGTACAGTGTCCAAACCATTTGAACACATGGTAAAAATTCTGGGCAATTTTTGATCTTGCACAGAATGGGAATAAAAAGAGATACTGGATTGTTTTACCCTCCTCTCAAAAAGAGGGAAAGACTCAGTATGAGGAAAAGATACTTTCATTATAAACCTGGAAATTCCATGTTATAGGTAATCTTGGACACAAAGGAATCATTTAATTAGGGACAAAACTTTTGTGGATGTTTCCAGCTTACAGGAAGGCGCTGCAGAGACACAGATCTAAAGATAAAGAAATGCTTGCAGATTGGAAGGCCAGCTGAGCCACCCTGGGACTGAATCAAAATGAGGAGTGCTAGTAGCACAGAACAAGGACATCTGGCTGAAATGAACAGAACACTGAAATGACAAAAGAGGAACAAATTTACCTGCAAAGGGAGAAGAAAAATACAGCTGCTTCTCTTCCCCCAGTGCCCTTCTCATTAGCACTGGGCAGTGGGACTGGTCAACCTCTCCCTTTCCAATCCAGACCATACCCCATAATTTCCAGATGAGAGAGAGCTGCTGTGTGAATGTAGCAAATGACTCAGTATTCTGCACTACCAGAACAAGCTGCCAGCAATTCAGCTGCTAAATTTCCAGCTTTGCTATTAGATCAATATGACCCATTCAGTTCCAGCTGGATGGGGGAGCCACTGCAATGTAATCTGAAGCAGAACTTCTAAGCGGCACCATTAGACTGAAGAATTGTGGCCAAGTGCTATTAATATGCCACAGAAGCAATCTGTGACAGCTACACAAATGCGCGGCCCCTAGGATATCCATATCCGTGAAAGAGCAGACATTGCCATTCAGAGCCTGTGGAAGTAGACCTGTGGGACATCCTCCACCCTGCACGGCAGAAGCGCAGGGTAAGCCAAGGTCTGAGAGCAGTTTTGGGAGATGATGGCAACATGGTGCCCCCGAGTTGCCGGATGCTTAGAGCTCAAGCGATAAGTCTTCCTTTCCCCTCTAATGCAGCCCCAGGCTTCCTGAAATGTTTGATTGTGTTAATCACAGCGGAGTCATTGAAAAAGTAACTGGCCTGACTGTAATGCAATCACTCCTACTGAAATAGTCAGCAGTCTGGTTTCAGGGAGGAAGCCCTCTGTCAGAAAGCATTCACGGGCCTAAACCCATGGACCAAAGCACTTAATATAAATTCCTTTTTAGTACGAATAATTCCCATTTAGTACGTGTCAAGGACACAAAACCTCATTTACCCTGGGGTAAAATTACCGCTTCCTGTGGCATTGAGAAGTCCCATCATAAAGAAGGTGGTGAGGTTCCTCACTATATTTGACAGATAGGTCGTAAGTATTGTTGACTTTGATCTGCTGCAAACACCAGCCAGGATCTAGAGGTGAAGTGTAAACCGAACCGAGTGTCAAAACTTCAGCAAGGGCACTCTTGTAGGAGAAAGAGAGCTGAGGTAAAGACAATCCAGGAACGTAATATTAAGTTACAACCCATTCTTAACAAGTTCTTGGAGCAGAACACCAAGGGGGTGGCGCTGATCTATCCATCAAATATCAAGTATCCGAGGACACCTGAAAGCCTCCGGCTGAGTCATCCAGGAAAGGCTCAGACCAAGGAGACAGAAGGACTCAAGTAACAATCAGCTACACCTCCGTGTCCTTCGCACAGCTTCACCGACCCCCAGGCTGCTCAAGGCAGCTAGCCCATGCCAGCCAACAGTGGGGATGGTCCCAGGCCTGGGACCAGACGTTTGTCTGGGTAAGTAAAGAAATAAGCAAAGCAGTAATCCTAGCATATTACTTTAGGATTCATACTAACAAGAGCTCCCCTGTGAAGTAGACAGAACCGCACCACTGTGCCGGAGAGGTCAACCACGGCGGCCTTCGCGCAGGGCCAGTAGCTCAGCATACGTAACAGCAGTCCTGGCAATACAGAAGAAGTACGCAGAGACTGAAACCACATTGCTCGCTGTTGCCAGTAGAAATGCCAAACGGCATGTACATTCTACATTGCCGCACCAATGGTTCTTTGGAACAGAAGATAAAGAATTCAGCCTCTGTCAATAACTTAACAAGCCTCGCTGAAGGCTAAAGGCAATCTGGGAAAAGGGTGAAAATGAAGACTTCTTACTGGTACTCAAAAATTATTCACACTGCATGACTAGGCAGATTGCAAGAGGCAAAAGGTGCCTCCTGCATCTCCTCCTGCCAGCTGAGAGATGAGGTCCCCCCTCAGGACTGGATTTTGTCTAAGGGGACTTCCGTGCCGTCCCAGCAGAATTAAGGAACTCCATCCCGAGATGAACAGCACTTCACATGAAAAGACAGAGAAAAGCAAATTTGTATGTCCTGGGGCATGATGTACGCCTGCTTCATACAGCGCGAGGTGAGGAAGAGAGCAGAACGGGGATTTGTGAATCTGGGAGAAAATGGAGAGGGTCTGTTCACTTCCAGTGGCAGGAAACATGTAATCACAGCAGATGACTCCTCCAAATTCTGAGGCCTGGGCTACACAAAGACATCGTGATCCTATGTTATATATGATATAGTTATCGTATGTAAACAGAAGCCGGTGTCGTACTATCCAACATACCGCCTTCAAAAGACATGACACAATACAACACACTAGCATAAAGCAGCTCAACCCCAAATAGAAATTTACGCACACAGGATCTTCGCCTGGGTATTCAGCAATAAAAAGAGCTTAGTGGCAAAGGCAAGGCAGGTAGGAAGGAATCGCCACCTTTTAAAGCTGGACGACTCCTCTGCAAGCCCCCAGAACTGCCCAGCAGCCCAGCACCGGCCAGAGAAGTAGGGCTGTTTGCAGGCAGGGTGGCGTGCTGGGCTGGGAAGCGCACGCCACGGGAACAACCGGGAGAGCAGCAGGTGATGTTACAACGAGAGAGCAAAGGCCAGAGGCAACTACACACAGATGTGCGGTCCAAGTGCAGTTGTCAGGTAGCCACCGAACAGAAAGAGCAATACTCTTAAAAAGCAGCAACTCTAACACTGGGAGGGGGCTACTGGTGCAGGAAAACGACAGAAGCAAAAGCAAAGACAACTGCAAAGTAGCCGCACAGTAGCCGTACCGTATCTGCATCAGATAAACTTAGAGCCAGCCTTCAGCTTGTCCAACACCAGCAATTCAGCCCCACGGAAGCTGCCCAGTGCCATGCAACCTGGCAGAGAAACTCTAAGATGATAGAAGGAATTTCACTATCTCCTGTAAAGATGAACTAGAACTGGGAGATTGTTCAGAGCTTAGAGGAATTTGCAGCCTAGCAGATAGTCTGGGCTGACAGGCAAACCACTAGCAACCTCTGGCCTCAACAAAAGAGCAAACATGTGAAAAACAAACAAACAAACAAAAAACCCCAAACCAACCCTGCCCTGCAATGACGAAAATGAAAACAGCAACCTGCATAACGACTGGAGGGAGGAATAGATCTTACGGAGAAAGCAGGTTGAGGACTGATCAGTCTATATACGTCTCCACAGGTAGCACTGTAGCTGTAATTCCAACACCTCCGCAAATAGCTAATTCAGATGTACGCTGTTACATAACTCACAAAACATAGCAGTTTTCTTTTTCTTGCTGGGAAAGATTAAAACATTATTTCTACATACTCAATACAAGGAATATTGAAGTCATTAAAAAAAGTGACCTTAAGTTTTCCAAAATGGGGTGGAGGTGTCCCCTTCAGCATTTCACTTCTGTAATTAGTCATTCTTAGTTCTGTCTAGTTCTAATTTTTCCTCCACAGGTTTTAAAAAAAAAAAAAGTTTTCCTTCCCTGCTTTTATGTTTGCTAATCCATTATCAAATCCAATAGAAAGTATGCAATCTGCTTTAAACTTTACTCATGTATCTAGCAGTTCTGGAGCTATGGTGATTTTATACTAAATACAACAAGTTACAGCGTATAATGTCACAGTAAGAATAAACTTTCTCATATTAAATATTACATTTATTATTAATAACAATATGCAGCACTGCAGCAAAGTTAAGTACAGATATAGATGCCAGTCACCACAGATTTTCCTCACCCGGTTTACCTGGAATCACAAGAAACAGAAAACTTACTGCCAAACTACTTAGGAAACAAGAGAAGCAACAACGATGAAGGTGAATATCTGATAATGTGTCTCACTTACACATCTCCCTGTGAGAGCCACCCGCCTGCTAAGCCAGGAGGAGGAGATTCCCTCCCCTCAAGTAGGGGGAAACCTCTGACAAAAGCAAAATCCCTGGCAATTATCGTATATGTTTTGTTAGGAAATTTCACTTGGCTGAGAGCTCATTAATCATTTTTCATTCCTGAAGAGTCATTTTTCCTCAGCAGAATTATGCAATAAGCAGTGTCACTTCGCAATAGATCATGTAGCACCACTGACACTGTAATTTGCTCTGAATGCAGACATTTACGGTTTCATACCGACCTACTTCATGCTAATGGTATCATAATATTGACCTGTGGTTTTTACAAGGAAAAAAGAAAGTAGTAAATCAGGGGCAAATGACCGTTGTAGCAAGTAGCCACATTTCCCAGAAGAGGCTCTGCTCCGACTCTTAGTGATGCCACCTCCTGTTAACCAACCCAGTCCCGAGTAATACTGTCTAAAAAGCGAAACGAGCAGTGTCGTTCTGGGGGGACTCACTGACCACCACCGACAAGAAACGAGCCGTCGCGCGTAGCAAAGGCACCGCAGCGAGCTGCTGGCAGCACCGCGCTCCAGCCCCACGCCATCCCCGGCGCCACCTTGGACTGGGCCAAGGGAGAGCCAAACCAGTCCTGAATGGGCAGAGCCGGGGTCTGCCGCTGTGCTGCAGCCCAGGGGGTGAAGGGCTGGAGGAACAACCTTATTTCTGAGGAGACACCTCAACCTCAACCGCTGCTGCTTCCCGTCCCCTTGTCTTGCCCGCAGGCTGCCTTTCCCAGGACTCCGGCAGAAGCGGAGGAAAAGCGAGGCCGGCTGCTCCCCCCCGCAGCCCTCGGCAGCCCCCCGGCACCTCTGCCAGGAGCCCTCCCCGCACTCACACCCCGGCTTTGCTCCATTTCAGCCCACGCTGCATGGTCCCTGGAGCCACGTGCGCCTCCTCGGCAGCTCCCCCTCTTCGGAGCCTGCCAGCCTTTCCCCACCCAAGCTCACCTGTCACTCAAAGATTTCCCTTCTTTTCAAAAAAGTCCCCCGTTTCACTTACTCTCTGTCCCCTTTCAGTTCCCTTGAAATATACTGTCCTCCATTTCCTCTATCTTTGATCTTTTAATTAATCTGGTTTCATTTGTTCAGCTGCAATACAATGTCTTTGCAACTGTATTTTCTGTACTGCATGTTGCTGCGGTTATTTAATTCTCTAAAGCCTTCTAGAAATGGCTTATTTACAGGACATCATATAATTATAGGAAGGTTTTTAGATTGTGCTGGAAATGAAGTTGTCATTGTGAAAGTAGCACTGAAATATGCTGTGGATTTAATCTACTGCTAAGGCTTACATCCAGGTACAAAAAACACCTAAGTGCCTAAACCATGAAGGCAGGTTTCACAGTGAAAACAATTTACTCCTAAACAAAACACAAACATCTTCATGTAATTGCAACCAGTAAAATTATCTATTAATCACATTTTAAAATCAGTATTCAGAAAAATTGTTCCAGCAGGTGGTAAACTGTATGTCATTCACAAATATTCCAGTGTGCCAAATGGTATTTAGATATAGTATTTAATGAAAGCAAACCCCTGCTTCTCCTCTAACAGCTGGGAAATAGCACTGCTGGGACTGGTATAACACAGGACAAAGGTCTGTTCGGCAGCCTGTGTGGCCCACGCTGGCAGCGCTGTCCTGCTCTCCTGGCATGCAGGAAAATCCTCGTGTGGTGAATCTATATACAATATATTTCTACTTCAGGCTGCAGCAGAAAGCAGAGAAGATCAGAGACCACCGTTATTTTCTTTCCAGTGCATTGCTATTGACTAGAGTCAGTAAATTAATTTCTCCACCAGAATACCTTCTCCACAACCACAGACAAAAGGTATAGATAAAAGGATTAATATAATACGCACTTATGGATTCCAGCTGCAGGACTCTAGGACTCCCATCCCAATGCTGCCATTCTGGTTACCAGCTGTTGGCTTACACTGGTTGCAAGATACAAACGCAAGCTTAACAAATACTTTTTTTGGACAAGGATTCTACAGCAGCTTACTGTTTAAGTTCAGGCCTACAAGTTTCTGTGTGTTGCGTACCAGCTTGCATCTGGGATTGCCTAATGCATCAGTTATTCTAGCAGGCCACATCTCTGTAATTTAGTGCAGACTCTTCATCTAAACACCAACTTCCACTTGGGATTTTAAGGCCAAGGTTCCTCTGGTATCCTCATGGTAAGGCTAAGATTCTCATTTAAAAAGCAAAAGAAATTAAAACCCAAGAAAAACAAGTTTGCTTTAAAGTACTTTAAAGATATAATTATAGTTGACTTAGCACACCGTTTCTTGCAAATAATTCAAATTATTTCACCTAATATATCCCTAATTTGGGGTCTGTCTGCTTTGAATTCCATCTACCATTACGCTGCCCATTAACTTCATTTTGTTGTGTCCCATTAGAGATTTGTAGAGTCTTTTCTAGTTTTACTTTACCTAAATAATTCTTTGTTGTGTGCAAATGTTGCTGCATTGGTGTTTACCCTACAAAGAGACTTTCATTTTTCTCTCCCAACTGCAGCATCTGCTCTTTTCTCCTTCCCCACGTGCACGTAACAGCCTCTGCCATCCAGTTATGACTGATCTCCTCCTGCCTTGCACCTTTTACTTTGCCCCAAACTACCTTGGAAACATGCATTTTCAGTTTGCCCCTTCACTGCGAACCATCTCTCTTTCCTAGAAAATCAATCCTGGATCGACAAGGCATGAGGCAAATTTCAGTAGTTTTCATTCATGGCTTCCACACCACCCTCACCCTCCCTCATCTCTGCCTTCTCCGTTCAGTTCATTCCCAGGGGCTGAGACTGCACCTCCCTTATTTTTCAGAAAAATGCCATAGCAGTCTCTGGCGTTACAGGCAAAAATCATTTAAGTCTCTTACAACCAACTAAAAATGTTTCAGAGTCGTTACTTGAATCAGCAACATGTAAGATATTATAACGTTACAAATGCCATTATCAGACATTTCCCTGGCTGCGGTGCTCCAGGGAACTCCAGCCACAATGTGTTTGATCCAGGAGTCATCTTCAAACAACTGGCAAGGTTTGCATATCTGGCTGCCAGAGAAGACTTGCACTACTGACATTTCTTTATATGAAAGCAATAAAGACCCCGCTGGTAAAAAAAAGAAAAGAAAAACAAACAACCCCAAAACAAAACAAACAAAAAACCAACTGACTAGAGAATAAAAATCATCTATTAGAAGTCTCTGTCCTACCCACAGGAAATTAATCAGAAAAGCAAACCAAAGCAAACATGCAGAACAAGGATTTTCCTGCTTCGTTCTTTCTATGTGTGCATTTTTATACACATTTGAAACCCTCCTCCCATATATATATTTAACAAGTCATCAGTCATCATAAGTATTATTACAGTAGCAGTCATACTTGCCATCTCTGCAAAATCCAGTCATAATGATATTCTAAATCTAAGAACATTAACATTGCTGATTTCCCTTGGGAACAGTATGGCAAGAAGGAAGATCTTCCAGGCGTCAGTAAAATGTAGTAATATTGTACAATTCCCTCAGGGTAATCTGTTTCAAAAAAAGTTGCAAAAATAATGACAAGGAAGGTAAAGCAACACTTCCAAACAAAACTACACAGCATACCAGAGCTAAAGATTACCTGTGAGGTTAACTTGCGTGGCACTTGGCAAAGCAGACTGTTTCTAATGACACGGGTACATTCAACACACGGCTCTTGAGCAAACGACTAAACCAAAAGTAAGTTCAAGGCAGAAAAATATGCAGTGTGTAAATAAGCTCATCTAAGCTAACAAAAACTATAAAGACTAAGGGAATTCAGGGAGGTAAGTGGACAGGCTGAGTGAATAAAATCAAGCTTCAACTCAACCATTGACCGAATAAAATCAAGCTTCAACTCAACCGTTGACCGGCGGGGTTAGGAGGGATGCGCAGGAAGGGTCTGCAGCGCGTCCTGCGAGGCGGAAAGCAACACGCTATGGGCCACAGGTAACGTAGATAAACATTGCGCGGTCTGCCAAAAACACAAAACTAGAGAGTGCGTTTAAAAGCACCACCGTGAAAACTCATCGTGATGTCACATTTCCATAACGTCAACTCCTCATTCACACATTAGAAGCACAACAGCAAATATAATTTTAGCATGTTCTGATAATCCAGAGCCTAGGTGAGTCTTTATACCTTTTCTCTTCACAGTGAAACTTTCAGTCTCAGTACAGCTTTTATTTTGCTGGTCACACATTTTCTGTGATTTATTTCCTAATCCTCTTTTCTGCTTTCCTAACAGTGAACTAGTTAGCAACTATACAACCAAAGAATCAGCTACTACATTCTGTGGCCGAGAAAGACAGCTTATTACTTATTTTCAAAATACATTTTTCTTTGTGAGGAAGTCATGAAAAAGAGATCACTCTTTTGTATCTTCTGTTTATAGTTAACTCCCAAAGTATACTGACTTTTAATTGTGTCTGCAGTCATACTACATCAAGAATTTCTTATTTTTGTTGTATAAATGTGGAAAAGCTTTCCTCTTTAGAATAAACTGAGGGGAATATATCTGTCTACACATTAATCAGAGGTGAATGAGATAAAAGGTGTAAAATGCCAGGAAATGAAATGACCTCAGGAACACTAATTTCAGTATAAAATGACTAAGCCTCAGCCAGTCTCGTGGTCATCTGTTTCCTGTCCTACCACAACGATGAACATTATCCATCCACATTAAATTTCATTACGATTTTCATTCAGTGCTTTATTTTACCACATGAAAGCTGTGATATCAGTGCAGTATGGGCTACAAATCCCCCAGTCACATCATCGGTGATACTAGTCATGCATGTGGAGCAGTTGAACACTCACCTAATATTTTTACAGGAACCCGGTCGCAATATGCAAAGCCCTCGAAGATACTGTGATATCACACAGTATGCGCATCATGACTCTCAGCGAAGATACAAACATCTTATTTTTCTTTGCTTTTGACTGTGGAAGTCCAGGTTGATCTGGCTGAGTGCCAAACTATCATTGCAAAAATTATGTTTTAATAAATCCACATTTTCCCAGCGTAAGACAGACAGACAATTGCTGTCTTGCTATACATTAACCTCTTTTTTTATTATTGTTGGTCTGAAGTCACCTTACCCTATGGCCTTTATTTAAAAAAACAAACAACCCCGCCCCAAAAAAAAAACAAAAAACACACAACCAAACCAAGTTTTCTGTCTTTTAGTGTTTTCTTTGACTTACAGATATAGGATTTGACATGACATAATAAAAAGCTACTCATTTGGTACTAAAAAATCCAGGAAGAGATAATTTTTATTATGACATCCCTTCTCGAGCACATCTTTTTCTCTAGCACAACTGTATCTACTGTAAATAGAATAAAAATGGCTACTCCCAAATCCTTTCCAACAAAGTTCAAATTTCCTCGTGAAAAATACTGTCACCTGGAGGCTATGAAACACAATGAAGTAACAGAGCCTTCTTCAGTCATCAGTTGCCTCAGAGAGGAAGATTTATTTTAATTTGACTGGAGTGATTTTTGACTACATAATTATCACCTGGATTGCCTCTAGCATGATTTTGCTATACAGTTCTTGAAAGTGTCAGTGCATTGCTTATCTAATTCTATGCATGTTATGAAACTTTCCTTCAGATTAACAATAGCAAGCCAGAGTTAATAGTAGACACTGAGCCTATACAAGAGTTGAAGGGAGGGAAGAGATGGCAAGTGAGCTCATCTTTTTTTCTCACCACAAATCTGAATTAAAATGTCATCACAAGTTCATTGCACTAGGTTTTATGTCATCTACCACCTTATAGCCTTAGAATCCATCCCCCTTCTTGGTTGAAGTACATAAGCATTGCTAATAATTTTGCTTAAACCTATTCAGTTTTACTGAGGATACCCTATGACCAGCTTTTATTAGATGATGACCTTTTTGAAACTGTCCGTTAAAATATGACCACTCTAAACTATACAAGCCCTTTTGAACCACTGAGCGGTATTTTCTCAGATAACAGCAGATTGTGGTACGGTGGTTTAGCGACAAGGTGCAAGCGACTGGGGGTGCAGCCAAGCTCTCACCGAGATGTTCCACTGTAATACTTCAGGAAGACACAGTTTCTTAAGCCCACAGCTGTTCTCAGATGGAGCAAGAGACATTTCAGAAGACATAACAAAGATAAATCTCATTATGTGAAATGAGGTTACACAGTAACTGGGGCTCTTTTAAAGTATTACCTGGAGACACGCGTCCTAAAGAAGTCTCACACGCAGCCTTGTGAACCTGAAACATTAGCAGGAATTCAAGTCCTAATCCTAACAGACACGAAGCATCGTGAGGATCGCAGGCACGGAAGGACCTAGCTCAGAGCCTGACGACTCGTCTGGATTCAAGAGGTCAGAGCCTAGCCTGATTTATGGGGCTGCAGAGCACCTTTACGAGATGCTCCAAGACCTCGTTTGCTTCACAGGAGCAGGCAATGCCTATAATGCCATTAAAACGGTGCCCAAAAGCTGGTGCCGTAACGGCCCCAACAGCCCCAGGCGGGGCGATGCTCGCGTCCCACCGCAGAGCTCAGCCGGGAAGAACAAACCCCGCTTCGTCGGGGCGAGTGTCACAGCAGCGTGGGAAACGGGGCGGAAAGGAGCTTGCGAGGTCACCCAGCCTCTCCTCTACCTTCTCCACAGGGAGACCCAAGCCGTGCGGGACGCAAGCCACTCGAACCCACCCTGGAAAGCTTGCCGGAGAGATGACACAGGCCCCTGCCCCGTTCCCAGGCGGTCTCCTCCAGCGTCTCGCTTCTCCTCACAATCAGAAAGTTTTCCTGAATGTCCAAAGCTCCTTTGCTGCAGGCTGAGGTCTCTTCTCCTCCATCTACTCGCTGTGGACAGAGAGAACGGACTGTTCCTCTCCTGTCTGCCCCCACCTCCGAGGATACAACCCAAGGGAGGAACGCACCCTCCCCGTCTTCTCCCTGCCGGACCGAGCGCCGACAGCTTCTCGCCTGTACTCCTGCGCACCTTGTTTTCCAGGCCTTGCCTGCTCTTGCTGCTCTCTCCCAAAATTTCCTTCCCCAGCTTTTCCACCTCCTCCTAGAAGGGTACTGCCGCAAACTAGGCAAAATACCGCAGCTGAGGTCTTTCCTCGTGCCGGCAGCAGAAGGAGGATTTCTCCAGGTATCTCCCAGACAGCTACCCTCCTCCTACATCCCAGTATGTTGCCTGTTTTGCAGCAGTACAACATTATGGGCTCACACTCAGGGTTTTTTTTATCACTGTAACTCCCCCACCCCCAGATCTTTTTCCAGAAAACAGCTACTTCTTGTTCCCCATCCTCCACACTTGCAGTTGATTTTTTTCTGCCTAAATGTGGTCATCCCAGCTGAAGAGTATCCCATTTTTTTCCAGTTTATCATGACCATTTTGAGTGTGAATGCTGCCCTTCAACATACCTGCAGCGTGTCTGACAGGTTTGTGTCATTTAAATGTAGTCAGAGTACCTCATATTCTATCACCTCGGTTTCCAAAAAATTATTGTATAGTACCAAACACCAGGTGACCTCCCTAAAAAGTCCTGTACTACACAGCCTTTCAGGGCAACAGGTCTAATACCTATCCTGTGCCTGTTTTTTCAGAACAATGCTGTACCCACCTTGTAAGAGTTTCATGAGTACCAGTCTTCAGTAGTTTGCAAATGAGAGTGTCCTGAAAGACTTTGTCAAAAACCATTACCAAAGCCAGGAAATATGTCAACTACTATTTCTCCCGTATCCAGAAAATGTGTTACTCTCTCACAGGAGAAAATCAGATAGCTTTCACATAATTTCTTCTTGACATAATCTGATGGCTGCTGCTCATCTCGTTATCTTCTAAATATGTATCAAAAGCTTACTTGCTTGGTAACTTTTTCCCTTGGTTTGTTTGTTTGTTTTTTTCCAGGGATTGATGCTAAATTAACTAGTCAACAATTTCCTGGCTCCCCTTTTTCTTCCTCTGTAAAGGTGCTATTCCCC
>JANXJC010000064.1:15582530-15606727 GCA_027564655.1 Leptodon cayanensis | reverse complement strand
TACCACTGTCACTGAGGGGCTCGGCCTGGGCCAGCGGCAGGTCTGGCTCAGAGCTGGGGAGCTTCTAGCAGCTTCTCACAGGAGCTACCTCTGCAGCCCCTTCCCCACTACCAAAAAACTGGCACCATACAAACCCATAACAGGTTAGGAATGAATTCCTGAACAAGAGACTACTTACTGCACCCATCACTGGGTCCCACTGATGGGCCTCCTTGATTGTTGCACGTATCACAGCCCAGTGGGTATTGGATTTTCCTCTAAGGTCCTATACATCTAGACACATCTCACATGGAGTTTCATTAAGCAGTTCAAAAACTCTTTCACCACTACCTATGTTCCTTGCCTAAATGTCAATATTTTGTTTTCTTCTTTTTTGGAAAGTTGCGAGCCAGCATGATATCCATGGGAATTTTATTTAAATATGATCATCCCAAACTATTTCTTATAGTCAAAGAGAGAAGTTTGAAAGAAAAAAAAAAAGCGACTTTTATCAGAAGTGCTCTGTGAAACGCTAGAGAACTAAAACTCACCTAATCTAGATTTTCAAGAACATTCACTTTGACAAAGTGTAAGACCCTTTGTCTTGAAACTAGCACTCATATTTTATATTTCTCATACTGTTCTTGTTACAATTGTGATAAGGTCATGGTGTGGGAACTGTGGTATTTCTAAAAACTGTGTAATTCTCTTCCACTTTTCTCCCTTTTTTATTTTATTCACTGCATAAGCAGAGATATAAAAATGTATAATTCCCCTCCAGATACTTTGAGCTGTTTATGGAAAGAAAATGGTTTTTATTGATGCTGTTTATCACAATTTTTTAGTGTCAGGTTTGCCCCTGCATATTTATTTTCACAACTGACAGTATAAAAATGAAAACACTAAATAAAGTGACAGATACAATCCAATCCAATCCTTGTTTTGGATAATGTCGAAAAATGACCATGGGGGGGGAAAAAAGGTGTGGTTTTTTTTTTTTAAAAAAAGAGCTTATTCTCCTCGTGATACTACTTAAAATTCTGTCCAAATTAATTCTATGCAAGTTGAATGGTGGTTTACACAGGATCAAATCAGCATTGAGCCTGCCCAGTCGAATGGCACTTTTGCTGATGCTAAGGTAGCTTCACCTGTGGGTTGTCAACAAATAACAGGACTGTCTCACCTATACATGGTCAGCATCAATAGCTCTAGGGATGGACACCTTTCTCCTCAGTTTTCCCGTCATACAGAATCAGCTCTTTCCTTTGTTTGCAATTTCCTAAACACTATAGTCCTCATAAATGCTGCTCAGAGACTCTGCTGTTACAAACAGTTAACATCAGTAAGATCCAGCTCCCCGCTCCATACATCCGCGCTGCTCACAAACTGCAAAATGTGCTGAGAAAACTCTTGACCCTGCTATTTCTCATCGTTCACACCTCCACTTGTTACTGCCATTCACTTCTACGGCATTAGCAGCATCGTTCCTCTTCAAACACCAGGAATCTGAATTAGGGAAAAATTTGCATGGAAACAAGAGAGATTTCATATCTCAGCTCCACAAATAATTTCTAGCTAAGGAAACCGTCCGTGGTCCAAGCCAGACACGGAGTGGCTTGATCCCTGTCCCCACTGCACAGGCTGCTGGGCTGGCCTCTGTATTATTCAGGACTTTCAGTAAGCAGTGGCCATTTCTCTGTCAAAACTTTGAAATTAATCAAAACAGTCTAAAACATTCTAGGAGCTTAGAAACCTGCACAGGGCACAAAAAATTATTTGGTTCTCAAAAGCATTCAGGATCCCACAATCCCAGGTATTAGACATCACATGTTTTTAAGAAACAAAAATCTCTTGTCTCAAATGCTTACTGTCTTTGTATAAAGGAGACAAATGGAGCAAAAGAGTGAAACTAGGATGCACTTAGTGTGATAAGCAGGAATTGGAACAAACCTCATTTGCCCTCACCCATTCCCTGCTATTGTTAATTGTACGAACCATTAACTAAAACTTTCAAAATAATAAGATGTGCTTTATAAAAACTGATGCCAATCCATTAAGGAAGATGTGACTACAATAAAAAAAATTACACCAAGTCAGGCTTTGAATTTTAAACTTTTTTGTCAATTTATTCTAAAATCAACCAGACAGGTGTAACTGCAGGCTGCAAATTCCAGCCTCGGGGATGCTGTTGACTAGAGGCTGAACAGCAGCTTCTGCCTGAGCCAGGCAATACCCTGGTGCAAGAGCAGAATGAAAATGGAAAGCATGCATTTTTACTTATAATTGATTTCCTGACAAACTGCAGCACTAGATTCTATTTCACTCTTTCAAAGATTTTCAATTACATCAATTCCTACTGATGTTCTTCTACGAGATCAGATGATCTGCAATGTCTCTTGCATGACTCCATTTATCGAAAGCACCTGCCTCTGAATTATTTTATCGCACTTGCAGTCTGAGCTTGCTCAGCAAAATAGCAATACTAAACCCAGAAGGATTAACATTGCACCAAAGCGCTCAGCATCTGACACTTAACAGGGTATAATATTAGTGGTGTGTCAGAGTTGTCATATGAAGGGCAAGGAAAAACTTCTCCAGACTTTCCCAAAGCATGAAATTCAACACAGAAGTGACCCTTTGTATAGGTATTGATCTAGGAAAAGTCAGGCTTGCAACCTTCAACTAATAAGTGCCTGCTTATGCTGAAAGAAAATGGTCTTTGTGGGAAAACGAGCATTTTACTGATTTCCACTGCAGGATATACAAGTCCCTAATTTCACCGACACAAAATTAGGTACTGTACTGCCTTAAAACTGCCATGTAGACTAACTGAACCTACCATCTTGCTCTCCATGCTTCTTTTTATGCAAAGGGCTGCCTCCACCTTCTGAGTGTCAGTATATTTAGTACACAATCATAAGTATGATTACATGTAAAAACATGTAAATGATACATTCAAGTTATACTTTGGGTGATAAACAACGACTGGAGGAACATCCTAAGTACTGTTTCCTGAGCTCTGCAATTCTCTGTCTTTGGCTTCAGAGTATATTAAGCCTGTGATATGTCTCTACCTAGAAAAAATCTAAAGTTACTGAAAGAAATTATTTTAAAGCATGGAAAATTTAACTCATGGTTTTCCTTCAGCTGAAGTCAGAGTAAGGTGTATACTGAAGCCCAACAGGCAGAGACAACAGGGTCAGGCCCTTTCCTGGGATTACGCATTAAATGCAATTCTTGTTCTTGCCCTAGGACAGCAAAGCACAGGTGACAACTCCCCACAAAGCCACAGGCATTGCAGGACGCCATGCTGTGACATCTTCCTGCCAACGGCACTCCAGCAGCATTTAGCAGGCATTGCTGATCCAAAATTTGCATTCCCATAACCTTGGCTCACCGGCCAGACCCTCTGGCAATGCTTCTGAAACAAGGCAGTGCCTGCACTATTTTCAAGGGCACACGAGGAAAGTACTAGTTGCTTTATTCATGGCATTTAAAACAGGACAGGAGAAGATTTTTTTTGGTTTTCTGGACTTGACCGATTGCAATTATCCTATGTCTTTTACTAAAAGCTGTTAATGAGGTGGATTGAAAACATTTTCACAATTTAATTGGATTTACTCATAACACTGAAACTGTAAAGATAGAATTTGTGCTCACATAATAGCTAATCAACATTGATTTTTCTTTTTAAAAAGCAGCTTTAAAGTATTAACCACATCAGTGAACATGCTATAAAATCACTAGCCCTACACATACAAACAGAGGTGCCTCAAAATTTAAAATGCCATTTCTGACTTGGGACATCTGCTTTGACAAATTTAAAAGCAACTTTGCTTGAAATTCAGAGGGAGAACATTAAATATTTCAGGCTATTTTAGAACATCTTAGCCACAGAAAAGCCCTACTCAATTTTGAAGATGTATGCTATCTACGTATCCGTATCTAGAAAGATAGATATTATTGTAAAAGAAAAAAATATGATTACCTAAATTTATAGGCCCCCTTAATTTTTCCCCCCCCCTCTCAGCAATAGATGTGGCAATTTTTTTTTCCTGCATTTGCCCCTCTTATAGCTCAAGGGGGTCACTGTCGCGGTAGAAGAGCAGAGACCCTCTCTGCTGGGATCCCATGGCTAGCAGCCGCATCGCATCGCAAAGAAGGAAGAATTACCCTAATGGCAAGGTAGAAAGGTCTGTGGCAGTAGAGAACACTTTCTTCCATTAAATTGCCCTCAACAGATTATTAAGGAGCTCCGTAGCAAACGATGCACTTCCCCCTTGTCTACCACCCCTGGAATGACTACCGTGGCTACCAGGCTGACTCCACGCTATGCTCAAGCCCAGGAAGAAGAAAATCGAAGCTCTTAAATATCTGTCCTACATATACAGCCAACATTTTTCTCAATACCAGAGGATGAAATTTCTGGATTTTATATTGTCTTTTAAAATATTTAGCTATTGACATATGATACAACTATATCAGAAGACTGTCGAGTTTGCAATATCAAGCCATCAGACCTAAAGAAGTGCCAGGATTAAGGCTGCGTCTGTAAAATACACTCAGCACTTTTGTGCTTATGCAATACAATCTGGGTTTTAACTCCAGACCGCACAGAATTTTTATCCTCGGTGTACGCTTAGGACAGACACCTCTGCGATAAATATCAGCTCCGCACGGCGATAAAGATCAGCTCCGCATGGCCTCTCCCCAGCCTCAGCGCAGAGGGGAAGCTGTACAGAAACACAGTTTGAAACTGCATGAAGAGAAACTCGGGATTAAAGAATTTGAATTTTAATTTGAGGTACTTTACTACATACCCACCTGTGCCTTCAGTGCTGCTAAGGAAGTGACTTCAGTGGGCGTATGTCACTGTCCAAGCACCCAGCTTACAACCCCCGATTAATCAAAGTTATGGCATTCGTGGCTGTGGTCAATGGCAATTCAAGCCTTATTCTGATTATATGAAAAGTGATAATGTGCTAAAGACATGGAAAAAATCATGCCCTTGGCACTTCACATTCAGCACCCTAAGCTAATGAGCATTTCTCTCTTTCATGATGAGCTTCAGCTCCTTATCTACAAAGTAATAAGAACAGACTTCATCAGCAAGGGAAATAATATCATCTCAACTCAGTTTCTGTGGAGAGTAATTATTTGCCATCTGGACAGTAGCAGTAGTTGTGGTGATTGCCATAAAAATACATATATCAAGAAATACTTGTTTGTTTTTTCTTTGGAGTATGGTTTGAATCATATACACTATGAGACAGAACAAAATGCTTCACAAGGAAAATAAAAAGAAACAAAGATAACTCAATGAAAAACACTGTATGTGAACATATAACTAAAAGTCTCCAGGATAATGCATAAATGCAGCCAACCAAAATTCTGGCATTTATTAATTCTTAAATGCTCAAAGCTGCACCCTCCCGTGCTTTCTAGTATAAGAAAACATCTCTAGATTGCGCAGTGCCAGTACCCAAGAATGCAGTGAAGTACTCACAAAGCCATACCCGAGGTATAAAACCTATTTGCGGGCTTACAGATGTTTCTAAAAATGCAGTTCAAAAAGAAAGATGTTAAGTACTAACAGTGCGGCCCCAGAACATGTTTTTCCCCTGGAGTCTATAAAGCAAAGAGGACATATGCTTGACAACAGTGAAGGAGAAACACCACATCAATTGCAAGTTACTTAGCCTGGAGTGTACTGCAATCAGAGCACATCAAAACCTAGCCAGACGTCATGGTACGCCCTGGTAAGCAAACAACTGGGAATTTTTAGACAGGCAATGACAAGCAGCAATGATATCAAAGTTAGTTAGCAAATATACTAAATATTACTCCACATTCTGTAACAATATGATAATTTTTTCTTTGTAAAAATTTCTCTGAGGATTTTTATCTGGTTTAGAACCTAGGAGATTATAAATTTTCTTCTCTACCTTGTGTATTTGAATGTAGTTTATTTATTATTATCTATTAGTACTAGAATTCCCTTTTTCCCCTATACTGTCCCTGTGGAAAACCAGACTAGCCTGGCATGAGCAGGGTACTAGCACAGGTTTCAGGAGTGTTGAGTTGAACTAAGACATAGATTCCTGCATGATCTTGAGCAAGACGCTTAAATCTTTGACAATGAACAAGTTTCTGTGCAGCAATTGTCATGCTAGCACATGCTAGCTGAAAGCACACAGCAATTCCCAGATGTATAAAGTTTCTTTCATCACGACCTGATCTTGAAGCAAAATGTCAAAAAAATCAGCAAACCCATACCACATCCATCTCGCTTCTCCCTCTTGGGACTGAAATGAAGCACGTAGCCTAAACCTACCCCCCTTTTCCTCACTATTTCCCTTCTCAACAGAGGTGATACCATTCAGCAACCAATCTCACAAGAGGAGCATCACGACAAGCACAGGCCTATCATCCATCCTCACTGTAACATATATTAAATTACAATTCGAACATTTTACCTTAAGTTCAGGAAATGAGATTATCATATTGAAATCTGACACGGCACTTCTGCTCTGATAAGTCTCTCCATTGTACCGTCAGCTTTAACACCCGCATTGCCTTGTTCCACAAACCGTAGAAAATTGCTATTGCAAAGAACGCTAACCTGTGCACCACTGCTGAAGCACCACACCTCAGTGGTCTGACCGAGTTCATTTTTTCACAATGCAGAACTTCAGGGAAAACATAAAGACCAGTATGTGAGTGGGACACCTGGACACAGAAATAGCCTTGAGGAGCAGGTAAAGAACAGAAGGAGCAGAAAGAGAAATGCTAGAGGGGGAACGGAGCAGAGCCTGGAAGAGAGTCAAAGGACAGGAGCCCCAGCAAGCAGCAGAAGCACAGAATGGAGAATTAGAAGGAATAAGATCAGAGACAGAAGCTGAAAAAGAAGAGGCAGAATTAAAACTGCAGAGAAAGAATTACCTGGATGCTAATCTGATTGAGCTTTAAGGAAACCGAGTGGAGAATTTAGGCCTAAAAGTTTGTCACAAATAAATTAGGTTGTGGTATGCTAACATATAAATCTACGTACTAATAAAAAATGATTGACTCATGTTGCTTTTTAGGCAAAAAGGAAAATAAAGTCATATTTTTCTTACACAAGACTGTTCAGATTGTTTGCAGAACTGTCACTGGTGACAGTAGCGCAATGATTAGTTGCAGTAACAACTTCACCATGGGACATTGGGTACTGATGTAAGCTTCACAAACATTGTTTGCATAGCCAGAGTTTTACCATAATATATTAATCAGAATGGTTCAGAGTCTATTATTATTAGAAACGTAAACTCAGTAAACGTCATGAAGCATGCTGAAGCAGGTTATCCAATTTTTGCCAAAGCATTTCTGAAATCCACATCACAAATTCTGTGTTATCAAGGAAAATCAGGAAATTCTGTCTATGGCTCAACAGCAATTTCAGTGTGACCAGTTAGAAAGAACTTCTTATACTTAAGCTGACCTGGTGGTCAACATAAAAGACGCAGAGAGAAAAACAGGACAATTATTATCAACACTCAGCATCATACAAAACAAAAAGAAGTCTATGGGTAGAAATGGGACTACCCTGATTTAACTGAAATGGGATCAGGAATTTCCCCCATCTATTTCTGTAAGAGTTCGTTATCTAAATGACATCAGTTAGAAATCAAACACTGCAGGTGTTTCTATGGGAACAAGGGACAATAAGAAATTAGAAGAGGTATTCTTTCCTTCTCCTGTGGGCAGAGCAGCCTTCAACTTAATGCATTTTCCCTTGCTCATCTAAAATAAAGAATTTTTATGGCAATAACCTCAAAACCAGTAAGCATAAACCAAAGCAGTGTTGCCTGTATGAAACCGCAGAGAGCTTGAGACAACTCTGACCAGTATTGCCTGCCTAATTCTTCTTCATTATGGTTTTTTGACCTCAGATTCCACAACTACATAATAAACTATTTTCCTAGCAGATTCAAAAGCAGTATTCATGCTAACGAGGCTGACATTTTATTTGGGTTTTAGGTTCCAGCCCTTCTGTCCTGCTAAACCTGTTTATCGCTGCCTCCTGTTCTCCAGTTTTCTACACAAGCTTCACAATATATTGGGACAGCAGTCCAAGCTCTTCATTCAGAAGAGACAGTATTTGCTGTTCCCCAGGTGCTGAATCAGAGCAGGGCTCTGCCTAGACTGAACACAATATAGGGTGGCAACTAGTATGGTTAAAAAAAAAAATAACAAAAACAAACAGTAAGAGGACAATCAGTATTAAAAAAAAACAAACCCAACCAAATCAAACCCAAACAAGCAACACAAATACCATCTCTAAGAAGAACAAAAAAGAACCAACAGAAGAAAACCAGAACTAAGAAAAACGTGAAGGCAAACCACTATGTGAAAAGGCAAAAAAAGTATGTGTCAAGGGAAAACAGTGAGAGAGACAGTGACAAGGAGCACAAACAAGAAAAAATTTGAAATGAGCCCAGGGAATGGATGAACAACATGGAGAGAGGTTGCATGTCTGCCAGGACACACGGAGACATACCAAAGGGCTTCATAAAGCTGGGGGGTTCAGCTGGCATTTTATAGAAAGTGGTTCTCCAAGAAGTACCAAGCTCATTTAGAAAAAGTCTCCAGGAGTCTAATACAGCATGTGTAAAGTATTATGCTTAATTTTAATGGAAAACAGTTTTGTCAAAGAAAATTATCTCAAATGGGAATATATCTCCTGGTGATCCAAAACAGCTGATCACCAGGCTAGCTTTTCCCTACAGCAAACTGGCTCAGAGGACATTCAGTCTTGCTCTTCTCAAGTGATTTTGTTAATTAACTTCCTCCTCCAAAAACAAAGGGAGGTACAATCATTTTTCTATATTTGAAAGCTGTAAGTACCATGTAAAATAAGGAATTAATGTCAATACTGCAGGGAGCTACAAACAAGAGCAAATGGATGGAGTTAAAAAAGCTGTCCTAAACAGGCATCTATTTCAATCATCTCCCAGCAGTAGTGATATAAACCCTGCAGATAAATTATACAGAAGCCTCCTCTTCCTAGCTTCATATCAAACAGCAATAGGCTCCTAAGGGAGATGTGGGACACCCATCACAGATACATTTCAAACCACGCTCTAGAAGCACTAACTTCTGCTGTTCTACCTCTGCAGAGAGCATGAGAAGCCCACCTCCTACAATCACTGTCAACACCTTCACAATCCTGGGGTTTTGGAGCACACTTATGGCCAGCATGGCACAGCTCTAATCCTGGCTGGTATCATCTGAATAGCGACTGTTTGAAAACGGTTGTTTTTATGGTGCTAGACTGGTGCCCAGATTTGCTGGTGGCTCTAATATCATATGGGTGACCTGATAGCTCAGATCTGACATGGAACAACCACTACAAAGAGCTAATACTAATACTGAACTGATTCTAGGGAGTGCATTCAGAATAATTCATTGGGTTTATCTTTTTAAAAATATTTATCTGTGGGTCATATGGGCTTTTGAGGGACCAAGTTGTACAAAATTCTCAGACAGCAAGCCTGCCTTTGGACAGTCAGATTGCAAATGCTGAGTCTGGAAGTCTCTGAACTCACGTTCAGATTTCACAGTCTGGTGGGAAGCAGTCTTCTCTCAGGGCTGGATTTGGAGGCACATTTGGAGGTGTGCTTGCTGTGGCTCCTCCTGAGGTGGTAAAGGGAAGCTATCTGAGATGGGCCTTGCAGCATTATAAGTATCTACATACGGCTGTTAGAAACATGAGGCTTTCCTGAAAATATTCTCTCAGACTTGTGCTCTCCTAGAGTAAAATCTATCCACTTGCAGAAAGCTGTGTGCCATTAGCTCCCCTATTTGGGGATTTAATTGCAGCTTCAGTGATATTCATCCTGTTCAGAGGCGTTGTTCACAGAGAGTGAATATTTGCATTACCTGCTCCAGTGCCAAGATCCCTTCCTTCCACTGGGATGCTGAGGAACTGGCCTGTAACTTTTAACCAGATTATTATTTCACTTTATACTGCAAACAGGATGACGTCAAGTTCTTAATTCTAGTAATCTCAGATTACCAGAATAGACTGCTTAAATTTGGTTGAGTCAATTAGGGTGGAGTTTTACCCTCTCTACATCTTCCACCAAAAAAAGGCCACAAATGTTTCCACAGCCACTTGAAAGTAAGCACTTTACCTTTAAAATTTTTCATCAAATTTTATGCTGGGGTACTAAAGAAGTCTATGAGACAGACTGGTCCCTCAGGAATGCTTCAGCCCTGTGATATTTCCCAAAGCAAGCAGGCCTAATGCTGCTCCATGATTACCACATTGAATCTGGAATAACATAATTGTTACTTACACTACACAGGAGAAAGTTCTTTAACATGCAGAAGACCTCTCACCTTATTGTCCAATATTTCCTATGCAGATATTCAATGAACTGAAAGGCCACGGTTTCCATGAAGAATCAGACAGCTCTACACAAGTGCTATGCAGTTATACAAAGGCAGAAAATACGACCACCACCACCCCCCCGAGATATGACAGCCGTAGAGTGCAAGCACTTACTAGAAGGGCAGCATATGCACAGAAAACACATTTAACAATGCCTGAAAGCTAATCCTTCCCCATGGAAACAGAGAAAGCATGTAGCGCACAGGCACTCTGCCCCATACTTCCAAATAACACCAAACTTCTACCGGCAGGTTATGCAGCACAGCCTCACGCACGGGACTTCCAGACATCCGTGAACTGAAGACGGCTCACCTGTTAAGGTCTCCAGACACGTAGAAACAGATTTGTAATATCTGCAACATTAGAGCTCTAAAGTCCTTGAAATAATCCTGGGCAAAATTTGCAGACTAAATGAGAGAATGTGTCAGAGGAAAACCATAAAAAAGTTAGCTCTACAATGTAGAACAGAGAAAGCCTAGAAACTGCAGTCAAGTTTTCATTATCCATGTGTGCTCATGCTTGGGTCAGTAAGTATGAAAAAACAGCCAGGTAAAACCACAATTAATATAACTTATAATATATACATAGAATATCTATATTATAACTTGTAATTACATGAGCTTTGTAAAAATGTGATTTAGTACATTACCTTTGAAAACATTTGTAAACAGTTTTCAGAAGGAGCTTTGGAAAAAAAAAAAAATTCACTAGCGAGAGCACCACCTGGTACCAATGACTTCAGGTCTTCATCATGCATATCCCAGTATCACTTTCCAGTCTGGGGCAGAGAGGGAAGTTGGGGCATGGCTAATCCACCGCCTGCTTTTTTCACCCAGTGATAATCAATAGCTGCCTGCACAGGTTTTGTCGGAAAGGATATGAGCAGATAGGCAGCATGAAACTACTGAAGCAGCCAGAAAAAACGCATGAGCTTTCTGTAAAAACATACCTGTTTATATTCGCAACATAAATGTATATGGCTGAATATTTGGGGAGTATAAAGCTTTAAAGAACTTGCTTCTACAGACAAGTCGAGTGAAGAATGCATACTGAACACACACGGGGGGAAAAAAAAAAAAAAAAAAAGAAAAAAGCAGTGACTTCATCAGACCATTGGGTGATTTTGGCTGGCTAAGGAACAGAGGTTTTTTGGGTCTGGTTCCCCCCCCCACCCCGCAGTTGTTTTCTACGCAGTCTTCAGCCACCCTGCAGAAGAATGAACATGACACCATGCTGTGAAACAAGGAAGTACTATGCATGCAGTCCCCTACCAGGGCATTCATAAGATTCCCAAGAAATTAAAAGCACATCTACCTACTTGTATTTCATGTTATTTGGGGGATTTCAGTCTTCTCTCTACCTCTCAAGGCTTTTACAGAGGATTGCATCTTTATTTTTTAAGACCTCAGCCTGCAACAGAATGTGCTGACAAGGATTTTACGTGCATGGACTTCTCAGTTGCAGTACACAGACATCAAGTTCCCAATGTAAACATCCCGTTGCAAGCTCATGTGGTTTAAACTGGAGAAAATAGCTCAGGATTATTGTTTTTCCTCCCTTCCTTTTGCCTCAAGGTGATTTAGAAAGCACATTTTGTTATGCACTTTGGCTTTTAAACTTTGATTGAAGAAGACGTACGATTATGCACTTCGGTTAAAAATTAGCTTTTGCAAGATAGTCTTAGACGTGAGTCATTTTCTGAGTGACAACAGTCCTTTTGATTCAGTGTAAGGTAAGAACGTAGATTATTTTAAGGAACAGGAATATCTGATTTTATAATAATAATTTTAAAAATAAAAACATGCTGTACCATACTTAACTGTGTGATCTTCAGACTTAATTAGGTTGTGCATGTATTTTGCAAACCCTGAGGTTTTTTTAAGTTTACAGTAATTTTAAATGGAACAGAATGGTACAGTAAACAGCTCCACGTGCAGATGCATACGCACAATTACTTGTAACTTGAATCAAGAACAGCCTAAGCCTGGTCTCCGCAAGGTAATGTCACAACCTGCAGGCACTTAGGACCGCTTCCCCATGCGTGTTCACAAGATCCCTGCAGGTCTCCTTTCACAGCCAAAAGTTTCTTTGCTTCTGCCATCGTGTCAGCACTTACTGAAACTGGAAGAGAACAAACTCTGGCACCTTCGTTGCCGATTTTAAAAAAAATTAAGTAACACACAGACCCTACATAGTGCCAAAGCCTTTCTGTAATAGCGAGTGGGGAGGACTGCTCGAGCGGTAAGTGTTTTTAACCAGTTCGTGGAGCTGCTCCCTCGCAGCGAGCGGGAGGGAGGCAGGGGTGCAGCGTGCCCTCGCTGCATCGGGGAGAAGGGAAGCGGGTCTCAGGATCAGCTGGACCAGCGGGTGCGACACGATGCCAAAACACACCGTCTGATGGGGGAGAGGACTTGGACCCCTGACATCTGGGCTACGTGCTGGCCATACTGCTTTTTTGTGAGGGCAATGCAGCAGGTACCTCACTGCACCACAAAGTCCTCTACCTGCAGATCTGTGTAAGCCTCCTCCTCCTCACAAGTACCTCTTGCAACTGCCTAACCTGGGCTTCCTCCCTCCCCAACACACGTACACGCTATCGATACAACCAGACATTATACCCAAGTACAGAAAAGAAATGAAGGGTATTTTAAATAACAGCAGTGTTTTAAAAAGTTTTTACTCATTTGGGAGGGGGAAGGAGGTACACAAACTCTGTTGAACTAAACAGCTCATGTGAAGCAAAACCCTCTGAATTACAGGATAAATCAGGAACAAAATTATTTTATTAAGCCACAACGAAAGCCACAATGTAAGACACATTAAACAAAGAAAACAATTTCCAGACATCAGCATCTCTCTTGCTTAAACCCAGAAAAGGCAATGCAGAGACGGAATAAAAGCTTTATTCTTATCCTACCTCAGTGAAACAAAGGTATAAGAACACATCACCTCTTTGCCTTGCTTTGAAGCCAGACCAGCCCATGATGAGTTTGAGCCAGTGTTATACCTATGCCTCCAGCAGACCTTTGAAGATTTAGTAAAGTCTTTATTATTCCTGCGGTGTGTAAGGGCTATGCGTAGTCAATTCACATAATGGATTCACAACATGAAACACATTTAAGTTCAGAGAAATATTTTTGTAGCTCTCTCATACCAAAAGCACAGGAAAATATCTATCTATTAGAAATCATATATTTGCGTTTACTTTAAATCTCATGCAACAAACTAGGGAAAAAAAATAAAAAAGGACGTCTAAGGGCACAGTTTACTGTGGACTAAATAATGACCTTTCCTATTTACAAAATCAGAGCTGTTAAAATAGCTTAGAGCATGAATTAGGCAAGCACAGATTTTCAAACATTTAAATGCACTTCTTTTCTACTGCAGAGTTGTAAAAGCACTTCAAAAAGCTAAGAATTTGCAATTGTATAGACCAGAGAGGGAAGAGGGTTATTAGGTTGCCTATTCTGTAACTTCTTGTCCCAGCCAGCCTGCACTTGTAAGATGCAAAAGGTCCAGCCCAGAAACACCTGATGACATAGGCTTATAGTGAAAATGCTGAAAGCATCCGTCCTTCCTATGCCAATGACAGCAAATACCAGCTCAAACCACATGTATGCCCCACGCTTGAACACTGAGGGGCTTCAGAGTTTTCTAGATGGCTAGTCAAGCAGGGGCTTTCTGTGCCCTTCCAGTACAGTGGTACACACCTACAGAAATGAGTCACCTTTACCAAATCTGTAATTCCAGTTCCCCAGAAGCTTATCCCGTTGCTGCCACGGGCAATCGCGAGCAATGCTCAAGCCTCCCGTTTCAAGGACAAAGAGGCAGTGCTCACACTGCAATCGCTACTTCAGAGCTCCGGGTGGGAGAGGGGAAGGAGCAAAATCAAGAGAAAACTTGTATTTTAGTTAGCCGACATCTGCTACGAAGATGCTAAAAACGATGACTAGATACTGAGTGAAGGTCACGAGGCTTATCTAAGAATATAGGGGGAGAAAAACAGACGGGGGAAGGGGGAGGGAGAGAGAGGGAGAGAGCGCGAGCACTGCAGCAAAGAAGCTATGCTCAGCCAATACATGCTGGCACTTACCATAAAAATAGAAAGATCCAAAGAGAATCAGATTAAGGATCCTTTTTATCTCTCTTCAATAGAAAGATTTCCACATGAAGCTCTGAACACAGCTGTCCAGGGAAAAGCAAGGTAATATGATGAAACACAGAAAACACTAACAGACAAACAGTAAGTCCTTTCACAGCCTTCCAAAACCTGCAAGCAGTTTGTGCTGAAAAACCGGAGGTAAGAAGTCTGAAGACGACTCCTACATAACACTGCAGCTAAAACAGACTGCTGTATTTCCAGTCACTCAGACCGCACTGTTTTCATCTTAATCTTCTCACCATTACTTACAGCCTAGAGGTGGGCTTGGGGGTGGGGAGAAGAGATTTCTCCTCCAAGTGGAAAGGAGCACAGAAACAGCATCAGCATTTTTAATCCGTCGCTGGGAGGACCCAATCAGAGGAACTGAGCGGTGCCAGCGTGACGGTGGTCCAACGCAGGGCAGCCTGGCGCACCAGCGCGTCCCTGGCTTCCACCAGACCACCGAGGGGCTCAGCTGCTGCCTAAGCCCAGCGAGGTCTTCTGTGCCCACGCGCAAACAAACCGTCTGCGTGCACGGCGTCGCCTTCGCCACCCAGGAGCAGCGCTTTGAAAGCGACGAGCTTCCCGACCCCTTCCAAAGGGTTGCTGTCCTCTAGAGCTGTGCGAGAATACAAAAGCAAGAAAAGTTTGGAGGTTTAAATATCAGCATCGTTTGACTTGCAACTTGTTATCCGGTTGCTTCCCTATAGAAAACATACATTAACCATTGCTTCCTCTTCAAACATTTCTCTCTGGAGGAGGAGGAAGCCTGTAAGAGATTTCACAGCACAGCCCCGCTGCTGTGAACTGCCTTGTTAGAGCCGGCGCTGGTTGTGACATGACATCATACACCCCTGACGGCACCAGATCCGCAGAAAATACACAACCGAGGTCCTTCTCCCCCCACCCGCCAAGAAGACAACTGGATTAAATGTTCGTGCTGCTATCTATTGTACTACTGGCCATCAAAAAAGGAGGGGAAAAAAAAAAGAGAGAGAAAGAAAAAAGGAGAGACATGCAGACCTCAACTTAATTTGCAATAAGGATATCCAGGATCTGGAGACAAGCCTTTCCATGGCATTTAACCCATCGAACCAACCCACACAGGAAAGCAATGCAGTCAGCATTAAAGCTGCCAAACACTGTAACTTCCAGGGAATACTCCTGATTCTAAAATACAAATCCCTGCATTTGACTATGGGAGAGAAGTTCTTCTGGTCCTACTGCACAATGCAGTCCACAGTGGAGCGAACCTAAAAACAGCATACAAATTCGCATTTACTTAAAGCAGACACTCTGCCAGTAGGCAAAGTTACATGCTTACCTGTTCAAAACATGTTTAAAACACTCGATCCTGGATTTCTGCCATATCGCAAAGTAAACACAAATATCATCCATCTGATATTCACATTTCAGAAGATGAAAAGGCTATGTAGTATAAAGGGGAGAATTCAGGGAAACAAACCTCAAAGCATTACCAGCAGTGGTACCCATATTATTTGGTCAGTATCAAGTACTTGTAGAACATAGCAGGTAACAACATAAGCCGGGGGGGGGGGGGGCTAAAAAAATGTTTAAAATTGGGGAAAAAAAAAAAAAAAACAACAAACCCAAAACAGAGGTTCTACAGCCTGAAATGCAGACTAACAATCTAAAGTGAGATTCAACAGATACAACTAATCTGTTCTGAAATGTTTGAAAGTGTGAATATAGTACAAGAGCATACAAATTCCACTAGCCAGCAGCAGTAATTTTCCGAGAACACCAATCTGACATACCATGTTGGTCATAACCAAAATTATCTTTTTTTTATAAAAAAAGAAAGTTTCTCCCCACAGATGACAGGACACTGGAAGACCCATTACTTTCTTGCATTTCATTTAAGTTTTAATAGACTTGTTTCATGCTATAAATAGAACATGCAAGATATTTATTCCTCCCTTTTCATAAACACCATTAGTTCAAAAAAGACAAGATAACTGATATGAGAGATAGAAGGCACAGGTGAAGGACAGATCAAAAGAATAAATAAAAAAAAGGAGGGCAATTACCATATACAAATAATGCATATGGGATGTATGCAGATAACAGCTCATACACATATTAGATGACCAAAATGAAAAATATAGCCAATATAGGAGTGAGCATAAGAAAAAGAAGCAGCAACAGAATGAGATACATTTGAACTCTGCAGTAAGCTTTCAAAACATATTGCAGTGCTAGCAGAAAGATTACTATCTGACACACCACATGCTTCATGAAGTAGGCAGTTTCTGTTTCAGGACACTGAGTATGGGAGACCTTCAAAAAGTGTCTTAAGATACCCGTTACGGAAGAAAGACTGTCCACACGCACCAACCACTTAAGATCCTCTTCTAACATTCATTCCACAGCCAAAAATGCCAGGTTTTTTTCCCCACATTATGTAGTCAAGGTCCTGAACTAGGGAATAGACGGAGGAGAAATCAAAGACAAATCCTTTGTAAACAAAACTCTCAATTCCCTTTTTTTCCTGTAAGGATGCACGATAAAAACCAAAAATTGATGTAGCAGCTCTCTGGAGAGAAGAGAGCTAGGTCATAGGCAGAACGTAGTGGACAACGCTTTGAGTATTTTGCAGTGAGTCTCATAGCAAAGAAACCTGGACCTGAACTTCATAAAAAGGAAAGGACTGAGGGGGGTCTGTCCCCCAGTTTTCCCATGTAAACCTGGGAGGTGTCAGAAGAGGCTGTGCCCACAGAAGTAGGAAGAGCTGCTGTGATTCCATCCACATGCTCTCTGGTGACAGCCATAAAAAAACAAAAGATATGAAGAAAGGCTAATAGAGTAATTAATTCAAGCTTTCAGCTAAGAGCAGAGGATTGAACGCTCAAGCAATTTAGGTTTAAGCTCCTATTGAGGCCACCTTTGAGAATTTGGAAGAAGTGTCTGACACATTCAGAGTGGATTTAGTGCGGGGTCTATGTTTTTGGTGAACAACAGATCCTAATTTCTTCATGGTGCTTTGATTATAGCTGAGGGAATAGTAGTAAATTCCTTTGGAAACCTGTTTTCCTCTCCTCCTTCAGTTGCAACCGGTCCTTTTAATATGACTCAAACTGTGGTTGGTGAGGCCATAACCATGTGCCAGGGACACTGGCAACCTGCTTAAGTGTTATCTTTCAAACCATTTGGGGAATTAGGAGTAATGGGGGGAAAACCACACATACGTCCCCAGAAATAAGATAATTCTCTCTTCCATTTCAGTAAAACAACCCCTTGCCTGAAAAAAAAAAAAAAAAAAAAATTACAGAAACCAGCTGTTCTTCTACACCTACTTCAAGGAGAGAAAAAGCTCACTTACTTTTTTTGTGAAAGAGAGCCGAGAGCATGCTGCCAGTCAAAATTGAGGCTTGTTCTATCCTACTTATCTACCTGTTTGTCCAGAAAGCAAAACAAACTCAGGACTGGGTGGTCCAGAGCTGTTCTCTCTATTCCTCCCCAGTAATTTATGGGACAACAGTTCAAATCAACATTCCTGGGCTGGAAGATAAAGGTGATACCAAGAATTTACTAAAGTTCCAAACTCCCTACTGGAGCCTCAAATGAACTGCCAGCTGCTCGGAAAGAAGTGAGGGATTTCGGAAGGTACAAGGGCGATGCAGTCTGCCAGTGAGCAGGTGCCAGCTCAGCAGCGCGCATCGGCAGGTGAGTGTGTGAACAGCACACGTTGCAGGCAGGAGAGGGAAGAAGCAGCATTAAGTATAAAGGAATAAAATGTAGATTTCAGGGATGGGCATTTAAATTTTCAATGGGTAATTTAGGTGTGCTTTGTTTCTCCGTGCTGTCAGGCTCACTCCTACATGCAGAAGAAAATTTCCACACTCTGAACTAAATGAAGTAGACAAGAATGAAATAGTAAAACCAAGAAGGTGAGAAATGCGTAAAATATTCCTTCCCTGTTTGGTCAAACTGCTTGTAAGGCTCCCCGAGGCGTTCAAGCACAGCTCTGGTGCTCTGTATTGAGGAGCTTGACGAGAGCAACAAAAAGCAGGAAAGTTTCTACTAACTTTACCCTGGCTGGAGGTGACGGAGGAGATGGTACTGCTCAGTTTGAACATCCTTCAACTTTCCGATTTTGCTATTTTTATTACCTGTTAGATTGAAGCGCTTTCAGTTATCAGATTTTTAACCTGTACATTGATCTATTGAGCACTGACAAAAATCTTTCCTTAGTTGTCATCTTGGTAGGTTTAGATGTTTTCTGGTCTGTTAGTCTGTCACATGGTTCTTCTGCAATTTTTCAGAACTTTTTTTTTTTTTTTTTTTTGAGGTCAAGTAGGGATTTAACAAGTTCTTTTAAAACACATTAAAAGAAGGTATCTTTCTACTGATTCTATAATAATTTAATTTGTGGTTTCTAGTTAGAAAGTATTGAGTGAGTACTGGAATGAAGTATTTCAGGTTATGATATCATTTTCCCCCTAAATACAGAACAGAAATATTTACTGAATATTTCCGCTCTTAACATTATTATGAGAAATTCTACTATTTCTACAACAGAACTATAACAGACCAACACATTTTAAGTAAAAATTCAATTCCTAACATACTGTAAAATCTTTCCTGGTTATAAGAGGCACCTTACCTATTTTCTACTGTATTAAACACACATTAATATTCACGGCTGTCAATATAGCAAATACTTTCTTTCTTTTATCATTTTTATCTTACAGTTACAAAATGAATACATTTTTCTTAGTAAGACTTCAATCTTCAGAATATAATTTCCCTGGAAAATTCATAATTCATAATTATAAAAAAGTGACTTCATTTCTTAAATCTCTTAACAATGAGACAGGGGTTATCAATATCAATCCCAGAAGAAATTTTAATCAGCCTTTGTTTTCTAGAAAAGTAGGGGTTTCAGAAGCTTTTGTTCATGCTGCTGATGCATCATGTGAAATTGGGTAAAGGAGGTTCTGAACTACATGTACAGATGGGAAGGAAACTAAAAAGCATGACTGACTTCAAGAAAAACATGTTGGGTTAAGCAAAATCAAAATGAACACTAATAATGTCTACTTTTTTTTTTTTTAAATAGTCCTTACAGCCATTTCTGAATTACTAAAAATATCCAGATAGAAAAGAAGAGAGTAAGTAATCATCTAGAGAGTCTTTCATTTCTGCAACATAAATTTAAATCTAATGCAGGTAGGAAGCAGTACAAGTAACTGACAAGACTGTGTGGATAGAAGCGACCACTGCTGACTATGGCATCTCTAATTCTAATTACAGAGCTTCTAAGACTTATTCAATAAGAATAAAAAAAAAAAAAAAAAAAAGCCTTTCAATGACAAAACCAAAATCCCTGGAAGAAAAGCAGTTCATGAAAAACACTCAAAACCCCCCAAACCTATGCTTCTTAGCCATCATTTGGCAGAAAAATCTGTAATGACCACGTCTGCATTCTAGATACTTTGTCTAAAAGGCATTTATCTAGGGAATAATAGCAAGCTGCCCATAGTGATTCCCCCACACACACACTTATGGGGAATTTTCCTAGCTGTTTTATCTAAAAGAAATTATTACAGATAGCTTCATTGTGGGAAAGGGGCATAGGGTTGTGCACCCACATTTGAAAAAACAAAAAACAAAAAAAACAAACAAACAAAAAAAAACCCCACCAAACAAAAAACCCCCACACAAACCCACACCAAAACACACACAAATTCTAACATTTAGGCATAAATATACAATATTTTTCATTTTATACCAATGCGAGAATGTTCCCCCCCACCTCCCTCCTGAAGAAGACAGTAAAATCAAAGCTGTACGGAGGTAGCTGATGGACACAACTCATACCAAGCACACCATTACCAGTTCCATTATCTACAGTATCATATTTGGTCTTTAACTCAGGGCCTCAGAACACAACTTTCTATAAATCAAGTAAGAAAATTATATACAGGTAATATTTCTTAAAGTATAAAGTATAGGGTTTATTAATGCATCATCAAGGCAGTTCTAACAAAAACAATTGCAGTCTGAAGCCAAAGCTGGTAGGTATAAGCAGAGAATGTACAGAGCCCACCAAATTGAAGTCTTGATTTAATGTTGCTTTTTAAAGTGGGGAACCCATACTAAATATTTAAGAATTAACCATTTTTAAAATCTCTTAAAAACTCAGTTATGCTACTGCTGCATAACTCCATATTAAGGATATTTTGTGCAATAAATGTAAAGTTACCATGGACCTTATCAAGACACAAGTGTCATAATGCATAAAGCAGTTAAAACACCCTTAACAGATCATAATTTAATGGTACAGATTAGTCCATTTATTTCTAGCTATTTCCTTCACTAATAAAATTAAACTTATAAAAGAAATCTTATGATAGACCATAAAAATACATCTCTTGTAAACAAAGCATTTATACTTCTACCTGTACTAAACCTACAACAGATGGACAGGAGATAATCTGCTCAAAATCAAAAAAAATTAAGGCTTTTCCTTAAGAAGTACAGGAAGTGATTTTGCCACACGTCTTCGTACTCTACTGTCAATGCAAACAGAAAAGTTTGCTGTTCATTTGAAACAAAGACAAAAAGGACAAACCCTTCCAAGATGATTCATTGGAAAGCAATGATTTAGACTACACAAAGGACATAATCTCATAATCAAAGCCCAACCTATAGGTTAGCTCCTAGTATGGATAACCACAGCACTAAGACAACAGCCCGTCCAATAAGGGATTAAACTGAGGTCCACTGATCTTTTACTGCCAAAACATAGAAGATCTGCTTTCCCACCCTCTCAACAGAAAATTAAAGGAACATTTTTAAACCCTGTGACAACATTTTCTGTCAACAGGCTAGGAATTTTTTGGTGGAGACAAGGAGGAGAAAAAAAAAAAAGTTTCTTTAGAACAAAGGGTGGATTCTATGAAAGTTTTTAAGTACTGAATTACCAGCAGTAGAAGATGGCGAGATTCAAAAGTTGGTGATGATTCAGAGATAACAGTGTGCTGCACTGGATGAGCAGGACAATCCTTTAACAAAGCATGTTTAAAAAAGTAAATATATATATATTCTTCACATATTGATCCGCAGATAATATTTTTAATTTCTTTTTAATTTTTGTATGTGGACTGAAGAAGAACGGTAGGACTTTTTTACATGCAAGGAAACAGGCACGTTACACCAGGTCACGCAGCAGGGAGAGGCTGCGGTGCTGAGCTCCTGAGAGGAAGAAAGAGAAAGATGCCACCTAGAAAGCGTAGGGCCAGATGCCAGGAACAGACAGGCCCCCAGACACTCCTGAGGGCTTTCCAGTCCACTCTTAAAGCAGGTGGCTAACAGCTGTGCCAGACCATTAGTCAAATCTGAGGTGATCATACACTAATCATTCATCTTCACGAAAGCAGAAAAATGAACTACAGTTAAGGCTGAGGCAGAGAGAAAGGACCCAGCATGGGGAGATAAATCAGAATGGCCCCAGCAGAGCATCATCTGGTGAACTGTGCCCTGTAACCAGTACACCCAGTTCTGTCATACAGTTTCATAGCTGCATCGAGCCCTGCTTCTAGTGCAATTTGCAAAATAGATGGTGAGAAGAGTCGCAAACAAAATATAAAGAACGTAGCACAGGGGCATGGGAGAACACTAGATGCCATGGACAGGACACTGAGATTTGGAAGGCAGGTCCATTGGGGTCAGACACCCCAAGTGATGAGGCAAACACAAAAACGTTATCAATTAGGAGATATATATATGCACACATGCACATGTGACAAGCATTTGAGAGTTTACAATAGTAGAGAGTGCTGCTCAGCAAGTGAGCATTGGGCACCTTCACTGCTAACTTTTAAGGAGTTTAGGTAAAGAATCATTTGAAATACAACATAGTAACTAAGAACGCAGGATCTCTGAAGTGACAAAGTGTTTTATTAACACTTGATGTGAGGTTTACCATTCCTTTTTTAAAGGATATGAACTTAATTTGAACTAATGAAAATGTAAACTGATTGAAGCTGTCCCTATTTTCAGTAGGGGGCTGGACAAGAAGGTTTCAAGATGCCTTCTAGCCTAAATTACTCCACAACTTTAAAAAAAAACCCCAACCAACCAACAACAACACCCCCCCCCCCAACTCCCCAAAAAAACAACAAAAAAACCCACAAACACCCCACCCCCCAAAAAAAACCAAACAACCAAAGAAGCCTCTCAAAGAGAAACAAAACAACAGCAAAATTGATAATGATAACCACTAATAATAACCATAATCATAACCACTGATGGACAAACGCACATACCATAATCAAAGAGCCTGAATATCTTTAACTGGTATTTCAGGTAGAATCAAAAAAAGAAGAGAATTTTATCCTGGGTTCTTCCTCCCAGCAAGGACCCACATAAAAGACCCCACATGGAAAAATTCCAAAAATTTGCTGATCAGACTCTGGAAAGTGACCCCATCTAATGATGACCGTTTAAATACCACAACTACTGAGGCTGGGATAAGTTCCCCATGTCCTAATCCTTTATCAAAGTTTAAAGGAGTTTTTCTTCTATAGAAATATTTTAAGTGCATCTTAGAAATAATAATAGGATTATTTTTAAGTGTTCTTACAGAAAGGGAAACTGTGTTTTAAATTAACTTACTACCTATTTAGTTGGTCCATTATTTCAGCTCATTCGGAAGCAAGACCATTTAAACTGTCTCCATTTTCAGACATTCAACCTTTGAAGCGTTAGGAATGCAACAGACATAAATTAACCACAAAGACTCATGATTTACTTGAGTTTTAATAGATTTTTAATGTAAGAAAAAGAAATTCTAGAAATGTCACTGTTAATAATCCTGTTGGATCTCTGTAATGCTAAAAGCAAGAGGAACTGAAAGGAGAAATCCTGAAGTAATTGATATGGTTGGAACTACACTTATAACTGCATCACTCCAGGCCACATTCATAAATACTGCCAGCCACTGACAACCATATTTCAAAACAACCTTTTAATAGCAGCTTGCATCCCCTTGTAAAAGATCTTTTGAAAAGAGCTCAAAAGAACTGGCTCCCCACCAAGAAATAAATGGTATAACGTGGCACTTAAGACCTAATATAATGGACAAAATGTAATAAAATGAGTATCTGTTTGTGACAAACTCAGTATTTTGTGTGTGTTTACTGATGACCATCCCTGTCTATACTACAGTGACACATAAAAATGTGTGAACTAAAATACACAATATTTTTAGACCATTGTTGATTCTCCAGTGTAGAAGGTCACAAAAAGGCAAGAGCCTAAAGATGTCAACACAACTGTTTCTTCAGCTTGGCAGTTAAACTGAAGAGTTGGGGGGCGGCGGAGAAAGGTTTTCTACAATATTTTTACAGGTTCCTCTGGCTTAGTTAAGTAAAGAATCTTTATGGGACAGTGTTTTTGTTTTGTTTTTTAACATGTGGGGAGAAATAATCAATTTGAAAAAAAGGTGTTTGGCAACTGGTTAGCAAATTTTCAAAAAACATTTTTGGAAGAGGGACCTCAAAAAAGAATGTTTGTAGTGTAACACTGTGCTATGCCCATCTACCTTCAGCACCTATCCTGGGAGCCTGGTAGGAAATTAATTACCTCGGGGCACTAAGAAGCCAAGTGCGCAGT
>JANXJC010000064.1:15561550-15572362 GCA_027564655.1 Leptodon cayanensis | reverse complement strand
ATACTGAACTCAAAACATAGCACCCTACCAGCTACTAGGAAGACAATTAACTCTATCCCAGCTGAAACCAGGACAGCAACAAAATAAAAAGCATTGTATTTGCAGACACTTAATTTCTCTGGAGATAAAGTTGGGAAGTATCCTATTTTGATTTTGTAAAGTTAACAAGAAGATATTAAATAATAATTTTATGCTTGTCTTTTACTATACACTAGAATCTTGGTTATAAAATATGCAAGATAGATACACTGTTCACAAAGAAAGGCATGTCATTGACAGAAGAGTGAAATAGATTGCTGTTTTGCACAGCATCAGTAAACCTCTATTAGATTTAAAGAGCTAATTAAACATTTCCTTCTTGCACTAGAAGGCTGCAGTTGGAGGATTGGTACAGAGACACATCCTTATGTAGAAAGCAGTTATTCTGTTACCAAGCAGAACTCCATGCTAACCCTCTTCTGCATTAACTGAACTAGCCTACAAAACCAGAATATTGCCCAGAGAAAAGGAGTATCCATTAAATCTGACATTCAAATAAATTCTTGTTGCATCAGCTGTAGTCAGTGGACATTGCAGAAATGTATTCAAGGAAGAATAAGGCAACCAAAAAGAATGAAAACTTAGCTGACACAGACTTGGATTTATAAGTAGCAATTTGAGAAAGACACTGTGTACTGCAGACCCTCCTGAGTTTTTCACATGAAGCACCAGCAATAAGCAAATGGTGATAGCATCAGATTCCAGTTTAAATTTGTGCAATAGTGTGCCAACCTCAGATCAGCAAAAAGGGCAAATACTCACATTCTAGATAAAAAGAAAGGCCAGGCCTTGTAGTTAATTTCAAAATTAGCAGAAAGAGAAGGCTGGAGAGTAAACACACTTCCAGTTCTAAAGATGCTCTCTAAAGACAAGATTGAAGCACACAGATACAGCACTACAGGAGGCACATGTTAGCATTGCCAGTGTTACATACCTTCAACCAACAGAGCATGATCCCTGCTGGTTAGCATTTCTAAATACACATTACAACAGGAACCACCAGCTCATTGTACTTGGGCAAATTTTGGTTTCTCATTGGTAAGAACCATTAGAGAATCAGATAAATTGATTTCAATGGCACAACTCTCAAGTCCAAAATTAAGCATACACTTAATTGCTTTGCTGGATCAGAACCAGGCAGCTCAGCAGCTTCTAGGCTTGATCCTAAGATAAAGTCAGAAGGCTACAGAAGTTTCACATTTTTTATTTCCTTCCTTTTAAACATGAGGTTTTTAGAATGATCTGTGCACTTAATGTAAGCCAGAATTTTGAGTAAACAATATTACGCATCTTTGAACTATAAAAGCAATCCTATTGGTAGCCAGGGCCTTGAAATTGGTTAAGTACACATATTTAGATCTTTGGAAGTATAGACTTAATGGCACTCTCTGTCCCAAGAGTCAGCAAGGACACTGATGTTACCACAATACTTACTGTTCTTTTTAAGATCCTAATTCATCATAGTTATTGAATGCAGTATGCTTTTTAGCCATTTCAGGTTTAAACTTAAACACATTTAGTCTCATTTTATTCAGGGGAAAAATGCATACACTGCATTTCAGAAGCAAAAGATGACACAGCACTGCAGGAAAGGCATTCTGTAACAAAGGGCACTCCCCTCTAATTTTGATAAAAGTAGTTAGCAGTTGCCATTCATAACACTGGCAGATTTGGCTGGTGGCTGAATGAAAGAATTGAGAAAGATAAACCCCTCGTCTTCCTGGCCGCACTGATTAATGAACAGAGACCCAATGTCTGTGTTAGCAGACAGGACAGGAGAGTAGTGAAGGCAGGGTGTTAGCAGTCAGGGCACTGAGATTAAGTACATGCAGTTGTAACTGGACTGCATCATTTCTTGGGTTCAGCTGACTTCAGAGTTCCCAAGTAACATTTTGCAAATGGTACTTTTCCTCTTAATAAACCTTACTAGGAGCTCTCTATTAGACAGTCATAAACTGGAGAAACCTATCTCTCTATTCCACTGCCTTTTAAGACACTGTACAGAGAATACCAAACAAACCTTCCAAAATGGTCCCTGACTCAACAGTAGCATAACAAGAAAATATATAGAGAAGCACAAGCAGTCAGCAACACTGTAGGTACTGCAGATTTTGCCCTTGGCAATTAAAAAGCATGGAAATTCAAGTGAAGATTCTAATCAGAGATAACACAGATGTGTTTTCTCTCTACTTGTCAATTTTGTAATTTCATCAATCTCTTTGTAGCTGAAAGCCAAGCAAAAAGAGGGCACAACCTCAGAAATAACCATCACCTTTCCAATTCCCTTCTCTCTGTCTTCACGTCCCTCTTTCCCTCCAACATACAGAGTGTGTATTAGGACTCCTTAACAAAAATCAGTGCATAACTACAAACTGTAGACCGAACTAAGCCACTGACTTAATTACTTGTTTACGGGTTAATACGCACCACGCTCCATGGAAATTTTGTCTGGTTGCACCCAGGCCGCTGCATGTTGCTCTGCGTCTTTGAGAATGCTTTCACCCACGGTAAGGAGCACCAGCACCACCTTGTGACTTCCACTTCTCTACACAGTCCCCAGGAGTTGGGCAGTTTATAAACCCTTTGAATTAAGATTTGCAGCTGGAGCCCATTAAATCGTTAACTCTAAACGCTAACACCAGCAGCTGCACCTCTCCGAGGTCACTTAGCAGTTTTTTTCAGACTCTGAAGGCTGCTGGTCAGGATAAGCGAACAGATCAGATGCCTGTTCTTCAGAACCAGCTATTTCCCAACCTTTACAAACATGAAATTACTAAATAAACAGAAACTGAAACCTACTGTTTTGGTTTTTTTTCTCTTTTAAAATAGCTTCTGTTTTGCTAGTCCAAACACAGCAAATTTTTTACTCTGCTAAAATAAGCTCTCCTCTCCCATGTTGTTCTGGTGCTTCTTCTCTGCTTAATCTCCAGTACCTCTCTATCCTGTTTGAAAATAAGCAGTCAATTTGGTTAAACAACATTAATCTCTCCCTCTGTAGCAAATATTTCACCTGAGACATCCCAGGCTTCCATTTGCTTTTTCACAGCTGCAGCATACTTCTGGTTAGTAGCTGGATTTATCTTCCTCTACTATTTCCAGCTGAGGACTCCTAGCTCACAGGAGAAGAAAAAAAAAAAAATCCTGTTATGCACAGTCTAGAAACCTGCACTATTGTATTTCATCACTTTTCCCTTATTCTGTTCCCAAAAGCCACCCATTTCTTCCTACCCGACATTCAGATTCTCCTCTGTTGCAAGGATGTCTCCCAGCTTAGACTCATCAGCACATCTCATCAATGCACTCCCCCTTTCCAGGCAGAAGTCATCCATAAAAATATTAACCTTGATTTCCAAACCAGTACTGGGAAAACTCCACTATTAATCTTCCTCCTATTTAGCACTCCCCCTCCCAAGACTGTTGTCATGTCCCTCTCAATCATCTCCTTATTCACATTATAATTCTTCCAAGTCTCATTTTTCTCCAGGTGAACAAATAACTTCCTAGGCAGGCCAATACTATTGGTTTTACAAAAGTCAGCTGGCATTAGATCTATTGCACTCACTTCCTTTGCATCTAGCTTATCAAATAAATTCAACTGGAGTCCTACACCATACTAAGAAGTACTCAATGTCACAAATTATTTCCTTATATAGCTTTTTACTGTTATCGTGTGATTTAAAACAGGCCTTAAAAGCTGCATGAGACAAGACAGCTCTGTCAAAAAATATATGGAAGCTGCAGAATCAAAGAAACCATTTAAGTATGCGCTCACATACAAATCAAGAAATGCGTAACAAATTAATTTGATTTTTGTCTATTATGTCAAATATGGCACTCACAGCACGTGGCAATATCTTGCAATGTAGAAACAAAGGGAAAAGGTTTGATGCTATGATTGCACCAGCAAGATAAAACAGAGAGGTTGCAGGAATTTATGTAAACAAAATAGGGGACTCAAGCTGCAGCCAGACATCCAACAGATTTGAGCAATAATGCTGGAACACTCTTTCAGATTTTCTTGTGTTTGCAAAAAGTTGCATACCACAGTCATAAGAACACTATTTTTTCCAGAAGCGCATCTTTCTCACCAATTACAAGACGGACCCTGGTGCATCCCTGAAGAGGGTCCAGCTGACTCGAGTCTTCTGCGTTTTCCCTGTCTGCTGGGAGTACAAACTCTCCTGAAACAGCTCTATTCCATACATTCACACCCCAGGGATCAGGCGCAGACCCAGAAAAGATATATAGGTGCCTACTTCACATTTCAGTTGCCTTGCTGGGATTTAGAAACCTAAGTATATTTTAAGGAAGACTCCATCTAAGTAAGGATGGAGTAAGGTCCCGTAACAGTGGAGAAGGGCAAATAAAGTACTTTAGGTAATTACAGCCCAGTCAGCTTAACACTGATATTTGAAAAGAGATGGTGACAAATTAGTAAGAAAGCAATAAATCAAGCTGTCTGTGAGCACCTTGAAGAAAACAAGATGACAACAAAGAGCTAACAGATTTGTCAGGACAATTCATGACAAATCAATATAATTGCTTTTGAAATAGCTGATCTAGCATACAAGGGGACAAGTCCCTGGAATGAACAAACAACAGAAATACAGCCTAGATGAAGGTACGCTAATTTCAGGTCAGAAGTGGTTGAAAGAAAAGATTCAGATTATTATCAGTAAAAATGCAAATTCATGTCAGGAAGACACAGAGGTCTTGTATACTCAATATTTTCATGAATTATGATATTTTGTGTTTCTTTAAGATTTGCATATGACACAAACTTGACAGGTATTGTTCAGCTCCTGACTCATTTCTACCCAGTGCAAATCTACTCCTCTCAATCCAGCTAGTGTTGTCTAGCAAACTCTTCTGGATATTCTGGAATATATTGTTCCATGTAATTAAGCATTGGATAATGCTCATAGGAAGAATCAAAGTTAATCAACAGGAACTCTTCAGGACTCGGTTCAAAAAGTGATACGTAGTTGTGAAATAGTTATCAAAACTATGTTCGTCTCTGGTACTCCCTCAGAAGATTTGCAGGTTAGGAGATCAGCACAGAGTTATTCCTCATGTTTTGTCCCATTCTCAACAGAAGCATGGTTTTCATTAACCAGTGCAATCCTCTCAAAAACCATTATTTCAAATCACCAGTAATATTAACAGTTCAAGAATTCCCTTCCAGAGTACATGAAGTTGATTGATTCTGATGTCAATTATACTCCTATATCCAAGGACAAAATCTGACACCACTCAGTAAATCATCTAGCATTGCAGAATCCTGCGAAGCAACAAGAGCACTAAATTGAGACTAATGTTTCAAGGAGGATGCAAAGCACCCACTAAGATCTGCTACCCAAATACTAGTAGCTGCAGTTCTATCTCTTTCATACTGTGTATCCTAATACACGGAGTTTTATTGTGTCAGTATCTTATTTTCCGCATCACTATCTTGTTGCTCTGAACATTGAAATTCAGCTCAGGCACCCCCAAGCACAGCTTATTACAAGGTCCTGAACATGCCCTGCTCGGGAGCAAGTAGCGAATTTTCCCACCATCAGTAGTTAAAAGAATTCTTTTGAAAATACAATGCATGTATTGTATGCATTATATACTAGTGGTTTAGTATAGGTTGCTTTTTTAAGAATTTGTTATTAAAATGTTATAGAGAGTTTGATGTAAATTCACAAGAGAGAAGCAGCACAGCGAGCCTGTGGCTTGGTATTCTTTTGCCTGTCAAGTTCCTGTAAATGGGCTGATCAAGTAATTTTGGACATAAATGAGACTGGATATACCCTACCTCATTAATCAATCTCTGAGTTACCCTCTCTCTTTTCAAAAACTCCCCCGTTTCAGCTGATGCAGCACTCTTGCCTGAGCTTCCACAGACACGCTGCACGCTGCTGAACAGCTGTTATCTTCCCCGCAAACAAGCTTTTCAATGATGGCAAAACAGTCCCTGAAAACTGATGAAGTTTAAAAAACTTGAGGAATCTTTGCATCAGAAGCATTACAAAAAGGCCCAGTGATACGGATTATCACTGGTGTTGCAGACACGACACCCAGTCATACAGAGAAGCTGCTGACACAACACTTTTCTACCCCTATGCAATGGGGTAAAGCACTTCTAATCGGTATGTATGAAACACTTCACCCTACTTACGTGCAATACCCTCTCCACTGCTGCAGGAGACATTTAGATTTAAAATAATCCCATGGATTATCAGTTGTTTCATTGGCTATAAAACTTGGGACATTAACTCCTCAGGATAAAGATTGTATTTTCTTTTGCTACAAGTCCTGCTTTGCACCAGGACGTCCCAGCCCTGCTGGAAATGGCCATTACTTCTGTGCTGACCTGTCACCATGCTGCTATGCTGCTCTTCAGTGCAATACTTACATAAACATCTCACTGTGAACTTTTCAAAGACTCTGTAGCTTCTTAAATTAAGATCAAATTAGGGCATTTGTAGTTGACTTGCTAATATAACATCATACTGACACCTTTGGCTAGATACATGCATACTTTAGAACTGTGAAATTGTTCTGCAGTGCTAGCAGCTCCTAATCAGGTTGTATTACACTGGATTGTGAGCAGGAGGTGCAGATTTACACTGCTCTTAATTGGAAGCAGGAAAAAAAAAAAAAAAAGAAAGTCACAACATTTAACCTTGCATGAATTGTTTAGCATTTGCCCTAGCACTCCTGCTTTGCGCATGTCACCACCAGAGCAGGCATTGGGAATGGTACTTGAAGTGCTGGAGCCCAGGATTTTCAGCTGCCATAAGCATCCAGCCAGCACCAGAGGATGAGCCATTAGGTCAGAAGGTTCTGGAAAGGGAGAAGTCCATTTTGTTTGGATTTCAGCACCACCACAGAGTTTCAGGCCCATTATTTTTTGGCAACATGCAGTAATGACTATATCAGTTATACTAAGTTACATTAATGTATTACAATACTTAAAATAAAAAAGCAGTAATACAAACAGTAATACACATATTTGATTATAATTTTTAGTACAATTACATTCAGCCACTGTTGCCAGCAACCACAGACATTTTAATAACTAGGTAAGCACTAGGTATTTAAACCAGCCCTTTTCCAGCATTACCCCTTTCAATACCAGATCCACCAAGACCCCACTCTCCATATATACCTTTCTGCTACCTGGCACCTAGGCAGAATCTTCCTAATTCCTCCCAATTAGCAACACAAAGAAGGCAGCATGAATTAAAATCCTTTTACAGGGGTTCAGTTCGGAAGCCTGTAGATCAGGACCTCATTCACCAGCCAGAAAAATTCAATGAGCTCATGACCCACTTCCTATCATCATCATGATCAAAAACTCTCAGATACAAATGGGAGCAGACTATAGGTCAAGCGATTTGCCATAATACCACAACCCTTTATCAGCTGTCATGTTTCCTGCAGACCCCGAGAGACCTCCAAACCCCAGATGCGAAGCACCTTATCAACGGCCAGCATGCTGCTGTCTCTGACAGCTTCTGAGAAACATAAGCCTTTTAACAGGGTGGGAGCACAAGCGAGTTCTCATGGATGTAATCAGATGCTCCTGGTACATCCTATTTTGTGATTAGTCAGGTCCTCATAGCATTTTGGACACGTGATGGACATACCAGAGTATCCTCCATCATGCACAGTTTTATGGCAGACACAGAAGAGAGGATACTGTCCTCAGATGCCTCCATATGCTACCAGGGATCCACCCTCATCAAACAGTTGGTCTACCAGTTTTAGAACAAAACACCCACTAATTATATTATTGTGGCTGAGAACATTATGCTCTTAGTTTCTGATACTTTCTAAACCATAGGGCAAATTGTTTGAATAAGGATTACTTGGCATAAGCATAAATTCTTTCATGAAATTTCTGTGGTCTAATCCTTGCTTAGGAACAGTCAAAGCAGCCTGGCAGCAGAAAGAGCTATTTTACTTGAACACTAAAGCTGCTGATTAAACTAAGCTCTGACATGTAAAAAACTAAGATCTGACATGTAAAAAAGACTTACCTGTAGAGTCTTGACTCAAAGTTTCTTGACTACTACTGCTGTAAGAAGGCACTGGAGTGATAGAAAGTGAAGCTGGGCAGGATAATGGATATGAGAAGTCATTGTCTGTAGCAAAACATTGAAATACAGGAACACAGGCATCTTCAGAGAGGGTGAGAGGGAGGTGAGGGTTCCCACACACATACGGATTTTTCCAGCGAAGCAGTCCTATTGCAAGAGGGCCAACAGCATCAGAACCTGACAACAAACATCAGGAGTTAAAACCTGTGCCCTTGTACTGCTGCAGCTTATAATTTTGGAGAAGGAACCTATAAGGTAATATCAATTCCTGTTTTGATCATTAAGTTAGCCTGCCTCTTGAAAAGGAATGCTGTATTTTATTCTGGTACACCAGCATTTAACAGCATTACTGATAGTGGAACACTGAAAGTATACTTTCAGTACATGTCCTTGTACTGAGCAAGACAGTGTTTACCCATTTAACATGAAATAAGCCATCATAATTCCAATGAGAACCTACAATTTGTCATGGTCTTGCTTACACAGATTTCTGCGGGCCCTCGCTCACACATTATAACCTGAAGGTTTCTCAGCAAGACTGGAAAGCCAATGTTGATGATTTACTTGCAAAATATTTTTGCACTTTCTGAAGACTTACATTCCATCTTACTAATAGCTCAACTGTATGTGACACTGACATAAAACAATAGGGCTTATTATGACAGTATGCCACAAGACCATGGAGGAAAGGTACCCTGAGGAGATCGTTCTGCTGCAAGTGATATCACCTCCACCACCTCCCCCCAAAACCACAAAAAACCAAAAGGACAACACCTTTGGAGTGTTGATTACCTATAACTGCAAAATAAGGAGATTTCTATACTATGTGTCTCCTACAAGCATTTTCTTACTTTTTAACTCTCAAGTGGTGATATTTGCAAGACTGGCAGCAATTGAATACAAAATGTTCCATCCACAAAACTGGACTCTCCAATACAGACAAATGCTCCAAATCTATGATGGTCCCCCAAGCCCCCTCAGGCAATTATGGCAACGGTCACTTGAGACTACAAGTGCTGCTGCATCAAGCACTGAAATATGATGCAACAACTCAGACTTCAGACATGATCATGTAATGAATTCTTCTACAGGAAGCAAAATATTAAACAGTAGAGCATGCCTGAATGGAACTGGTAAGCCGTACTACTGGCTCATAACTTCTGCAAGAGCAATGGTAGGATCTAAGGTAATACTACATTTTAGTTGCTCTAAACACAATTCTGTCAGGTACTGTAACTAAGCATCAAACAAATGCACATGAAGATTGACAATTGTCTAAATGTAGATCCCTTAAAAGGGAACAACAGTACAGAAATTGTTCATCAGATCTTTCAGAAGAGGAGCCTCTAGGAGTTAGGAAATAAACCTCTTTAAATGGATGTGTGCACCAAGTTACTTGAGCTACCCACTAGACAGACAGGTACATACATCAAGGACTCTCAAGTGTGTCCACTCCAGAGAAGGAGCTGGGTGGCACTGCAGAAAGTTCAGTGAACTGTAGTAAAATATTTTTCAATACTAGCCAGTATTGCAGTAGACATCATGTTTAATGACAAGCCCCCATCCTCCCTACTTTCATCCTTTTCTTATACAAAATTTTGGCTCATGCTTTTTTGGAAGTATCAAATTGATGGAATTTCTAGGGAGTTAGCTGCCAATACATTATTATATTTCTCTTGCAAACATACAACACATTTGAGCCTATCGATAATACTGAACATGGAGCTAGCAACTCATAGCTTTGTCTGGCTATACCTAAAAGGACACAGCTTTTTACTCAGCTTTCCTAGTTGCAATTTGGATTTCTTTGTATATAGATACCCAATAACTAAAGACTGCAGTTATCCCATAATGCCTGACTGTTTTATCATGAACGCTCAGGTAAATGAGAGCATTAATATGTGCCTGTGTATAAAGGATGTGAAGTTTATGGCTGTTTTTAACTGTCGATATAATCATGAAAAATCCATAAGCACTTATGTTCATATTTTTTGAATACGCTTGCAGTCACTCCTATCTCCAGCAGACATTGATTTTCACTTCTAGCAATAGTCATTCCATAAACTCATCTGAAAGTACATGGAATTGATCATTTCTGAGAAAAAAACCCAATACAGATATATCACATCAAAGAGACTATTACTTGTCTTATTTATCTGTTCACCAGTAGAAGGCCTTTTTGCCTATACTAAAACCTCCAGCTTCACTTTCAGTTTGGTCTGCAAGGGAGCATATGCTGCAGATGTAAGTGTGTAATGCACAGACTCTGAGACAGAAAAACTAAGCTAGAGTGTAAAAAGTTTATAAATAAAACCACCCAGAACTCTTGAGTGAAGGCACGCTCGCCAAGTTTTTTACTTTGTTTAATCTCATTAGTCCCACCAGTTAACAACAGCTTTCACCATAACCACTTCTTGCAGCCACATCAAAATGATTGTCTAATAAAATTAATACATACAGAAATGCATATATATTGATGATACATAAGTGTACCTAGATATGAATGTATTTATACATACACACATACCCATGAAAGTACGAGAGTGTGTGCATGTATGAGAATCTGGGACACTCAGAAAGCGAATGTAATAGTTTTAAGTTACTAAATTGCAAAGCTGTAACAGTAGTTTCTATTGTGCTTAATGAAGTTGCAGAAAGCTTTTCTTTTTTTTTTTTTTTTTGG
>JANXJC010000064.1:15511258-15561450 GCA_027564655.1 Leptodon cayanensis | reverse complement strand
GTGTTAGGGGGGCCAGGAGGAAGACCCTGAAGATTTTTCATTTAAAAAAAGCAAAAGCTACTTTAAAAAGTTGTCAGAGTTCAAAAACATGTCTTTCAAGGTAAGCACACCACTACGGATCATTGCAAAAGGCAAGGAACACTGGCTAACCCTGCAGCAACACAGACAGATGCACTTGACTGCCCGATACATGCACAGGCTGTTTCTGTGTGCTTTGCTTTTCCAGCTGACAGCAAACCAGCAGCCGAAACAGAAGAAAGTATCTGAAAAAGAAACTTCTGCAGCAATTACATATTTCTGAAGTTGTGCCAAGAGTTTCAAAATTACAATGGCGAAGGAAAGCAGTACCTAGCTCTCAACACAGTTTCTCGACAGCAAGGCAGGGAAAGGGTTGCTGAGACGTCCTGAAGGAGGCTGCTTAGCAGCCTAATAGAATTTGTGGTTGGAAACACAGGGACACTTATGAATCTGCAGACAATGCTCCTGCCGCAAGCATAATGACGTTCCCAGGTGTTTAGATATAACTACGCTTTGCGGAAAAACAAGCACATGCACCCTTTATTAGCAATATGGAAATTTAATTAAATTGTGTATCCTGAAACTGTTTCTCCCGGTGAAGAGGACTGAAAGGGGCTTTATAGTCCCTCGGAGCTTTGCAGATGCAATGCCCTGAGGAGGAAATCTTAAAGCTTGAAAATGGATACAAACCTGGCAACCCCGGTCCCTCAGGTTTTCCTATCAGACCACCACTTTTTATGCACTCCCTTGGCTGTTACAGATGTTTCCCTTTCTCTCTGCATTTTTCTGTGCAGTGGTTGATTTGCATCTGTTTTCTCTCTGCTGCACCTGGATTGCCCCCAGGCTTGTTCTCTCACAGACGCCACCATACCCAAAAATTCTCCCCCAAACCCTAAAATTTTGTATATCCTCCTGAAGCAATAATCCTCAAGAAAACAATCCCCTAATACTCCTCCTCCCCCACAAACACAGTAATGCCACACAGCAACCACGTAACTCAGCAAACTCCTGCCTCTGCCCCAGAACACCGTGAGCCAAAACCACCTAACAGAGATGAAAACATAATCTATACCCTGCACTGTCCATGCGCTCGCCCTACCTGGTCTCCGGGCCGAGTTTGCTGCCGGCTGACCGCGAACCGTCCCTCGTGCCCCGTGCACCTGCGGATCCCTCCTGCTCGCTGCTGTCCCGGGATCCTCCATCCTGCAAGGCCTCTGCTCCTCCGGCGGGTGCTCCTGCCGCCTCCCGAAGCCTGTACGGCACATGCTGGCCACGTGCTATAAGCTCAATCTTGCCATTTAAAGCTTTTTTATTATTATTTAATCCACGCCCCCCCCCCCTCCTCTCCCACTTCTGCAGCTGGCCCTGACCCCAGCAATGGAGCACACCTCTCCCCCTCGGCAGCCGAGATGGAGCAGGAGCTGCTGCCTCTTCACCCGCTGCCTGTGGCTGCTGCTGCGGCCAAGGCTGCTCCGTAGGGAACCGAACTCCCTCAGGGGGAGGCACCAACACCCGTGGGAGGGTTTGCGAAGCGTTTTTATTCACCCAGCGCCTTCTCGGTGCCAAACCCTCCCTGAGGGACGGCGGGAGAGGACAACCGCACCCAGCCGCCTTGCGCGGGGACGCGAGGCTGCCGCGGGGCGGGCCAAACGCATCTGCGCAAACGGCTGTACGTTAAAAAAAAAAGCGTATATAGGGGGAGAAAGCCCCCGCGTAGCACCTGCTACAACGAAACAGAGTCCAAGAGGCTCGGGGGACGAGTTACCACCCGAGGTGCTCTCCCGCCCGGCCGGCCCCTGCGCGGGGCAGGAGGCAGAGACCCCAAGGGGCGCGCGGGGCCTGACGTTCAGTCAGGGCAGGACCCCGCCAGCTCCCCTCCTCCCCCGCGGCCGCGGGAGGGGGACTGCGGCCGCCCAGCCCCACACTCTGCCGCTCTCCTCCAAAACCTTAAGCCCAGCTGTGGGTGGAAACTCCTAAAAGCCCTTGGCGGACCATCTGTCTCCCTGAACCGCTCTGACAGAGTAACCGTCGGCAAGGCCTCAGCGCGGCGGGGAGGACCTGCCGCTGCTGGGGCAGGCAAGGCAGGACACCCCTCGTCTCCTGAGGTAAAACTGCCCCAGGAACCGCTCTGGGTTTGTCCCAGGAGGCTCATTAAAAGCTCTGCAATGCAGGGAGGGGGGGCAGAGCGGGAGGAGGGCCGTGCCTGGGAGCGGAGCTTGCCTTGCTGCCCGCTCAGCTTGCTTACAAACCTGACCCGAAATCCTTCCTGGGGGTACCTGCTCTGGAAAACGTTCTCCACGTTCTGTGACCCTTCTAAGCGGTTAAAGGGGTTTAGACACCTCATTTCCAAATTTAGTTTCCTTCCTCAAAATAATTCGTTCTGAATAAACCTTTGCATTTCTTTCCGCTGGAAGGATGCGTTTTGGAATAGGCGACACATAGGTAGCATGGCAACAACAGTCACAACGACAGACCGACAGTACTAGGCTTTAAATAAAAAAACCTCAGAAGTCTATATCAGCATTTTTTAGTCTTGCATATTTCTGGTATGTATATAGATATATTTAGCCAAATGGGATGACAATAATTACTTTCAAGAAATTCTGTTCCAGCTAAGCATATTTGACATTTGCACACAGCATAAAACTGAAAGTGCATACGTGGGACTTTTTCAAAGTTTGGGTTAAGCAGAAAAGCAGCTTTTAGCCTTAAACGATCTATACATGCCCCAGTTCAAGCTTTTGAGCTTAACATCTCCTTGCCCAGCTTTCAAATACTGGTGTTAACTGGGAGACTGTTTAACACCTAACCAGATACAAAGAACAACTTGGCTATGTTATGTTAACAGGGACTTGAAATGGCTAATTTCTTTTCCATCTTGGCAATCACTCTATCCTTTCCCCTTTATGGAACAGGAATTGTCCTTTAGGTGCCTCTCATTTGGATCCACGCTCAGGGCAAAGCCAGATTTCCCATGGTTGTTATTAATAGTTTCACATCTAGACTGGACAAGAACTAAAATTTATTTTTTTTTACCAAAAGTTTGCATAAACACAGCAATTTACATTTGCTCTACTAAATATCTAAATGTCATTTATTTAAGAAACAAACTGAAAAGTATTATTATTATTGCATACCCTGGCCACATTGCATCTGCTGACACACAAGTAATTTCCTATGGTTCACATCAAGACTACACCCGCACATCCAAGGACAGAGTTTTGGGTTCAGTCACAGAAGAGACACAGAGCAGACCGTATGGCGTACGGCAGAAGGGCATATTCTCATTGCCTCCCTTCAGTTAGCCAAGTTAGACGGCTGGTCTCCATAAGTTTCTCTAATAAATGGAGAGAGCAAGGACCAACTCAAGAGTAATTTGTAGCAAGATCGAAACTGTGGTCTGTGAATCATTCTTGATAAGAGCCTTTCCTCTGTCTCCATTAAGTACAGATACAGCACAAAGGAAATAGCTACCTAATTTAGCTGGCTACATTAGTTTCCTGAAGATGGTAAGTGTAAACAATGACCCCAAGTATCAATTTTGTGATTCAGCCTCCTTCCAATTTTTGCTGGATTCAATAAGCACTGAAGAGCTTGTTACGGAGAGGTGATTCCACAAGTGCATTTCCCAGTTTTGTGCTACAGGGCAGCACCAGCCTCCACCATCGCAGCTTGTCCTCCTCTGGCACAGAGGATGCAGCAAGATCAGGACAGAGTACAAATCATAAGCAGATGATGGAGACCGTGCTGGCCATCTATACTGCTCAAGGCAAAATACAATATCAAGGACATGGTGTTGTTTCCACAGGTCTCGCTGCAGAGCAGTGGACAGAACACCCAGCAGAGCCAGAACAGCCAAAGGGTTCAAAAACTGCAAAATAGTTCCTTGTCTTCTTACCTAAAGATTTTGACACTGCTTCCTATGAAAGCAGAGAGTGTAAATAGTAGTTCTGAAAACATCTAAAAGAAAATAACACGAAAAACTTTTGCTCTGCTTACACACAGAAGGATCTATGTCAGTAACAAACAGTCTGAGCTGATCAGACTGTTTATCTGTCAGATGACTTCAGCTTGATTGAGAGCCCTTGGTGAGTCTTTTCATGTTAGTACAATGGAGTAGACTGTTACAGATGTCCACTACATCAGTGGTGGGATTGACACGATAGATTTTTTTGATAGTCTGTTTAGCTACATGAGATGCGGTAGGAGCACTGCAAATCACTGCTATAGACATACCATAGTGACTGGGGAAAGTTTGAGCATACTGCATGGGAAAAAGATTTAATTTACAACAACAATTTGTATCTACACTAGGGACTGCAACTTCATTAAAAGTCCCCACTGCAGAAAAAGCCCAGGAGAACAATCATTACAAATACCTTCCCTGAAAATGCTTAATGCACAGCCTAATGGAGTTATTCTTACTCACGTCCTTTGTTATCTCACTGAGATAGCGAAATCACCGCCTAAGAGTCTCTAAAAGCCATTTACCCCTCTCCTATGCTGGAGCTAAAGTCCACTTAAGTCTCCAGCACTGCAGGCAGTGTGAAATACTCTCCAACTCCTGCTTCCTCCCAAGTACTTTTCCCCTCACCAAGCTGTAGTCCCAAGTACAAACCCAGACATTTTGCTAGAGCCTAGGAAAAGAGCTCTTTAATTCATTGTCCGATCATCACTCCACCTGTAGTTCAATGGCTTTTTCAAGCATTTAACAGTAAAAAGCATTGTGCTAATTTTATTATAATTCTCTCTTGTTCATGTTCTTACACATGGCATGTATTCGCTAGGTGCATTCAAGTAAGGTCAAGGCACTGAAGGACAGGCTCTAGCAGGACGTATTCAGAAAGCCTAGAACCTAGATGACCCAAGATGAGGAGTTACTAGTCATCCTCCTTCCCAGTAGCAGGTTGTAAAGGTTTAAGTAATTTGTATTAATTCTAAAAAAATATTTTATTGGTAAAATATATTAGCATTTTAATGAAAAGACAAGTAGTTCAAGAAGAGACTGGCTTGCTGCCTTCTGCAGCCTACACAGGAAGAAACCTTTACATGCTTTGACATCTAACAGTACCAAAATGCACAAGCTTAACAGCTTTTCTTCCCATCAGTAACTGTGATATTCTAGCTGAATAAAAGTTCAATAAATCCTAGAAGCTTTACTTTTTACTGTGGAAGTGGAGAATAAAAGATTAGGCTTCACAGCAGCATGAAATTCACCCAGGCCCCTCTATTTAACTAAGTTTTCATATCTAGGAAAAGGAGAACTGTGTTTAGAAAACAGCCTTGTTCCAAGTGCTGACAGATGGATAACACAGGGTTTGCTACAGACCTTGACAAAAAATTAGAACATCAATCGCAATCTATTTGGGAAACCTCACTGTAGATTAGACGCAAGTTATGAATGCACCCCCCTAATTCAAGCCTTCCGTCAACAGGAATGAACAGTTAGATGCAGAGTGCCAGCTGCCTGAAATATATAACATAACATCATCACAGATTATTTAAATATCAGTTTAAAGTTAACTTTTTACTTAAAGAGAAGAAAAAGAAATTCTACCTTGGCATAAATTCTTGTGTACTTTGAGCAATTATCTTCTTCAAATATTTTCCCCTCTGTCCCCTTTTCATTGAGATCTGCTTTCCCTTCATATTTTTAGCCCACTACTGATAACCGCAAGTGTTTAAAAATAATAAATAAAGAGTAAAGGCTTAGAAAGTGATCAAACCTGTTTAAGCATCTTAAAATTGAGGGGCAAAAGTGTGTTGAGAGACTTTGGTTTGGGTTTTTTGTTTTTGTTTTTGTTTTTTAAGTAGCCTTCCTATTTTTGTACCTTTAAGGGGAGATTAAAGGTACAATATCAATACTAGATCCAAATGTTAAATTCATCTGCCTATACAAATGGGTGAGCCTCCTCATCTCCTGCTTGGAAGGGAGACTCCTCTTTTTCCTTCCTCAGCTCCTGAAATACAGTCAGTTGCCTGTGCATCATCCTCTTGCCTCCCTTTCCTTTCACTCACTTTACACTTCAGACTCTTCTGTACCCCTTACAGTGTCTCAGAGTCATTTTCCTGACATGGGTCCTGTCCCAAGAGCCTTGGCACCATAGGTCTTACCTTTGCCTGAAAGTGAGCACACCCAGAGAGACAGAGGGGCTCTGAATCTCGCACCAAGGTTTCCTCCTAAAAGATACAAGAGACTGAAAATAAGCCAAGCCTTTAAAGAGACACCACTTTGCTCTGCCAGCAAGACGGACTAAAAGCCTTCCCATTGCCCAGGGTAGAACAGGTCCTCTCCTCGGCTCAGCAACTTTTACCAGTTTCCTGGCTTGCAACAGACTCCACACAGCTCTCTACAAGCTCCTAAGAGTCTCTGTTGCCTCCAAAGGCTCAGGTACATCAGCTCCACGTTGCCGACCCTGCTGTTTGTACGTAGGGCAATCTTTCTTGCTCCTCTGCAAAAGGAGCATCATCTGAATGTAGCAGGCTCCGAAAGGTATCACCCAGGTTTGTCAAGCTAAAATGAACGATTTGATAGGTGGCAAATGGAGCAGCTTGTTTTTCTTTGTCATCGAGTAATGTAGTCTTACTAGAAGTTTCATCCAAATTTGAATGATTATTCTGCTTTTCTGAATGCTCTCCTGACCTCAGCACACACCCACAGACTCCTGATGTTTTTAATTTAGGGCTAAAAGATGGAATAATAGGACAGAAATATGTGTTTTGGGGTAAAAGTACTGAGTCTTCAGCAGTTCACATGGTTAAAAAAAAAAATAATCAAGGAACTGTTTTCTAGTTCTTGGCATAGGATTATGAGCAAAAGAACAGGTATATGCAATAGCTGCTTTCAGCTTAACAAACTCTCATCTGTTATTACTGACTTGCACCTGTTGAATTTAATGGCAAGCCTAAATTTTCACTACATTTTATGGCACAGGCATCACTCCTAGGAAAAAGATGAAAGGAGGAGCTGACTCGCTTGGCAGATTCCTCATTAAGGGAGATTTTTGCAACCTCTTGAGCATGAGCTTAGCTTTATGCACAAAAGGATCCCATTGGCCTGAGCACAGCTGGAGAATTCCTGCTATATAGGAATAAAGCAAGCAAGTAAAAAGCCTGAGCCTTTTCTCCAAAGAGCCTATCAAACCACCACTACATATCCTGCTCCCGTTAAAACTCTGCGTTGACCTAACATCAAGAGACATCATTACATCTCAGGTTTGTCTTACACTTTATGAACTGCAGAAATCTGTGAAAACTCACACAGTGTAACAGCACATGCCCTTGAGTTTTCATTAGTCTGTCTCTGCAGAATCGGATTTTACAGAGGGCAGTACTTGTTCAGCTGAAACCAAATACTTTATTGTCACAATACTGCTTCATTTGTTTTTGCAGACATTGCAATATTTTCCGAAACTCAGATTTCTACTTTGTTTCTAAAAATTCTTTTTTGTTTACCTGTGTGTCAAGTGAAAGGCAAGCTAAGCCAAATGCTACCTTAATTCATTACCTACTAGAACATTTGGTGATGAGTATTTCCAAAGAAGAGTCTTCCCAGAGAAGTAAAAAGCTGAGAACAGGCACGAGCTCACCTGCAAACCGTATGCCTTTGCTTTACACAGATCTTAATCATCCAGCACCACAAAGGCAACATCCCTCTAATCCAACCCATTGGCAATCACCAGGTTGTTCTTGGTCAAAATTTCTCTAGTTTACTATTTTTGCTTTTTGAGAGTTGCTATAGAGATACAGCTTTTTAATTGCAACTGTGGTTCTGGGGGCGAAGAGGGAGAAGGCAAGGTCTGAACAACGTTGTTATAGAAACTTCGACATAGCATTTTGAAACCATAGGTATAAATCTGTGAGTGATTAATATAATTGCCTTGTCAGGGAAGGGGAGGGGGGAAAGCAGTAAAAGACCTAAAATAATTTTACATGGTTTTTTTTAAGCTTTATAAATCACTCTAAAGCCCAGTTCTTGGAAAACCAATCATGCAATGCCTTTTTGCACCCGCACAGTAAGAGCAATATTCTCTTGCTAATTACAGTTCTCCAGGTAGCCATTTCCCTTAGAATGTTCACAAGAAGTTTGTTGACTAAGTGGTAATCACTGGCTAAGAAGATAAATAATCCAAAAAAGGTAAATAATAAAACATCAGCGGTATGTTGTATGCAGTTACTTTTTCTTAATTATTTTCTTTGTTTCACCTTTGGCACAGGGACTGTACTGTCTCCTTATATTCCAAGCCCATCTAAAGAACTCAGACCCTGTCTGAATCTAGCTTAAGCTTTCATAAACACAGGCACCTACTTTAGCTTGATTAGAAGAGGAACACTTATGGCAGTAACATATGGAGCAGAATAGCTCAGTCAGAAGGGACCTACAACAATCATTTAGTCCAACGATATTTACAGTGTGATCCAGAGCTTGTGGAACACCAAGAGATACTTCAGGTTTCATTCTACAAAGCAACATATAAAACCATATTAAAAAATGTAAATAACATTGAGGAGTCAGACATTGTAAGTTTAGGAAATAACAAAATTAAATTGGTCAGAATTGCTTGTAGCTCCTGAATGCAGATGTCTTACATGCATTTCAGATGCAATGAGCTGTAACTTCCTGAAGACTGGTTCCACTTCCATGGGATTGATAGATGGGGATGAACACACCTAAGTAATACAGGAAAACTGGACAATTCTCTCACCTCTTGCTTTAGGCAACCAACTTCACCCTCTAGGAATAAGATTTAGATGTTCTTTTCTTTCTTTCTCTCTCCCAGCATCATACCAGACAAATAAATTAAGCTCACCCTTTCACAAAGAGCCACTACCCTTTCTCATTATGCAAGTGTCTGACTTAAGCCCATTAGTCAAATTTGCAATGCTGCTAAACACTCCCAGATGTAAGTAAAGCCACCTGAAGTTTTAAGTTATTCAGTCCTGTATCACTAACTACTTTGAACCGTGAAGAGCAAGACAACTCAAGTTAATTAACTCAGCTGAGTGGATGCTTTAATCCCACTAACTTTCAGCCTTGATTTTCTTTCTGTTTAAGGAGATAAGCCTGTTCGACTTTACACCTCAAGAAACACTCAGCTGTTGTTGATGAGATCCTGGAAGGACTCATATGACAATAATTTGCTATCTTCAATACAGGGAGAGAATTCAGTGAGGGGCCACATGCTGAAATACAGGGAGAATCCCAAATGCTGAAGAATTGCTTGTGCAGTCAGAGCTGTTTCTTCTACATCCTGAATGAAACAGCATCCTGATGAACAAAAGAGAGCATAACTTAAAATGAAAGCGTATGCTAAAATGCATGCTTGCATGCATGCAAGTGAAACAGTTGCCCTGACTGTCTGAATTATGACATTTTCTAAACTGCAATTGTTTGACTTCACAGTCCTAACATTACTTTTACGTTCCAATGTAAATGGACTGTGCCTTAAGGACCCAAGTCTTGGAGGAAAATAGTGAGGTTTTAAGCAGGAAACCACAAAACCCTTTTTTCTTTACACAGTCAAAACCAGGCATAATCTAGCATAGATGTTCCTATGACCATTTTCATATAGATCCCTGGATACCAAAAATGCTTCTTCATGTATGTATTTGTAAATAATTTGACATAGCTGAGTATCCTACTATAGCTGAGGATGTATTAAAATCCAGATAATTCAACTCCGTATTCACAAAAATCTCCCAAATCTAAAGTAATGTATAGAAGACTAATTCCGGGACTCTAAGCCCAAAGAATATCTATTTAGTTTAATTTTTAAATAAACTTATTCTGCTGCTCTTTTCTTTGGATGCAGCAATAAATATCTTCAAGGTACTGCAAGGGTCAATGCTGCAGTGTGTACACAATAAAAGTAATTTATTATGGTCTTGCTTCACAGGTGTCTATAGAATAATATACTCAGCAAAAAAAAAAAAAAGAAAAAAGCTGTGAAGAAGCATACTGTTCATCAGAATGACACACCATGGTAATTATTTATGTTCTTCTGGGAATATAGGTTCCGGTACAAGGAACTCTCTGTTACAGCAGCCTCGCTTCAGAAAAGTAAAAAATAATAATACTTATACAAAAGATCAGCAAATTACAAGATTCTAAACCTGAATTTCAACAATTACTTTTATTTTCAAATGCAAGAGAGGTAAAGCATATGCTTTCACACTATAAATACGCATGTAACCGGTCTTAATATGGTTCTTATGAGGTGCCATGTCTCAGTACTTTGACAAACACTCATGCATGCTACTTTTCCTGTGTGAATATCCAAACATAGTCTTTTTTTGAGGAAACATGCAAGTTTGGCTTTGTTTTGTAGGACTTCAGCTTTGCATAATACTTTGTGACTCAGCACTCCAGGCCAATTTGGTATCTAAGTTCTATGCTGCAGTCCTACCTCCTAAAAACTCTTAGCACAACTAATCTGTCAATATTTTCTGCCTAGCTACATTCCTCAGAGAAATGGCCAGCTGCTCCTGTCCTGTAAGATTTTTCTTTCATCTGGAATGCAATACTTTGCACAAAGTGCCGTAACAGCATTGTTTTAGACAGCATCACTTCCCCCCCCCAACTAGAAAGCCATCCGCTGCTGGCATTCCCACTGGTCACACACCTGAAAGCTCATTTCTGAGTTTATAGGGATTTCTGGCTAGCAAGATCTGTATTGTGAGCAAATCTCACCTCTCAAATATTTTAATGTTTTACTTTTTCTTAAGATGTCTGAAACGTATAAAAGCGTTGAGCTTATTTACATTTCACACAATTTATTTTTCAAAACTTTTAGTAAGGAAGTGATCTTCAATCTTGGCTCTTAAAAAAAGAAAATAATGAGGAAGAGGTTTTCAAAAATGTATTTGCATGAAATGAAAGGGTCTCACAAAATTAAACATCTCTTGCATTATTTATTGCATGCCACGTCTGGATTTTGCTAGTTAAAGGTTTAATTTGAATCAAAGAGAAAGGTTCTGCCTGTGGATTTTAGCAGTTAAAGGTCTTAAATTGCCAGAGTAGCCTCTATTAAATGCATAGACACCAGATGGCCCCATAGCCCTCACTGATCTAACAAAGATTCCAGTTTCCCTGTAGGGAAATTGAGAAGGAGCTCTATAGCATGATGTTCGAAGCTATGGCTGCTTGAAGTTTTAGAAGGAAAACTGCCTTGAATTTTATCAGTTTTCTATACGTGTGTGTGTGTGTGTGTGTGTATATTTACACACAAAATCGCCGAGCCATAACTGAAGTTCTTTGAACCGCATACGTATTTTACTGTGCATTCACACGTGTACTTCACCAGTCCAAACTCAGGAGTTTTCCGAATGTTACTAGGTATACAGTGCTTATGTTTTGGGGTTGCTCCTGAGTCAGATACTGGCATAGAAAGGAAAATGAAGTTTTGAGGTGTCACAGAGCAGCCCAGCTCTGCAGGGCCCTTGTATCAGCCCCATGCAAACAAAGCTTTCAGGGGCCTATGTGTGTCTGAGGGCTACAGTTTTCAGTGACTTTCCTGCTGTTTCTTGAGCTTTCTGTTGTCTGTCCTAAGCGAGGTACATTTTAGTCAGCTTCCTCTGGGGTCCAAAGGCCTTTGCCTTTTGCTCATTCCATTCTGAACAGAATTTGCCTACAGGATGGTCCAGTTGGCTTTGTCTATTATAAGTAAAACACCCATTAGTAGCACAGCCAGATTTCACTATGTGAAATATGTAGGGCTTTGGGGAAAAAACAGAAAGATTGATCTGTAGCTTCACATGAACTCTTTTTGCGTGCTTCAGTATGGTTCTGGAATATGTCCTCAGGGTACTTGATCCCATTCATACATTTATAATGGGTGATAGACCATTGGCTACCAATGGACTTTGACAGCAATGGCACCAAAGAAAGCAATGCTGCTGGTTCAAATGGGAGAACTACCCACGCCGAAAGAACTAGACTGAGGTGACTAGATGGGAACCTTTAGCACAAGTATGCTTAGGCTCCCTCAAGTTTTAGTACAGTAAAAATCACTGCCAGCTACACTTTGATCAACATGAAGAACAGGATCTAATCCAGCTTATCATTCCAGAAGCTTAAGATTTCAGGAATGCTTCTCCACTGAGTTAGAAGAATGGCTTTGGACTGTGGTTACTAGAAGTAAGCCCTTTTTTCAAAAAAACTATTACCAATCCTGTATACCTACCAGTAAAAAGTGTGAATGTTCCCTTCTTTTCTATTAAGGTCTAAAGGCTAGAGAGCTAACCCAGGAAGGAGGAGACGTTACTTTATCCTCATTTGGAATAAAACATGTGATTTCACCAGAACGTGCAATACGTACCAACAGTGAAGGCAGTTTTGGAGTAGGAGGGAAAAAACATCTTCCACATCTCCTTTTAAAGCTTTACTGGTGGACAGCAGGTGATTTAAGATTCCCTGGGACAGGGAGGCATGACGTAGTTCGATGGTTAGGATACTTATCTGAGAGAGTCTTGGGCTGTCTTGGTGCTTTATTGGCCAGCTGCAATGCCACCATCTCTTAAAAGAAAGCTGTAGCTTAACATCTCTGCAGAGCTTGGTCCTGTAGGAATGGGTATGGTAGATGCCATAAGAATGCACTTACTAGGCAAAGCTGAAGTGAAGGGTAAGTATATCTACATGATTAGGCACCAGCATCAGACTGGCAGGAACTGAACCCACACTAGTATAGGCAGAGAACTACAGGTATCAAAACTTTTTTTTTTTTTTTAAATCAAATAGGGGAAAAAAAAAACCCCAAAACCTTAATTAGGTGACTACAGTGAGAAAAGCCAATTGTCCTTTCAATAAAACCAATTAAGTTTCTGTTATTGATAGTAACAGATGCAGAGAGAGGTCTGAAGTTTGTTGACAAGATGTGTGCCAATATTTTCGATGCTTACAAGTGCTTTATATTTCAAGTACAGCTGCAAAGACTAAAACTCTGAGAGGTCTATCTGAAACTACTCACGCACATTGCCAGCTAGGAAAGAGTAGGAAGTCCCTTCTACTCAATTAGTCATACTGAAACCAGGATCAGAGTGAAGAGGTCTTGAGCTCCAAAGCAAGCAATGGATTAGAAGCAGCTATTTATGTCTTTATAATAGCCTGAGATGGAAGCTGCTATTTATGGGGTGGTGCATCAAAACCAAAAGCATTCTGATAAACATCCTCTCTCCCTCCCCACAAAAAAAAAAAAAAAAGTAGGAAAAAAGTGTGCATGTAAAAAAGGTGCAGTATATGTTTATTTAAAATAAGTACTCATACAGAAGGAAATCGATAACACATGGGAATTCAGTCAGATTCTTGCTGCAAGTTATCTTTCCCTCACAAAAAGTAATACAAGCTGAAGATTAGACTCGCTATTTGGCAATGTAAACATTGCAAAAAGAGTATGTATTTCCATTAGGAGGTACTTTGTTACATCTTATTCTTGGCTCACCTCATGTTACATGACACCCGTAGTTAGATGATGACCGTGAAGTTGGAGACTAATATTCACAGAAGTTGGACCATGCTCAGATACACTATTTTTGTAATGAAACCAAACCAAGCCTACCCACGTGTAACAGGTGAACCATCTTTAGATTAGCTGTTAAGGTTTCAACTGTAAAAGCTTATGCTTTTTATTTCATTTTGAACCACAAAATTCAGTCCATTACATGAGATAATGGATCACAAAGATGACGCCATTTGCTTCATTTTCTCTGAAGTTACAGTTCAAAAAGGTAGATATTGAGATAGCTTTACACCAAGATCTAAGAGTCTCAGTGTTTAAATTACTACTAAAAACTGTGTAAACGGTTCAAAAGGTGTTGTGGACTGACCCCAGCCAGCAGCCAAGCACCCACACAGCTGCTCACTCGCTCTCCCCTCCAGCCCCAGCAAGACAAGGGAGAGCAGAGGAGCAGCAAAAGCAACAAAACTCACGGGTTGAGATAAAGACAGTTTAATAAGTGAAGGAAAGAGGAAAAAATCCAAACCACCGAGTGATGCAAAGGCAATCACTCACTACCTCCCACAGGCAGACTCCCACAGCCCAGCCAGGCTGCAAGCGATGGCCACCTCGGAAGCCAACCCTCACACCTTCTGCCCCTGCCCGTCTGTATTGCTGAGGGTGACTAGCTACGGTACGGAATAGCCCTTTGGCTGGTTCAGGTTGGCTGTCCCAGCCGCATCCCTCCCAGTCTCTTGCCCACCCCCAGCCTACTCGCTGTGGGGCAGAGCAGGAAAAAGAGAAAGCCTTGACCCTGTGCAAGCTAAGACATCGGTGTGTTATCAACACCGTTTTAGTCACAAATCTAAATCACAGCACCAGATGGGCTGCTATAAAGAAAGTTAACTCCATCTCAGCCAGACCCAGTACAGAAAGAAACCCCAAGAATTCAGCTATTAATCTGCGTGAGATATATCACATCATCGCTCATTATTTGGAAGCCTGAAATCAAAAGCAAGTCATGTACTGTAAAATGCTTTCACCATACGCAACTGTGTGCCAAATTTATCAAACCTGAAAGCAGTCCACTACAGTCAATACTATTCTTAACACTTCCAGTAGTGGCTTTGACCAGTGTATTTATAAAAGAAGTAAGCCTAAGGCCTTCCCCAGACATACAACTTTGTATGGGAGCTTGTGGGACTTGTGTCCATGTTATTAAAACTGATCTGTTTTCCTCCTACAGTTTGGATGTTGGTATTTACTGGTTACTCCCAGTAGGTTGTAAGCAGTATTGTACAGTAGATATGCATAAATAGAATCATAAATTAAAAAAAAAAGCGCTAACAAGGTGCTCAGAAAGGCAGCTCAATGTCTTTGCCACTGCACATGAGAACTCAGTTTGTGATGCTTGCTTAGTCTAGTTCCAGGGGAAAAAAAAATTTAAATATATACCATCGGAGGCTGCAGTTTCCATGCATCTCTTCTCCTGCCCATAAGTAAACATCCTGGGAATGGAGAGCAGAAGTGATGGTCTGTGGAAGTCAGCAGTGTCTCTTCACAGACCTCAAGGGCGTGAAACTCCTCAGTGTTTGTAGAAACTGTTCATTAAATCCAAAGCAACCCAAACAACAGTACTCCCAGAGACAGTAGTTTTTATTAATCTGCCATGAAACTCACTTCTGTTAAGGTTAAAGGTGTTGAGCACCACAAATGTTTAACCCACTGAACGCCTTCGGGAGCTGCTGAGAGCATAAACAGTGCGTAGCTTTCTGGCACTTTCAGATGTTTAAAGGCAAACGCAGTCCCTCGTTACCCCTTTGGGAAACTATTCCTCACCTCCAGAAAGTAGGTAAGTAAGATAGTCTCCATAAAGAAAACAAAAAAAGGCCACTGCAGACTAAGACTGCCCACAAAAACTAACCTGTAGCACAGAGAAGTATTTAGCAATTTTCACATGCAAAGGCCACCCCTGCAGAGCGGTAAGGCCTGCCAGCGCAGGTCAGTGCTTGCAGCTCTGCGTCGCTGGAGCTGGGGCTGCTGTGGGGCTCCAGCCCAGGGGAAAGCACCTTCCCAGCAACTCAGGAGCTCCCCTCCGTGCCGCGAGAGCTTTCTAGGAAAGACTGGGCTCACCGACAGTCAGATTTGAGCACGAACTGAGCAAGGTTACCTGCCCGGGGATTTAAAAGTAGCATTGCTCACCGAAGGGATCTGTCGTGAGTTTGAGAGGCTAAGGCACAAGGAGAGCGAGCGATCGAGGCCAGGATTTTCTGTGTCCAACACCACAGACCAAGAAGGCTCCACTTCCCAGCGAGCTGAAGCCACTTTAAGGCACATGGGGGGCACAGTGAATGCTGATAGCGGCAGCTGTCGAATCTAAACATGACTAGAGATTTCTTTCTCTTTCTAATACATGCAGGTGACCCAAATTTGGGTTCTGGGACACTGGTGAATTAAAAACAAACAAGCACACACACACCAACCCCACAGCTTTGTTTGAGGTATCAGAAATTTTACAGCTTGTGCACAGCTCTATCGCTTGCCACGGGCCTCGATGCAGATGTGCCAGAACCACCAGAACCGCTCGGGCTCTGCCCCGGGTAGATGTTTCTTGGGCAGGCTTCACTCCCTTGAAAATAAGCCGCAGCCAAAGCAGCAGCCCCAGCTCCCCTTTCCTCGCTCCCACCGCCTTCCCCCCGGCAGGTCAGGCTAGCAGCAAACAGGCATCGTCTCTATTCCACAGTGCTACACAGCAAGCAAGCTCACTTCTAAGTATATCCAAATAGAAGTTTCTAAACGGCAAAATAAATACAGCTCTTACTGTAAGTTATGCAGCAAAATGTAGGTTATACCTAATATTTCACGGTAAATGTAGTGTTACTTAACTTTCTTCCTTGTCCTCAGTGTAGCAGATACAAGAGGCCCATTCGAACAAAATTAAGACTTGCACAGAAAGTAACAAATAAGTTTACTTTCTGGGTTTTTTACTCCCCGTCATAACGAAGTAGTGATCATTTTGCCTGCTCTTCATAAGAGGACCTTTCGACACAGCAGGCGTTCCTTTGTTACACGCCGTTGCCGATTTTCCCGCAGGGAGAGGCTTCTTGGCTGCTGGGGCCAAGCTTTCATTTGCTTGCAAGTTTTTGGTTGAAGGCTGACCTTTTGCGGAAGGCTGCGCTGGCTTTTTGGTCACTGCCGCTTTGGCTGAAGTTTGAGGAAGCCGTACAACGGATAAGGGAGTGCGTTCGGGAGGTTTGGATGAAGTGGGTCCAACCTGAGGGGGTTTACTGACGTTTGGCTGCTTATTGACAACCGGTGATACGGTTTTGCTTGTGGATACCAGCGGAGGTGGTGACTTTGATGCTTTGCTAACTGCAAGGGAAGGTGCAGAAGCTGAGTGTTTTAGGACTGAAGCACTTTTCAGGTTCCTTGCCAGGTCAGAAGCCGTTTGTGGAGCTTTCGGAGGATGCCGAGACCCCGTTCCCGAGGTCTGAATAGCGTTTTCAGAAGGAGGTTTTGCAAGGAGCTGCTGAGAACGTGCAAACTTGGCAACAGCACGCAGGTTTGTAACAGGCGGCCGAGCAGCCCTCGGAGCAACGGAATTCGCTTTGGTTTTAGGGACAGATACAGCTTTGCATTTAGCAGGGACACGCTTCTGTTTCGAAGCCATCGTTTCCGCTGTCCCAGGCAAGTCAGGCGGCTGTTTTTTAGAGGACGAGAGGGCAGGATGCAGCGCCGGCGCCGGGGAGCCCTGAGGCAGGGCAAATTTCACCTTGGGAGCATCGGGGGACCGAATACGTTTGCGCAACGTTTCGGAGTGAACGAGAGCCGTTCTCGCTCCCGCAGGTGAAGATCTTTTGTTTACAGGCTGCGAAGGAGCAGAAGCAGCTGGTGAGTCGTGTGCGGGAGACTCCAGTTTCTTGGCGGTGCCAGTTAATGGTTTGAAAGGAGATTGCACGCCTGTCGCTGAAGACCCTTGTAATTTGGATCTGACGGTCAAGGATTTGGCCGTGGAGGACGGGGCCACTGGCACTTTTGGTGATGCCAGGGCAGGGGACTGAGGACGTTTAGACAAAGCCTTCTTGGCACTGGCCCCGAGAGCTGAAACAGGAGTAGGGGGTTTCGATGGCTGCTTTTGAAACATATTGACGGCTGACATGGGATTCATAACAGGAGGCTCCTGAACTCTAGCTGATGAGCTGGGGACGCCGTCACTGGTGATCCCTTTCTGAAACGCCAGGATTTTTTGTTCCAGAGTTGCAAACTGAAGCACTCGGCACGGATCATATTTAAGCAGAAAACCTTGAAGGGTGTCCCAGCCTCCACCAACACGTACCATCACGTGTTTGCCATGTAGCATCTGAGAATGGAGGAAGAGGGGGCGGGAGCAGGAGAAGAACAAGAGAAATTTCTGGTTTGTTTTATACAGCATTACATCTTCATCTGACATTAACATCTATTGAAATTGACTAAAAATAGGACCTCCTTTCGCTTAAGAAAAAAAAGAAAAAAAAAAGAAAAAAAAGAAGCGAAATTTTGTGATAAATAACATTTATGCTTCCCAATTCTTTTAATAGATAGTTTCCCCTGCAGAGACAGTCATTATGTGTCAGGAAGTAATGAAAGCATACATACAGAAGACATTTTAACCATTCTGTCAGCATCTTTATTTAGTATACTAGAGTTTTGGACACAGTTTTTTTTCAAATTATGGATGTCCTTGTAACACAAACTCTTATGCCTGCTGAAGACAGTGCTCAACTATCCTGCAAATTATAAACCCCAAGTGTCTAGATTTTGAACAAGCAACATTCTCAGGATACTCTAGGATCATCCTTATTTATATTGCAACTCATTATTGAAATTTTGGAAACACCACAGGAAAGCATTAACTTAATTAGTTTGGTGTAGTTGTAAAATCAATGGTTGTAAGGTCTAAGTAGCTACACCTACTCTGAACAGGGGATTGGATGACATGGTGCCCCAATATAAATCATTCTGTCATTCTAAAACCATACCATAAAAACAAGGTATTCTACTTAAAAGCCTTTCTCTCCCCATTATGAATATAAATTGGAATTCTGAGAAACTACTTACTCTTATGAAGAGTATTTTATCTCCCAGCCTGTAACGTCCCTCTGATAAGTATTCAATTGAAAATCGATGGGAACAACTGCAGGGAGGATCTTCTGCTATATGTTTAACCTAGTTATTAAAATTGAAAGCATTTCTTAGTATTTTAACAGAAGCATGTATTTAACAGTTTATTGAGATATTTAATACAAGAACAGATACTGATATATTCATCCCATAATCTAAGGAAAAACTAGAATTCTATTCCCTTCCAAGAAAATTTCAGCTACATAGAGCTAAATTATTTCTACTTTCATTTTTAAGATTTGTCCATAACACTATACACAGTAGCATCAATTCCAACCATGACCATGTAAAGACACTGTTATGGTCTCCAGAAATAGAAACAAGTGCCTGGGTCTCTCCTGTGACCAAATCCATTGCTACACCTGACCCAAGGCTACTTCAGCGTTCTCCTTAACTTTTTGTAAGGCTTTTAAGTTAACCTTCTATTTAAGTTAACCTTCTATGTGACACCCAAGAAGGAAACCACTGAAAAAAGGAGAAAGGTAGTCCCCAAATAAGTCCAGGGTTAGAGAAGGTGTGCCTCTTACAGCCACTTAGAAACTTAACAAATTGGAAAGCCAAAGCTATTGCCAAGCAGGGAAAATAGTAAGAGTTTTCAGAGAGAGTGAGGATCTGGTGGCTGACATTCCCAAAGAAGTAGTAGTTTTGCATTACAACACAGACGACCTTTAAAATAAATGAATTTTAAAGTCTCAACATGCATTTTTGAGCAAAATAGGAAAGTTGTTCATCATTCCTTTTGGACCAATTCACAAGATGTACAAATCATTTCCTTTTCTGCATACATATTCATTTCCAAGTGGTACAGCTACAGAGCTTTTCTTTAAAGTCTTTTTCAAAAGATTTTCATCAAAGCTTACTTTAACATTTGATGAAGTTTTATGAAAACATCAGATGAAGTTTTATGAAAACATCAAATTGAAGAGAAGCATACGTTACAGTTGTAGAATATTGACACACCAGAAAAATTGAATGAGAGTATTTCTTAGACTCAAAGACGAAATGAAGGGCCGGGGAGGGGGGGAGTCAAGGCAAGTTATATGCACTGAGGCATTAACCCCAAAACATATAGGACAGCATTTTGCTTACATTTTCAGAAAAAATAGTTGTTCAAGAGGTGCATACCCTTCTGTTTTCTATTTATGGGGGCTCACAAATATTAAATGAAAACCAGCCTATGCTTACTGAGCCAGATCATACAAGTAGTTAAGAGTTTGATGTAGAGCCCACATCACCATAAATAAGTAGTACTTACTGCCTCATCTAGCTCCCCATGGTGACAATACTTTGCTGTGCTAATAGGTGATGGTGGTCCAGAGGTCATCAGCAGTGTTTCTTCTAGCTCAATTTCCTTCTCTAGTTTTACTAGTACAGGAGGTTCAACTCCATACCTCAAATACAAAAGTAGAGAGTTCAATCGCTAATTTACTAAAGAAAACAAGAAGAAACAGATTATGATAAACATGCAAAATTCTGAGTGGCTTGACTGACAGGGAACAGCACTAAATCAGTCGTAGGAATAACCGCCTTGATAATCCAAAGAAAAGGAGCAGATCTGAGTTTCTAGTAGAAACCCTTCCTAAGGTGGTCTTGGAGCTGCCGTTCTCTGGTACATTACTGCCTTCTCAGCAGTAAAAATATTGTCAAAACTACACAATTTAGGTCACATCCAATTTAGATAAACTATCTTTAAAGCTTCCAGCTCTGCACTAGAAATGAATTAAAAGTCTAAATTTAGAGAATGATAAAGAGGTACCTGCCAAAAAGCTTAAAAAATAAAGACCTTAAAACTGTATTTAACGTTCAGTGAGTTCTTCCAAGATGTACACGTACCTATAAGCTGAATGGAGCATTTAAACATACAGCTATAAAAAGCAGTATGGATCAGCACCTCTCCATGAAAAGAGTCCGATAAATATTTGAAAAAATACTCATATTGCACAATGGTCCTAGAAAAGTTACTCATTAATTCCACGCAGAAAGTAATATCTACTACATTGCACTTAATGACTGCAGATTGTCTTAACTTTGTCTTAGCTTTTACTTAACAGAATGTGTTCTCCAGTTTCTTGTTAGGAGCCTGTGTAGATCACATACCTGGATACAATGCGCCCAATTTCCAACAGACAAAGATACACTTGTCTTGGATCCTTGTGCAACACTAAAAGAGAAGAGAATAAGAGGGAATTACAGCTCAGACTCTACTGTGGGGAGGCCTGTGCAATTAGGTACAGAGAAGGGAAGACAAGGAATAGATAGCTATAACCTTGCCATCGTTCTACCCAGAGGCAAGCTACATTATCGTGGATAAAACTCTATATGCTTTCCAAATCTAATTTTCTGTTCCATAAAGTGTTTAAACCCATCCTGGCACTCCTGAAATCAAACTCTTCTCTACGTCTTAAGAGAAATACCCATTATTTGGTTTTATGCTGTTCCTTCTTGATGTGAACTGGACAGAAAGAGACCTGAGAGTTTTCCCTTCCCTATCCCCAAATACATTATCGCAGTCTTAAAGATGAAAAGCATTCAAGAACTGCAAATGGGAACATATACTCCATCTGTTCACGCTCGTGCATGCAGACACAGACGGGCACACACACTCTATAGGTGAACGACCGTAGGAGAAGGGACCTAGGTGACAAGCGGATTGCCACGCAGCCAGCCAGCACGAGGCGTTTACACCCTTGGCTGTGAAAGAATAATCCGGGCGATTGTTACCGTTTCAGTAAGCAACACATCTTTTTTTCTTATCACTTCAAAAGTTCTGGGCGCCAGCAGGGTCCATCCATATGGCAGATTCACCCAGTTCCGTGAGACGATACCGCTTTGCCGGTGGCAGCTCCCCCACCCCATGCTATACCCGCATTTCACCTCTCCCTATCAGCTCCCCCCTCCTGCCCCTTCCACCCAGAGCTTTTCTTCAGAATTGGGTGTCTTTGTGAGGCTGTATCTGAAAAGGATCATCCAAACCCCTGACCGAAAGGTGGTGCGAATGACGTCGGTTTAAGAGACAAACACTCAGATAGCCAAACAGCGTGAAGATGACTGTCGCAAGTCTTCTGGGTTTGCTTGAGAACTTTGAAATGAAAACATTCAATTGTTTCTACTGCTGCACTGAAGAATGGAAGAGGCAGAAGGAAAACAATGTCTGTTTTGGCTTCTTGAAACGTCCATCTTTAGGTGTGCAAGGAAAAGGAAAAAGAAACAAGGCCATGAACAGAGCAAGAAAATAGTGTAAAAACTCACGCACAAGCAACTACTTCCTACTCTGTCCCCATACAAGCCTCAAAATTGAAATGCTTTCAACACGTTCTAAGAACAGTTGTACGAAAGTTTTAGAAAACAAGCCATCCCTGTGCTTTCAGAGCCAACTAGGAATACGGCCTAATAACTCAGAAACCAAAGGCTGGGAGAAAGGTCATTCAACTCCCCTCAACCCACACACAAGGCGCCGTTCTTTCCCCCACCACCATCAAGTATAAGAAATGGGAAAAGCTGTAGATACAATTTTCGTATGATGTAACATTTACATGAACAAGTCTGGCTTTCTTCACACCGTGCAGTAAGAACATTCAGTAGAAACTGGAAATCCACTCTGAAGAGAAACCTAATGAGCCAGCTCTATGGTTAGAGATGAAATCTAACATCCTTCTGATGTTCAATTTGATATTTAAAATGACTCTGCTTTAAATAAGACTGAAGTGTTTCCTAAAGTATAAGCTGAGTATGAAGTCGGATGTTCTTGTTTACATCATCTACTCCAGTTTGCAAGTCTACTTTTAAAAAGATCCAATTATGAAGGGTAAATCTAGAATAGAAAGCCGACACAGCCATAATCTAAAAGGTACTAGACATTATTTAATCTCTTTTTCGTGTGTGTCTGTCAGCTGTAACAGAAGGGGTATAATTTGCCTGAATCCAGAAGAGAAAAATCCAAATACACCCCTAGCTGAGACCAAGACATTTGTTTTGGCTTGATGTCAAAGGGCATGCCATGATGGCTACTCTCCCTTTCTGCTGTCTCAGGAGGCACTTTATTCCCTTCACAGCCATCCACACTTTTCAGGAGGTGTTGCTATATGTATCTGATAGGGAAAAGACAATTGTCAAATTGTCTTTCCCTTATTTCATTCATAAAGAATGGCTTGAAAGTTTGATGGAGAACATCAGTGGAAAGAATGTTTCATCAAGGAGGCTGCAAGTCTGCTCATTTCAACTGCCAAAAAGGCTCACAGAAGATATTTATGCCATAAAGCAAGCTTGTGTCAAGAGTTACAGCCAGACTTCAAAACACTTCTTGGCTACGAGCAAAAGCCACAGCATTAGGAAATCCTGTCTGCTTATCTCAGGGAAGCTAAACAGGTTCTAGTTACCCATCCACTCATAGGAACAAAGATGTTTAAGCAATGTAATTCATACAAGTTGAACTGAAAAAAATACTAAAACTAATTTTCTTATAGCTCAGTTCTCCTACTTATCTGTATTTCATGGCACTGAAAAAAGATACACTCACTAGTTAAATCAGAATGAGACAGATGCAAACGAGGATGTTTTCTCAACTATTTTAAAAGATGACTTATCCAGTAGAGAAAGCATGGGCAGTCCAACTAGCAGGAAGAAGAGCTTGAAAGTAAAGCAGTTAATGAAAACAGTGCCTCCCACGTAAATAGCATTAAATGGCACAAAGACTTCAAGAAAATCTAGTAGATAGTGCGATGAATTCATTTGGTTATGGAAAACAAAGGTACTTTGCAATTTTTTGCTATTCTGCTGACAGGCAGGTATTTTGCCTCTTTTTTTAAAACAAAACAAACCAAAACAGTATTTGGCTTGCCACAGAAAGGTTTGCATTAATTAATTTTTACTGACATAATAGCTGGTACAAGAGCATTTAATTATTTACCATGCAATGAAAGCACAGCTCCTCTTAATTAGCCATCAATAAAATTTTATTCCATCTGGAAGTATCAGTCTAGAAGCTGTTTGTTATAAGGGACAGACTGTGCACTGGGGCAGGCATACACACAGTTGGCAATATTTATTTTTATAACTATCTTATTAAATGGGAAAATACAAATGGTTTAGAGTCACGTCAAGTAGGTCCTGAAGTAAATATTAATTACCAACAGACTGTTGCCACTTCAGGCACAACGCCCTGATGTAGTTACCAAATTTAGCAGTCATGAATGCATTATTCTGAGGGCTTTCTGCAACAAGAATGAGCTCTAATACCAAATAAAGGATCTTATTGTGAGTTGACTCCATGGCCCTGTGGTCTTCCCACACAGGGAGAGCAAAACCACACTTTTCTCCTCTGTTTCTCAGTGGGCCTTTTTACTGAAGGAAAACATGCGAGTTTGCTGCCCAGCTGTCACTCCCCCCTTCATCCCGCATGGCAACTTTTAGAAGACTGGAAAAGCATCACGCAAGGTAGAGAAGTCACTGCACTGATTTGTCAAGGCTTTTACCTGAATGCTGCCTTAAAATAAATATAAGCATTAATAGCTTGCAAGAGACAGGCATAGTCGTGACAAAGGTTTCAAAAGACTAAACACAAGAGATCTGCCTGACCGGGTAGTTATCCACATACAGATCAAAGCAAAGCTTACAAAAAGCTGAATTTACCTAAACCTTCAGATTCAAAGAGGTAAGTCTCATCAACTCCAACAGCCCTACACCAGTTAAGAAAGTTGGCCGTATTATCTCTGGCAAAAAAAGATCCTGATGGAGCATCCTTCTTACACGGAACTTTTCTCATAGGAAAATTCTGGCAAGGGAAGAAAACAAAAAGTACATTGTGCACGTCAACATTGCCAACAGATTTCAAAGCATATTTGCAAAGGAAAATAAACTGTGAATTCAGAGCACAGAAACAGCGGTTAGTAACTACTTTGTGTCCCTGAGTGAACAGTCCTTAGCTCTGCAGCCTCTCCCAAAGCTGCTATGGACAGTTGCTTCCCCAATGCCCCCTATGCTGGGGTAAAAGTCTTAGTGGTGGTTTCACAGGCCTGCACAGTTATTCCTCGCTCCCAGGCTCTGTTTACAGCAGTAGAATAAGCCCAGAGAGAGAACCTCAAATCAACTAAACTGTACTTGGCTGCCAGATTTCAACATTTTAGAGCCCATACTAGAAAGCAGAGGGAATCAAAAGGAAGCAAAAGTCAGTTTCTTTTAAAACAATTCAGTACTTTTTTTGGTTTTAAACTGGTATCTTCAAAACTAAACAAACAGGCCAAAAGGTACACAAGTTGGGCATCTTGTCCTCCTTAAAAAAAACCTAAGGATTTGCAGCATTTATATAAATACCATTTGGCATCCTAACACTGCTGTCTTGTCCCACCCTAGGTTAATAATAATTCTAATTTTAGTTATTATATTACTTACCAGTAAATATCCATTATTTAAAACTACTGCTTTACTGCATAAAACAGTAAAATGTAAACACACACACACACAAAAAAAAAAAGGTCTGGATATGGTGAAACAGTTCCTCCTGCCCCCAAGGGAAGCACTACCAATTAGGGCATATTAGCTGGAGATCTACTATTTGACAAACCCAAGCACTGCTGTAGCTGTACTGGGTACCTGCACATCGAACACATGCTACCTGCACCAGCCTTACATGGTTTTATACGCCAAAGTGACACATCACTATTTTTCATTGCACAAACACAGACTGCACGTTGCTTGAGATTCACGTTTCAGCTCAGCCTTGGTTCCTAACAACAACACTGAAGCCCATCTCCAGGTGCATCTCAATACAGACATTTTCATGGCTAACCTATATACTGGAGTTTAGCCACCAGCTGCTGGAACAAAACGTTCCACCAGGCGCCCAAGGATGTCTCGTTACCAACCCACACTGACCTTATCAGGGGAACAAACTCCAGACTTGGTCTAGATCTTCCTCTGGCAAGACTGCTACTGAAATCAAACTAAAAAACTACTGCGGACATTAGGATTTGACTAACAAAGTGCAGAAGTCACTTGTTGCGTAAGGACAGTTTATCCATCTACAATGCCACACTTGTTAATCAGTCTCTGGATACACAGCACACGGAATACCGCTTCAGGAAGCCTCACTCACCTGCTTTCCTTTTACTACTACTTACCTTTAAAGACTTTATATACGTATTAAAAAAATCACAATGTGACTCACCCTTAAGTTACTTGAGCTACAACATTTTTTAATTGTGTTTTGAAGAACACCAACCAATTGGCAGAGTAATACCCCATTATCGAGTTCTTCTAGCAGTTGTTCTGCTTTGATTTCTATTCCTAAAAAAAGAAGGTCAATATTAGAGTTACTCCACAGAAGGTAAAGAAGTTTCATGCGAACTTAGAGGCAACTCCATCAGCATTCCATTCATCATATAATTTACTACAGTGTTAAAGACTGAAAATTAGTAGAAATATAAGTAAATAAAATCAAATATCCACTTCATTAGATTTTAATTAGACTAACAAGATTCAGAAATATAAATTAGAACGATTAATCATCCTGCCTCTAAGAGGTGGCAGCTAATAAAATCTGAAACCGAAGCACGCATTTTAATGCGATTCTCCTAGCCATTCAGGCTCGAATACACCAGACCTTAATAGTATTATAGATATTAAGTGTCAGCATTAAGTTGGTATCTTAACAGTATTATAGATATTAAGTGTCAGCATTAAGTCGGTATCTTGATAGTATTATAGATATTAATATTGACTGGAATATTGGAAAGCGCTTTGAAATTTGTTAGGCAGTGATCTGTTTTCTAGCTCACCCAGCAAGCCAGACAGCCAGATCGACAGATCTTCTTGCATAGGCACCAGAGTGGCTTCGTGCCGCACGGCGATCCACTGGTCGTAGCGGCACACGTCTGCCAAACCCGGCCCGTGTCTGGGCGTCAGGGGACTCCGGGGGCTTAGGGGAAGGTCATCGCCGAACCACACCTGCGGAAGATTCCAGGGAGCTGCAGGCGGCCGGCTCCGCCGCGTGCCGTCAGACGACGAAGACCTGCAGCGCTGAGCGGGGCTAAAGGTCTGTTACTCAAAGAGCGAGCGGTCGTTCCTCTTCAGGTCCACCCAACCAACACGACAGCCACCACCAGCGGGGCAGCTCTCATTGGTAACGCCTGTGTCAAAAGTACTACCACCTTCCTTCTCCTGACTTCTTTGGATTTAAAACTACCTGCTTTCCTGAATATTAAATACAGGAAAAACGCATGAAATTTGTGGGGTTTTTTTCCTCAGCGCATTTTAAGTAACGAGATCTGCAGTTTACCATCTAATTTACTACAGACTACTGATTTCTCTCATGAAACATTTCAGAAGCATTTTGTGTTTAAATCATTAAAACAATGTTGTTAAAAGAGGAAACATATTCCCATGCGAGAACATAACACACTTCATGAACACGAATCTTCAGCATTTCTCTTAAGGACTGCTTATTTCCAAACTGAGAGGTACCGTTACATTTCAGGAAAAGGACCACACTGAAATTTCATTTACAAAATCCCCAAAGAGAAAGAGCCCTTCTGGTATTCTTTACTACTTGCTTTCAGTTCAGGAAGTGTGTGTGCTTGTGAAGTACTTTATTTATATTTAAATGATTAACTAGAACATAGGGGTTTTAAAAACACCTCTTAATCAAGCAAGTTTTTAAATAATCTCAGCCTTTGACTTCAAAACCTTCTTAGGTAATAGTGCTTAGGAAGAGAAAGGATAACCTGCCTGATCGAACACTGGATTATCTATCTTGTCACATTGCTCCATTTGTAAAATGGAAAAACTATTTCTTTTTTTTTTTTTGAACTAGAGATAACTCTGGGGATTCTAGCATTTCATCTGCTTCAGGGTAGATTTTTTTATTAAAAAAAAGTATCATACAGGATTCAAACGATACCAAAGGCATTTACCTGAACTGCATTCTGCATGGTCACCTGCATTTACATTAGTTTCTCCCCCTGGGGAAAGAGAAGAGAATCTTTAATACCATCCCTCCTGCTTTCACGAAAATCCCAAGAAAAACCCACCAGTGCTCTTCTGGTAAAAAATAAGAACGAGTCTAATCAGGAATGGGGGGGGGGGGGGAAGAGGGAAGTATCTTAGCAGCTGAGGTTTTGATCCAGTATTCAGTCAACTTCAGTTCTCTGCCCTTAAGTAAAGCAGCAGTTATTACAGCACAAAGTAGCAACTAACTTCGTATGCATAAATAATACTCAAAGGTTTGCATGATTTTAAGGAGCTGCAAGGCATTTACTTTGCCAAAGAGAAATAGAAATACTTCAAAACATTCTTGGATTTAACAGTGTTGGCATTCTCCCTTTCCTTCTAAGCTATCGCAAGTGCATCTTGTACATGCATGCATACAGACATACGCATCCTGAGTTTACCTTAAATACTTTGAAGATTATGAAAATCTTAAAGCAAGGAAATAATTTTGAAGAATGAGATTTCTTCTTGCATAGATACATGACAGAAATCAATGTTTTTATTAATTTCTGTTGGGATTTTGACTTGCCAGGCAGCTAGCACACACCTGTGTTTTCAACTGAATGCTGCAAACTATTCCAGCAATACGGTTATCAGGACAATTCCCTGGCAAAACAATCCTTAAGGAAAGTTTTAGCTGCAACCTGGCCAACCCTTTCTCTCCTGAAGCCAACACAGTATTTTCCAGCAATGCTTTCAATCACGGGAAAACCCAGCACAAACTCTACATGGGGCTGGGCATCACCAAGTCTCTCCGTGTAAGCTCCAGCTCTAGAGATGCGCAGTTATTACCAGGTTAGCTGCGTACACGTACCAGAAGGAATTTTCTTAGCATAACTCTCCACAGTGGTAGTGGAGGGCATTACAACCTCAAAATCTATCTATCTGTGTCTTAAAGCCAGTTAAAAACAACTTTCTTGCTTTGTTACTTAATAGCTGCAATAAAACTTCATCTTACTGATTAAGCTGGAAACCAGATTGCAGACATCGTCAGACATTTTTAACTCATCTGTTTTCCTTTAAAAATAAATAACTTCCCTCTCCTGTCCCAGATGTTTAAGCTTTATATGTAGATGGCATTCTTCTCTCCTCCTCCATCTGTTGCACAACCTGTCCTTCCTACACAAAAGGCCAAATAGCCCACCGCAGAAGACCCAATTCTCATAAAAATTCTCCTCCTTCCTCTTACCCAGAAAGCAGAACGGTGCCGTTTCCTCCCCATTTTTCCCTCCCACACTACATAGGACCACACACGTCAGGCATTTCAACCAACTTACCTCTATGACCAGCAAATAAGCAACCAGTTTGTTTTCGGGCTGAAGCCACTTCGTTGTCTCAGGACTGCCAGCACTTCTCAAACTTTACCAGAGACACTCCAAGTGATATCTTTCGCCCTCCTTTTATTTCTAGGGGGAAAAAAAAAAAAAAAAAGAGGAGACATCCTCTCCTTGATGTCATTTTTCCTTCTATGAATGAACAAGGGAAGGGCAGTGTATATACCAAGCATTACTAATGAGCATGTTATGCTTCCCACAGCTTTGTCCAGGGGAATACATTTTCCTTTAGCATAAGAAAGCTATTGTCTCAAGAGAGTTGCAGTAAGAGGCTTCATTGATCAAAAAAAAATAAATAAAACAGCAGAACAGCCAGTAGAGAAGTTGGTCTCATTAAAATAAGGAGCTCCATATAGGCTAACAAGAGCTCTAGCATACTAACTGCCAAGGGAAAACAAAAGGCAGCCTAATTCACAGGGAGGACTCAAAACACGAACAAAGCAAAATATTCACACAGCAGCTATCACAAGAATGCTCAGCATCTGCAGTTTTGTGGCATGCCTAACAAAAACTAGTCTTATAAAAAAAAAGGAAAAATGAAAAAAAAAAAGGGGGGGGATTGAGGAAAATTGTGGCATTTGAACTTCAAGGGCCTGCTCTTCTAAAACAAGTTATTTTGTAAGCCCATATGCCAAAGGGCTCTCTAGAAAGTCAAACAGCTTCGCTCGCTAACAGGGCATCTAAGTAACACTTAACAAAAAAACCCCTCTGATGATACTGACTACCCTGGAAGAGTTTTGAGTTGAAAAATTAATATAGTAACAATTACCCATTTTCAGATCCCAAACAGTCCAGCTTTGAGATCGCAGGGACCACAGATTAATGTAGCCTTATCACTTACAGGGAGAGGCGTGGGATGAGAAGACCCCAAAGTCCGGCACCTTCAAGTCGTCAGCCTGCAAAGGCGCAGAAGGTGCTGTGGTGAGGCAGATACAGCAGTACCACATAGAGTCATAACCAAATCTGACTTCTGCTAAAACTAGCTGGGCTCCCTGCATCAAAAAGCTGTACATAATAGAGCAAGTATTTGATATTGAATTCAGGCAGCTCCAGCTAGAACCAAATCAGTTTCTGCACCTGCTAGTTTTATCAACTCACCTTCATTCAACAGGTATTTGGTGTTCAGGGATCAGAGTCATGAAAGAAAAGACGCTGTAATGGAAACAGAGCGTATCGTGTCCCACCCACAGCCTCAGCCCACGCCATTCCCATTTCCAGGCCAGCTGATATCCCCAAGGTCCCTGGGAGGGCTCTCTACCCGCTTCGCCCCCTAAAACAGGGCAGCACCAGAAACCAGGCACCGATTTACCGCCAGACGGGCGGTCAGCCCCAAGTGACGTACTGGGGAAGGCAGGAGCTGCCTTTGGCTGGCCAACCGTCCAACCTCCACTAAAGGACCAGAGCTACGGATCAATGTCAGGAAAGAGAGGCGAGAAAAACGTGCCTATCTACTGACACGTGCCGTAGGGAGAAGCGTTTCTCAGGAAAGGGGGCGCAGACCCATCCCACACATCACCCGCGCAGGACAGCCTTGCAAGACCATAGTCTGCCTCTGCTCTCCGCAGAGATGCCCGCCACCGTGCCCCCAAGCAATCTGAGAAACAGCAAAGGCAGCAAATACTAAAGCACTTTGCGCAAATACTTCAGGGTGCCAAACACACGCTTTTAGATGCTACGCAAGATAGCCTGCTTACTATCAGTTGTATCAGGTTTTATAGATCATTCACTGGGGCCCGACCAGCAAGACACGCTACACTAATTACAAGCCACACTGTAGCACAAGACGAACCGAGTCCAAGACCCATTTTACTTTTACCGTTTACAAAGAAACGAACAAACAAAAAAATCCACAACTCCACAGATACCTAAAACATAGATGAAGCGGCCATTGGCCCAGCTTAAGTGGAACCTAAAGGGATTCACAGACTCATTAAAAAGCCTTGGGTTCGCACACTTATTAAAGAAACTTTGGGTAGAAACACTTTTACATCTTCACCCTGTATTTAAGATATATAACACATCATCTTCTATTCCATCAACGCCCGAAGGCAGTCACAACAGACTAACCCAGAGCAGCTGGAAGCTGTAGATTAGTCTTGACAGTACCTACTGAAACCGACATTTTTGAACACTCCAAAATGAAAGAAGCTGTCAAGTCAGTATCTGTCGAAACCTACTACAGTATTGCCAAGATTTTTTTGGGTACACGTATCCTAACATGCAGAAGAGAAGAGGTAGGCACAAGAAGAGACATCCACAGAGCTCTCCTCTCTCCGTCACCACAGCAATTACAGAGCCTTTTTGTTGCATTACTGAGTCAGCAGGTGCTCTGCTTCCCTGGGGAGGCCTCAGAGGCACAAAAGAGAAAGAACCAGACTAGTCAGTCCAAGGTGATGGGCTTTAAGGCGGCAACCAACCCCTTACACTAAGGCTCGCCGACTGCCTTTCCGCACCTTTCGGCGACAGCGAGCCCCTTCCAAAGGGCGGCAAAGGCCTTGGGTTCACCTGTTGGGCAAGAGAAACCCACCTAAAACCAGGGAGGATCCCTCCAGCTCAGCAGCGGGCGTCTCCGCAGGAGACGTGCCGACGGCTCCTTTACCACTGGAGCATCCAGTCTGGGGAGACTGGGCTGGTTAACGCCGCACGCGTCCGCCCGGCCGCTCGCTCACCTTCACAAATTCTGCTCTCCCATTTCCACCCCGCGCTTCTTCCAGCAAAGCCATGCCGAGGGGAGCATCGCTTGACGCCCAGGCAGCAGGCTGGCCATAGTCAGGAGGAGTTTGTTACGACTTAAATTTAAAACGCTGTCCTGTTACGAAAGATCCACCCAGTACATTTAGAATTACAAACGCATAGGGCAGCTATGCCTTATAGGTCCTAAAGGTATATGTGTACTTTTTCCCATGTCTTGATCTGATACAATGCCCAAGGTGACACACAGCATCCCTGGAATACAGCCAGCTTTTGGGCAAAGAAAGGAGCCAGACGCTTTTGGGCTCGCTAAGCAATACGAGTGAGGAGCTCAGCCGAGAGCGCTAGGGCCAATCTCCCACCAGAACAGCACCGCATCCTCCAACGCTTGCGAGGCACAGGAGAGACTGCTTCGAAGGCTGTTACGCAAAAAAACCCTCCCCTCTGCCTTCCCCGCGGTAAGTTTCCCAGCACTTCGCTTCCAACACGCACACCGCCGAGGCTAACCGGGCCGGGGGGAGCTGCCGCCCCCCGAAACGGTGACGCCAGTAACACGCTTAGCCCCACACCGGGCTCCGTCCCCGCCACCTGCGATGCTCAAACCCGTTTTCAGCGCTACCCCTAGACACGGGTGGAACAGACCCAACACCGCAACTACACCCCGCCGCAAGCGGGGACCCTACGGCCGCGCACCGCGGTTCCCCCGGCGCGGGGGGGGGCTGGACCCACCTCGGACGCCCCTCAGCTTCCCCGCGGGCCGGGGCCGGACCCGGACCCGGACCCGGACCCGGACCCGGGGTACCACCGCCCCGTCCCTCCGCAGCCCGGTGCGGGGGAAGCCGCGGGGCCGGGCCGCGCACCGCGCTACTCACCACCGCCGCCGCCGCCGCCGCGCCCCCCCGCGCCCAGCACCATGGCGCCCCCACGCGCCCCGCGCCGCGCCGGCCGCTCCGTTCGAAAGGACCAATCAGCGCCCGCGGGGCGGGGCCGGGCCGCGGCAGCCGCAGCCGCAGCCGCCCGCCCCCTCGGGCGTCTCTTCCCGCCGCGGCTCGGGGGAAGACCCCCGCCCCCGGGGACGAGGCTTCTGAGGCGGTGGAGGGCCGGGGGTCGCGGCCCCGCTGGCAGCCGGGGCTCCCGCACCCCTTCCCTTCCCCTTCCCCTTCCCCTCCCCGTCAGGCCTCAGCGCCCCAGCGCGCAGGGCCTGCAGGGCGGTTTGGTCTGTCGTGGCAGGAGGGAGCCTCGACGTCCCCTCAGCGGGTCACCCACCGCTCTGGAAAAGCGGTTCTGCACCCCTGGGGCAGCGGTGGGGTGGTGGGAGCGGGGTGCTGGGCAGACATGGGGGGCAAGCGCTTGCCCACCGAGGGGGCTTACAGCCCCGAGACGCCTTTTTGCGTGAGGGCGAAGAGCCGCGTCCGCGCCCGTCGCCTTCCCCGGCAGGGCCGCCGTTGGGAGGAGAGGGAGCCTGGGCGCACTGGTGTCCCAGTCCTGTCTGGTTTCACCTTGCTGGGAGCGGACCCGGGTGGAAGGAAAGCGGCCACCCTGCCCTACAGCCCCCGGCGGCAGCGGGGAGCCCGCCCCAGCGCTCGGGGGACGCTCGCCTGTCTCGGGGTGGTGGCGGTGGTCTTTGAGAGCCAGCGAGCGCCAGCAGAGTCGTGAAGCACTTGCAGAGAGTGTAGGTACTGTGTAGTTTTTACTTCAAAGTAGTGACACAAATGAAGTTACACGTTTATATCGCGAGAAGGGGTCGTGTGTGCGTGCGGCTTTTCTCCGTTACGGAATTTTTCGCCTTCTGAAGAAGCAACAACTCGGTCTTCTTACGTGAACGCATTTCACAGTTGAACAGCAAATGACTGCGGCGGCGTGACCGTCTCAGCTGGTTTATTACCGTAAATATCTGGAATATATTCCTTCACAGAGGCCAAGCAGGAAAATGCTGCAATGAAAAAATACAAATGGAAACCTGCATTTCCCCATTTGGTCAAGAGGAACTGTAACTGCAATCGGCTTCGTTGCAGCAGGAATTAACAGGGTTCCTCTGAGGAGTGGGTGGACTCGTTCTGATCAGAGGATATAAATACAGAGAAAGTTATACTGATGTGTGAAGATCTGATAGGTATACGATATTCTGTGTATAGTGAACAAAATGACTTTTATGAATCCATGGCATGTTTCTATAAAAATGCAGTAAAGAAAATTTAATGTACTGTGGGATATTTTTCTATGAAAAAAAAATGCTATGTGGTCCTTTAAAAAGATATTTCTTCTAAAATAAAATAAAAAGTATCCATCACTGCACATCCCAGATCTCACAGAGAAGAGGTGTGAATTTGTGATCATTCACTCTCCATGACATCAGCATCTCTGCGTGATGATGGTTAAAAGTCCGTAATTCTGTAAGACGGCCCAGAAGACATGCAAAGTGTTGAGGGTTATCTGGGTGGTGAAGTTTGCAGATTTTTTGTAGAATATCCAGCAGGGGTTCTTGAAGCCTTTCCACGGACTCTCTGTCCTTTATGTATTGTCGATCTGGTTATGGTTTTAAAAGAAAAGAAGTAATTAGCAATATACAAAGCAAATATTTACGCTGATAAATTATTATAAAAATATTCAAATATTTACACTGGGCACTGATGTTCGCACTTACCAAGAATATTTATTTTCAAATTAAGAGGGAATAAAAATGCTTAACATTGTATTTTTGGTTTGGGGTTTTCATGTAAGCTTCCCACTTCTAGCTAGGGAAAACTTTCAACTTTTTCAAAAACTGAAGAGTTTTAACTTGGAAACGTTTCTCTGGGGTTGTGTCGTCATCTCCCAGTGCAGTTCTGCACCTGAGTACATCCTGCGATGTGATTTCCTGAGCCACACTGACTCAAAGAGCAATGGAATTGCTTCACCTTCCCACCTTCCATGAAACCTGATTTGGAAACCTCAGTGTCTGTCTTTTGTCCTGAAGCATCAGGCTTCTCCCATTCCTATGACAGTCCGTTTGTTTGGGGCACCATACAATTTCTCCGTATTTTGTTAGGTAGAGCTGGTTAGTTTTGTGTTGTCAAAGAATTAGTTTTTGCAGCAAAGCTCAGCTGTCAGGGCTGAGACGCTATTGTGCCAATCCTTCTGAAAGGGCAGTTTCCAACACTTCATAGTCGGGAGGGCAACTTGCTGCTTACTGTCCTTCTGCTCTTGACAGCTGGTGTTTGTTCAATAAAGGCTGAAGACTTTCATTCCCATTCTCTGTTCTAAGTTACAGGGTTTCCCAGTTTCCCTCTAAAAATGTGACATTCCACAACGGTCTGTAGTGATGTGCATGTAACCACATCTCGGATTTTCTGAAGAAAGAAGCCTGTCATGCTGAGCAGTGAAGACGCACCAGTAATTTTTTTTAAGCAGGGTATTTACGCATTTTTTTTCCTTGTATGCAAAACCAGATGGTGTAGCAGGACATTTGGAGTTTGGATTTGTGTGCTTGTTTTCTGGTTTAACAACTGAATATACTGAATAAGTGTGTATGCACACTTACTCTATGTAGAATGTAAGTTTCTACAAGTCTTTGGTCACACTCCTCACGCTTTCTTTCCAAAACCACTAGTATTGAATTCTGGATTAGAAGTTACCTGGAGACAGGATAACTATGGCTGTGAGCAGCGCATATTCTTCCTGTGTCATCTTCAGCTCTCCAATGCTTTTATAAAAATTAAACATGGGAGTTATGAATTCATCTGAGATACCTGTGAGAGAAAAAAAAAAAGTTACAATATTTTTCAATTATTGAAATAAACTGGTTTATTGCCACAGAGCAGTTATTTAGGATTTGAAGCCTTGACTGTCTTGGTGGGAGAAGTATACTACACAAATCAGGCCTGATGCAGGACAATTAGTTACAAAAGTGCAAGCACATCCTTGTTTTCCAGATCAGAGTAGAAACAGGCAAGTGCTGGCAATTTCTTTTCGCACGGTTTCAAAGTCTTTCTTTCAAACAATTCATTTTCCTCTACAGGTTTGTCCGTCTAGCTCTTCAGGACAAGTCTCACACGTGTTTTTCTTGCTGTCTGCTGATATTCCAGCTGTCTTCTGTTTCCAGGATGCACAGTTTGTGAAACAGTCCCCATGTTCCCTATCTTTACATTAGTTATATGGAAACGTCTCAGGACGTGTGGTTTAATTCTAGCCCAGCTCTACTCTACAGCCAACTGCCTTGGGCAGTTATTTTGGTTATCTCCATAAAGAGACTTAATTGCTCCCTTTGTGTGGCCTGAAACTTTGGCTAGGTCTAGGACTACCTGTAGTCCAAGATCAACTTGCTCGCAGCTACTACTACCTTAAAGCACAAACTAGTGTATTATAAAGTACAGAGCCACAAACAATTAAAATCCACCCCAATTTTAGGATGGGATCATGCGATTCTCTTGCCATCAGCAAAACCCTTCGGGGTTACCGAACTGGGGCACGCCGATGGGGCTTCCTCTTACTGACTTTGTCATCAGGTCACAATGTTCTTACTTAGCCTTAAATTACAGATGTACTCCATTCTGCTTTTTGGTGTAAAAGAGAAGTAGGTCCTGTGACATCAAATTTTTATTTTTTTTTTTTTAACACGGTGTGTGAGTCACTCAGAGCAGCCACTAGACTGTTGACAACGGCTGCTTGCAGCTCTGAAGCGGTGGCATCGGCGAGGTGTAGACATCCTAAGTAATGGTTCTGCAGCAAGAGCCTTTTGGATTTCCTTGGCCGAAAGGATGGAAACCTCTGTTCCCACAGAGGAGGGCCACAGGACTTCTTATCATTTTCCTCTTAATTTTGAGCTGTTCTGGGAGAAGCCTTTATAACCACATGAAATAATGCGGCTTTGAGTGTTGTATACAAGACGAAGCTGAAGTCCAGGACTGGTGAGGTTTGGAGTGCTCCCAATAGGGGAAATTCAAAATGAAACTCAGCAGGTGGAACTCATAGAAAGGAAACATGAAGTCACTTGACTTAACTACAAAACTGTCACATTCTGCTGTGACAGTGAGAACTTACTTCAATCAGTGCAACAGTTATGTGTCCCAACAGTGAAAGTATGGTCTTGCAGGGCGTGGTTTATTTTGTGGGTGAATGATGTGTTTAAACATGTGACACGAGCAAGCTACGTTCACTTCAGATTACACAAATCTTGTTTTTGTAACAAGTTCAATACTACTGAGAAGAGTCTGTGTCAAGTAAGCAGATCTATATGATGTGGGTCAGCTCGTCCTGTGAAAGTTAGTAACACAGCTGGAGCTTTATACAGAGCAAACAATAGTCATGGCGTCTAATGCCCTGTGAGGTTTGTGTCGTTAGTCATGAGCGTCAACTATTTAAAATTTTGAACACTCGTTATTGCTAACTGTTGGGGAACCGCCTGTCTCTCTTGGGCGGTTTTAAATGCCAAAGTTCCTTACAATATGACATACGTAAGGAACACATACATAGGACACACCAAAGCCTTAAAGTTCACGTGAATCCGGAAACAGGGGAAAAAAAAAAGTCTAGCTGAGCCCTAAAGCAGAGCAAACGAATTCCTTTCACAGAAGTGAATAGCTCAGCAATGACATGAGAAAAGTCCAAGACAAGCTGGATATTTTTAGAACTCTCTGTGCAAGGTATCACGCCGCTGGGCACGATCATCTTGGCAGCAGACAGGGAATGGGAGGAAGTGGGCTGTGACTAAGACTCCCATCATTTGTTTCTCATATTCATAATTAGATTTTTTTTTTCTCTTTTTTGGGGGGTCAGGTTAGTTTTCAGCTGGACAAACTCATTGTTTTGCTGACCACAAAGCTCCTCAAGTCCTACTGTCAATATAGCAGAAGTGGGATGAAAATGATGCTGGTGAACAGGGTGTGGAATAACTAATTCAGGTCCTCACTGGTCCAGGCACTGTATAAGTGTGCAGTAAAAAAATCCTTGCCCCAGAAAGCTTATAATCTAACATTAAGAAACTAAAGCACGGGTGGGTGAAAATGAGTATAGATGTGGAAGCAAATGAGATTACGGCAGAGAGCTTCTCTGCATTACTGTCCTCCAAACAGAGAAACCAAACCGAAGAGGTGAGCGGGAGTAAAAAGGGATGTTTCAGCAATGAACTGATTTACTGCTTCCACTAAAGAGAACAGAACTTTGAAATCTTTAAACAGATCTATGTCACAAGACAATTATGAACGAAACCATGCAAAATAAGCAATTCTGAGACTAGGATAATGGAATTTTTTTCTTGGGTACCAGTTTTGCCCTCCTCCCATCTGTGCTGGAGTTTCCCTGTTATTTCATCATCCTGTACGCACGTTACACAAACCGCTCTTCCATCACAAGAGGGGGCTGTTTTCTAATGGGATTGAAAACGCTTCAGTCTGGATTTAATAAGCTCCACCAGAAAGCAAAAAGCAGGAAACAGATGTTTATAGTTCTGCTTTTTTTTTTCTTATCTACCGTACAAGATGTTGTCACTTCATTTCAGCTTATCAGAAAAAGAATTAAAGGCGATTTGGTGCTCATAACTGGAAAGGCTAGAGGAGAAACGAATTATATGACTTTTTAAATGTCATTGTTACAAATCGCACTCCAAAAGTGAAAAAAAATCAAATAAATAAAGTTATGTCTCTGGCCTCACTGAGAACAGAAAAGTTAGCTCCATCTAACCCTCCTTATTCGGATCAGACAAGAGCCCTGCACACTACCGAGTCAGACAGGCAGAGCTTCCTGCTCTGTGTTGATGGTGCCTCCTTCGTAACTTTTTTTCAAGAAGGTTTCAAAAGTTTTGTTTTGTGCAGCATTATGGCAATAAGAACATGCCTCTCCTTCACGTTGCATTGCGCATCGTTCTGAATGACACAGATTTGCACCTAACCACCAGCCCAACTCCCACCCTCTGCAGAAGATACTGCAATTCGTTTGATTGATTTCGCCTTGTTAACACAAGACTGGCTGTAAACCCCAGCGTAGTCAATGGGAAACACTAGCTCTACTGAGTACGGCCTTGCGGCACTAGCCTGGAGCAGATTTAAACCCGTGAGCATTATTCATTCAGCACCCCCTACTTCTTGCATAATTTCATTCCTATCTGTAGCTTAAGACACAGCCTTGCTTTAGACCTTGCCTTTTTTAGGGTTTTGTTCCTATGATTTCTCTCTGAAGTTAAGATGACTGTTGCTTTCATAAGGTTCGCAGTGTCAGGCTATAAATAATCATCCAGTTAATGTAATCCTGGAATGGATGTTTTTACTGTGATATCGAGTCAGTATGGGTAGCTTTTTGAGACTATTGTCTCTTCTCTTTTGGCTGTTCAGTAAAACTGAATAGATTAATCTTTTGCAAGAAGAAAGCTTGAGAGTAAGTACTAATTAACTGTAACTAGCACTGTGTGATTAATGTGGATAAAGAGATCTTTTTTTCTTGGTAAACACAGAGGTACCAGTGGATATGAAACAAAGGGTATATTAGTAGCTGTTTTATGAAAATAAAATATATTAATTACTTGCAAAATTACATCTTATCTTTCACAGTGTTTCATTTACTAGAACTGCTGTCCATGCTGCTTATGAGGTCTCTCTTCTAAGCTATTTAAATGCATCGGTGGCCGTTCAAACACTGACCAAATTCACCAAAAAGGAGAAAATCTAGCCAGTAGAGAAGATACACCAGATCATGTGCATGTGACATCTCTTCTGTCATCATCTTGTAGGGATTAAATGGCCAACTTAAATGAGAGGTTAGCACGTGCCAGGGAGAACTCACAATCAGGATAGCAAAAACCCATCTTCTCAAAAGCAATCAATAGGAGCACTGTGAAGCCATCATTGCAAGCAAAGAAACCTTAGTTAAAAAAAAAAACAAACAAACAACAAAAACCAAACAACAAACAAACCAGACCTGCAAGGAGGATGCAAATGACGTTGCCACACAGCATCCTTTGGCAGTGGCCTGAGTGCCTGCAGCCAGGAGGGGAGTGCGGTCTGGCACACGGCAGCCGCATCTGCACTGCCTTGAGCTAGTCTTCGCGGGTCGAGTCTAAATAAGTTTTTGGCCTGGAGAAGCACACTTATGCCGAAGAAAAGAGATTGGGTCCCCTGACATCTGTTCTTGTTTTCATGGGTATAAATTAACTCTGTAGATACGATTTAAACACTTTTAGCAACTTCATTTGTAATTTAGGAACACGGCACTGGCTAACTCAGTGTGGTAGATTGTGCAGGACCATATACGAACAGAAAAGCTCTTTCCTATACTCTGCAATTTAAAGTGATCCTAATTTCTAAATGTTTTGGGCAGTGTGCCAGTTTTGGGTTGAGTCACAGGATGGTAAGTGTCTCCTTCCACACGGATGCACATGACCATTGGGAGGGTTAGACATTTTGGACTTGGCAGTGAAGAACATTTCATTTGGTTTCTCTGCACGAACCCCAGCACAATGGGGTTTTGAAGCACCACCATTACTCAGTACTAATAATCGAATAATAAAAGCCAAAGGCAACGGAAGTGATTAGGTATCCATTATCCTGCTGCCAAATTTTGCCTTTGGTTGCAGGAGTCTCTTGTCCAAATCAGTGGGAACTTTGTATCCCACATTCACAGGCAAAAGGTGGCCTCTTGCCAATGCTTTGAAATTGTGGCTATTTCTTTTTTTTCCTTGGATCCCACTGTCCTTCAGCACCTGTAACCCATCCAGGAAGACAACAGTGCATTTCACAATGTCAGGTGTCCTGCTGCCAACTGAAAATTTGGGTCCGGATTCTTCCGTTTCTGTCCATATCAGATAGTATCTTATTCCCCAATACTGCAATTTGTAGAACTGCTCTGCAGAATAAAATGATGACATAAAAATCTGTGTCTCTTCATGACCGCAGAAAGCCGGTGTCCTTAGGAAAACAAACTATAAATGCTCACTGAGAAAACATTCAGTATCTCAGCACTGGTTTTGAACAATATTGTACTGCTCAATAATGGGGAGAATTTGCTTTCAAAACAACAGAAAGAAACTAACCATTAAATTACTAGGATGTCAGCCTCTCACAGAATAAGTCAATCAGTCACAACGTGGTGTATGCATAGTGAAGCATCAAATAAGGTAAGTAAGTGGCACAAGCTCTCATTAACATTAAATAAAATATCTGTATTCTCATTAAGTCTCAATATTAGAGTGAGTAGGAGAGGATTTCAGTCTCAGGAGCAAATGAAATAATTTCCATAGCACCTTGTGGAGAAAGACCATCAGGACACAAACAAAGACAGTCACTGAGATGCACCAGGACTTGAGCAATACGCTCAAGCAAAGAAATAACACACCTCATCAGCATGAGAATAAAAATGAAAGCTGCTAATGCTCAAAGGTCATCACCAGCAGATCTCTGGCTTCTTTATCAGAAAAAAAAAAAAAATCTGTTCCATACAATCAGACTGGGGAAGGCATAAATATTAATAGATGAGAGCAGCTTCAGAGTGGATATGGTGGCAGGTGACAGAAGTCGGGACAGCTTGTGACTTTTAGGCAGGATCCCCACCGCCCTCCCTGATTTTACAGATACAGACGTCAAGGCTTGACAATAGGACTTATGTGACATTCAGACATTTGTCTGCACCTAAAAATATGTGGACAGAAGTTCTGACTAACAGCAATAATTTATGGCTGATGGCCTGACAGTGTTTAGGACCTCGCTGGGAGCCACGAATAATCCTGATGCTTCTTCTTCATTCATTACCTATAAATTTCATTTCTAAACTCTCACTCAACTATCACTGCATTTCCTCTGCTGCTCTCTATTGCCTTTGCAGGTGTTTCAGTTAGTCTTTATTTTCAGTGAGGTGTATGTAAAAAAAAAAAAAAAAAAGAAAAAACTCCCTATCTCCAAATTTATGTGTTATTCTCTTAGGTTTTCTTCTTTGACTTGGGTTTAAACTTTTCTGGCCAGTCTTATCTCTTGGACCAGTCTATAACTTGATAATGGCCAGCTGCCGCTTTTAGTAGCATTTGTCCTTACTGGTTAAGGCTGGAAGAGACTGCTTAAGTTTCTACCCTAATATCACATTTGGTACAGGCGATTATTCAACCTAGAGCGTTGGTGTTGAGTCCTATGACGTGCAGGCATGTGAACTGCATATTTAATATTTTTGAAAGCTGTACGCATAAGATGATAACAGAAGAATTTGAATGCCTTTCTTTCATTTTGTTTAAACTCCGGACATCTGAAAATGACCAGGATTTAAACCGCAAAAATAAGCTGTTTCAGTAGTAGATATTTTTAAACAACTGGAAATTATTCAATTTGCCTAAATGTGTAATTCTGGAATTTATCCTAAACTGAGACAAAATATGCAGAAAAATTGCACCAATGCGGGCTCTTAAAGTCAAAACAAAAAACTCTGGTGGCTTGTGTGACGATGAACAGGATTCCTATGAAAATTCAGTGAACAATGAGAAATGCACTTGGGAAGCATGAGAGAGTCAAACCTACCTAGTAAAAATCCTCCCTCTTATAAACCAATTTGTTTGTATTTTTGGTGCAAAGGAAGTGATGCCACTAAGTGACAGGCAGTTACCAGTACTGAAAACATAGGCAGAGGGGCATTTAAAAACCACATTTAAGCCTTTTTGTGCAAGGGACATCGTTGGGTTGACAGACACGCTCTAGCACGCAGCAATGTCAGCTCAAAATGAGAGACGCTGGAAATTCTGAGTGACTTCTGGGTCTGTGCGGTAGCACTAAGCGTTAAACAGCATGGGTAGCAGCAGCTAAGCTAACACTGCTACAACCGCAAAGGTTTGCAAGCCGCTTTTGTTGTTTACTGTCACAGCCCCTTTAAGTGCAGCCAAGGAAAATGTTTTTAAGTAGGCTTGAATTTGCACAGGGTAGAGGAATAAAATGCATGGGAAAGGGTATTTTGTCCTGTATTCTGGCTATTAATGGAAGGAAAGAATGCAGCCAGCAGCAAGTAAGCTGGATAATACATTATTCGCCTGCAATATAGGGAGGGAGAAATTCTAGCAGCAGTATTTCCTCTTATGTCCCCAACTTGATCCTAGCTTGAGGGAAGATGTTTTAGAGAGCCTTTTCCAAGAGCAATAAGACATATATGTGTATATATACACACTAAAAAAGTTACTATGTTTCATTTCTTGGGAACTATTCAGCCCAGGTTTTGTTCTGATCCAGAACTCATTTTTAATTTACCTTGGGGGTTTTTCCTCCCCCAGAAAAGAACTGCAGGAAATCTTCCTTTGGAATGAATAATACGACATTTGAAATCGTTACTTGTCTTGAAATTTTCTTCTACACAAAATGCTATTTTTTTAACCTGCTTCATGACAGGTAAATAATATTACTGCAGGATAAAATGTCACATTCCAGCTAGTCATGTTACAATATGAAATGCTGTCTTTAAGTCTAGTACAAACTTGCAAAAAATAATATTGCACCTCATCTGGACTCAATCCTTGCAGAGAATTAACAGGCTATTTTAAAATTATGAGTAGGGAAAAAATTATTGGTATGACATAATGGCTTATGTAATGTTCTGGATCAAAGTATTTCCTGCTTCTATTTTTTATGAACAGTTGACACCTCGGACAAGAAGGCTGATACTCACTCCATAGATCAGAGGAGAGAAGCTTTCAGTAATCATGTATTCATATGGATCCATTTCTCTAAGACCTATTTTTATCAAAAATTTTGGTTATAATCCAATAGAAAACTCTCTTAATGAAGACATTTGGATCCATGACAACTCATTACGGTTTCCAGGAAATATCTCTGGCCTTCTTGGCATACTTCTCTGCCTGCAGAACCTGGACCAGAAGCCATTCATATCACTCTGGAAGTCACCATTTCCAGTCCATCAAACAATAGCCTCTTATAATAAACCAAAATGGAAGAAATAGAAAAAACTACAAAATATAAACCCAGAAATGAGCGTGCTAAGCCAAACTAAATATATACTTTCAGCAAGTGAGTTATTCTCAAGTTTCCTAACTCCTTTTCAGGGTTTCAAATATATAAGTATTGGCCTAATTTTGCATACAGCAGTAGTACTTCACGTTACTGATTTTAAGAGTTTCAGAACTGAGTTCAAGCCCATTTCTATGAGTAGTATTGAGGTTAAATGGCCTCCTGTCTCTTCTCCTTCTGACCATTAAAAAGGAAGCCAGAATCCATAGACAGACTCTCTGATTCAGAATTGTTGTTACATTTGAATTTCGAATGATAGGGAGCTGAGGGTTAGATAAAGTTTGCTGGTCAATACAGAAAAAGGCAAAATATTCAGTATTGCATCAGTGGAGCACGAAGAACACATAACACTGCAAAACATTACTTTGCTTGCTTTAAGGAACAAACAATATCCAGCCCTCTTTGGCTTTTTGTAATAATTAAGGCTTATGTCCAGAACCAGTGGAATTTATCATAGCCGCTGAGCCTTTGACGGACCTTAAGAAGCAGAAAACATACTGAGAACATGCTGTGTTTACAGTTCTTCTATGCACCTTGTGCAGTGTGATTCAATTTTACCAAACTGACCCCATGAATAGGTGGTTCCCTTCAGTCATCTCCAGTAATATCCTAAAATCTTTTTTTCTTTCCTTCTTGTAGTGATTGCCTTTGAAGGCATAAATATTGATATTTTATGCGAATAATTTAAATGGTGCTATTTCTTCTTCATCATTCTTTCATGCTTATCATTGGAGACTTGCACTGGGTTTATTTGATATAGGGTTATTCATAGTACTTGCAATGTTTTTATAAATGAACCTTTACCTTATGACCTTTAGACTCAAGGCTGAGTTAGATTTGTTCTAGTTAATATAAAGAACAACATTCAGATAAACCTGTGTCAGTGCTAATAAACAATTTTACTAGCTTTCCAAGGGCAAACTACTGACAGAGAAGTGCAATGGTGTGGTTTGCTTTTTCCTCATTAAACAAGATACTTACCACTATTGCGAATTCTTTCTTCTAAAAGGACAGTATGTCCCGTAGGAAGTTTCCTACTGAAGATCTCGGCTGAACGGAGGAACATGGCTTCTACTGCTGAGCCCTTCAGCAAAGCAATCTGGTCTTCGTGATCAAGGGTTTGGAAGCCTGGGGAGACATTAGATATAAGTGAGGCAGTAACAGAAAAGTCCCCCCTACTTTCATGTCCTGAAGTTCTTGCACGTGAGGTGTTACACGTGTGTGTAACCTTGATGTTGATGTCAGCAGGGTTGCCAAGTGCTGTGGAAACTGAAATCCAGGTTCCAGAAAATGACACAGATTTGGACCTCACCAGAGTTTATGAGAATTAGACGTGTTTCAGTGCTCATGCTACTTTAAGAGGAACATGGTAAGCAAAATCTAGTGGCGTAGTGTAACCAACAGCAGGGGTTTTCTCTAGCCTGATGCTGCTCCCCAACACCTTCTACCATGTTTCTACCAGAGCTTTCTATATGACTCTCCCACTGCCATGCTGCTTTCAGCCCTTTCCATGCTCTGATGGCAAAAATCAGCATTTGAAGCATTGAATTTTAAATATTTCGTCTTGCCTTTGGACTAATATACTATTTTATATAGAGGCTTCCAGCTGTGTTTTAAATATGCATTTCTCTTTCTGGAGGTGAAAGGCTCTAAAACCCACTGAAGAAACAAGGATAAATTTGGTAACTTGTGTGACTACACAGCTGCTCCTCTAAAGAAGAACGGGGAGCTGAAGATCCTGGGAAACTCTCCTCATACTTGCCAATGCAGGTACCCACTTTATACCCACCCCCCGATTCTGTGAGGAAGCATGGAAGAAGATAAAGTAGAGAATGAAACAAAAAGGTGACAAATCCTGCCAGATGTACTCTAAGTCAACACTGAAGATAGTAGATTATTCAGTTACAAAGCTTCTCCCTTCTTCATTTCCTGCGAGCCAGTATCCCAGTTAGCATAAAAAAATACAGTTACAGCTGCAGTGCTAGGCTTTGAAGCAAGCCTGTAACACACAGACGAAAGGTCAATATGATGGGAGTACTAAGAAAATAATGTTTTCATACAGCTAAGTGTTACAATGCACCTTCCTTAATTACAAGGAACCTGTACCATGCCCAGTGTTCACTCTTGAGGTGACATCAACTTGGGAGTTAAAAAAATACTAATGATAAACTCAGGTTTCCAGCGCTTGTCCGTAACACACCGTGCAAGGGACCATGCATGCCCCCAACTAGGGAAAGTTCTTGTTTAGGACTCACAAGTCAGTGGATGTCACGACCTAGAGGCTCTGCTAGAAAGGCAGCAAAGCAAGTGAAGCAGAGTCTGGCAAGTGTTAGTGGTGATTTAGAGGCAGACTATTTGGCATTGCAGTGATATATGAAAATAAAATCTCCCTAGAGACACAACCGCTTCTCTGAGCATTCTGTTTGTCAACAGGTAAAAAGTGCCGTATCTCAGGGTGGCAGAGTTTGAATTATTCAATCTATTATTCCTCTGAGCACAAAGCTCCTTTTCTTTAGACAGTATATGAAGAATGCATATGTGTCAGAGGAGGAAGCGTTTTTATGTAGTCTTCAAAATACACACAACAATCGCCAAATGGCAGCTGAAAGGCATGTAAACTTTGCAATAACAAAATTTGCCCCAGTGCAGTGGATATACCTGGTAGTTTTTTAGTGAATTCCACAAGAACCTGCACATGACTGGTAGCCATTTCTGTTAAAATCAGAAAATTTCCTTCAGCACTGAATTCCTCGTGTAACTGTTGAAAGTCAAACCAAACAAAATCTGTTAACGTTCATTGTCACTTCACATTTAAGAGCATAATATACAAGAAACATTAGGCTGGATCAGGCAAGAGGTCCATCTAACACTGTTATTTGTCTCCAATGATTGTCAAAACCAGGTATTTTGGAAGGCAATGTAAGAAGTAGAAGAAGTAGCCATTGTCCTTTCCTCTGAGACACGTGTCTCACTTTCAGTGTCATCTCTAGCAAGCAATGATTTAGGCACTGCCTGAGCTAGAAGTTCTGTGTGTACCACAATATCTAACCAAAAGCCTTGTTATACGTGAATTTGTCTTTTTTTTTTTTGTAGTATATTTTTGGTTTTGATCTCCTCAACTTCCCATGGAAATAAGTTGCATGAGTTAGTTATAGGTTATTCAACTCTCCCCCTGCAAGTGTCTTCCTTTTAGTTTTCAAAGTTGATGCCTTAGGAAATAATTTTCTACAGCGGTTTTGGTTTGGGTTTTTTTTTAAGATTGAACATGACAGTTTTGTAAAAAAAAAATATATCTCTTTTAAGCGCTTTTTTCCTCTTCTCCCTGTTTCCCAACCTTTATCCATCCTACCATGAAAACTGGGAGCTCTTAAAGGGAAAATGGAATTTCTAGAAGGTAGAGAGGAAAAGGAAAGAAGAGGGGATGGAACAAAAATCCAAACCTGGAATATGTTGGGAATTTGGGTTCAAAAAAATGAAATATTTTTAAGCTTCCAGGCTGGTGTCTTCATAGAAAGGAAGCTTGCAAGTTGAACTCAAATCACTGCCTGTACTAACAATGCAAATAACATAGCTCCAATCAGCAAAGGTTAGATTTGAGCATAAAAGTGTATTTCCAGAGTTGAAAGCTTTTTCTTAACATTTAAGTTAGATAAACAAAGATGTGGTCTAACTGTTGACTGAATGGGAGAGATTCTGCCGCACTTGCAGCATGTTTTAACTGTAAGCTTTTACCCATAGTTTGCTCCACCACTTACTACACCTACTTAGGCTGAGTACAAATATTTTCTGCTGTGTAATCCTCAGCTTCATTACCCGCACCTCAGAAATGACTTCATCAACGTACTTACTAGTTTTTTTGACACTTCCTGTGGTATTTGTTGTTTGCTGTATGAATCCATGATGTAATCAAGAAGGTTCTGCTGTTCTGGGGTAAATTCTACTTTCTCCTATACTAGCAAAAAAAAAAAAGGCCATCATGAAATGCAATCACAGAAACGATCTAGCATCTCTTGCTTTAGGGAAAAGCTATACATCTATTTCTCACACTTGGAGGCCAAGCAGAAGAGAGGTTTGCTTGTCACTGAGATCTCTATAGAAGTGTACAGAAGAGAGATGTATAATGCTTCCAAACTGCATGAGTTTGTGTGGTTTATTATTAGAAATAAGGAAATGTTTAGCAAATAACTAGGTATGCTCAAACTTAATACCACACCTCATCGTATATGGTATATACCTGACATGTATCACAGAAAAAATACTTTATGGATTTTATAGATGCTTTATTGAGTTTTGACTAAAAATATCAGAGCTACTTCTACACTCAAGGTATTTCCTTGACTTGGTGGGAGTTGGAGTTTTAATTAATACAGACAGCTCCAGAGAGTTTGCAAGTACTCTATATTCACTGTACTAGCCACATTTAGCTCAAACATCACCACTACTGTACGAACTACTACAAGAATTTTCTTACCCTATATATTTTAGTTGTAGATGTCACTTGTTTCATGTCATGGCCTTCGTTATCTTCATTGACAGTCTGATCTGGGGGCTGTTTCACATTTTTCCGTAGCCTTTTTGACTTGCATTGTATTTCTGTTAACAGACCTAGAACGCATAATACAACAGATGGTAATTGGATTTATAAATGCCTCAGGCACCGAATGGGTACATAAACATGCCCATGAATGCCCTTTACACCAACAAACCCACTTACCCGGGCAGATCATTTCCCGAACGTGTCATTATCTTTGAATGCGAGTCTGATGAGACATACTAAGTACACACTCGTGAGTAGTCTAGCCCAACGGAGCCCATCCGCAGAGCAAAGCAGTTGGTTCTGGTGACCCAGCACCCACACAGCGTGCCGGTCAGGGGTCCTGCTTTGGACCAGCTCGAACCTGGTCTTACAGACAGAAAACCCGTTAGCGATGGGAGTGCGCCAAAGCGTGTCTTTGGTTTCATTTCATCCAAAAGAAAACCCCTTCATGTGCTCCAAGACACGAACCAAAGCGCAATAAATGGAAACAACTGGAAGACTGTCACCAAAAGTGTGCTCCTCCTCGTCCCATCCAAAACAGTAATCGAGGTGCAGCTGTTCTTACACAAAGGGCACTGGATGTTTTCAATAATCTTTAAGCGATATTATGGCTGTAGTGCAAAATCTTCGCACAGGAAGCCCACTCAGAAGAGAGGACGCCAGGGCTTTAGCCATTACAGTGTCACTGTACAGATAGACCAACAGCTGAAAATGTAGGCTCAGAAGTAACTCAGGCTGGAAAATGTACCTTTAAAATGTATTTATTTAAGAAGTTACTGGGTTGGTCTTGCTATTTTGCATTTCATTGTATTAGAGGACTGAATAAAGCCCTGGTTTTACTATAGAGTTTCACCTGCCCTCATGAAAGGATTTTTGCATTTGTGGTTTTTTTTTTGTTCTAGACTACATTTCAGTACCTTGAACCAGGGATCGTCCTTGTGTGGATGTCATAAAAACTAGCAATCTGCTTGTGCTAACAAAAGAAAGGGACAATAGGTACCCTACACAACCTGTGGAACACAGCCAGAAAGCACAAATAAAAAAGTAAACAGCTAAGTATTCATCTAAAAATAAACCTATCAGCACAGGGGTTTTTTTTCTTTCTTTCTTTCTTTCTTTGGGTGTTTTTTTTTTTTTTTTTTTTTGAGCTTCTCTCGAGTATCCTTCCCATTCTTCACTGTCAAAAACACAGAGCAGGAAAAGAGGCTCATTCAGTGAGTATATGATGGTGGAGGAAGATACCATGAAAACAGTGAATTTGGTTGTGAATGTTTTTAATTTCCTGTTTAAGCACTATATAAAATAACCTACCTGAACTGCTGAGAGAAGAGGAAATTTACATGATTAAAATAAGACCTGCAAATAATACCTTGAAAGGGAGGAATAGGAACGATGGAGATAATAATTGGTATCGAGCCATGTAATTTGTGCTGCTGCACAGCATCATAGATTTCTTTTTCTAAATTATTCAGTGGCTCCTTTGGCGGTGTTAATGGGCTTGTGCTGTTTTCCACCAGCTGAGGATCTGGTCTGCTACCTTCCTAGGGAAAATCTGCTTTACATTTGCCTTAGGCAGTAAGACAGATTTTTCTCATGCTTCCTGCTACTGAGTAGTACCTTGATGTCCTATTCTGGCTCCATTAAGTTAGCTGGAAAACTCATGTGAGAGACAGGACTTTACTTTTCACCTCAGAGATAGCTAGGTTTCAATGGGTATTCAATGGTTATTACCTTCCAGGAAGAGTGGCAGAACCTGGGTCTTCCCTAGGTAGATATTTCACCCAAGAAACTTGCAGTTTATATCAAAATGACAGCAAGTGACTGAAATTGATGGTTAGTAATTTTGATCTGTCTGTGGTTTGTGTATAAAGGGCAGGAGTGGGTTTGTTGAGTAGCCGTGCCATAAATATTTATAAGACTTTACCTCCTTGTTCAGAGGGGAAAAAAGAATCCACAGAGCTTGCAATTACAATCCTACAAAATGAGTAAGTGAAACAAAGTTCAAGGTACCCTTTTATTTCCTAGTCTTTTTTTTTTTTTTTTTTTTTTCCCCTTTCAGGGCAATGGCATCTTCTGGTTCTCG
>JANXJC010000064.1:15352301-15511158 GCA_027564655.1 Leptodon cayanensis | reverse complement strand
TGGCCAGCAGGAGCAGGGAGGTGATCGTTCCCCTGTACTCGGCACTGGTGAGGCCGCACCTCGAGTGCTGTGTTCAGCACTTAGGGACATGGTTTAGTGGTGGACTTGGCAGTGCTAGCTTAACAGTTGGACTTGATGATCTTACAGGTCTTTTCCAACCTCAACGATTCTATGATTCTATGATTCTACACTAACCATGTAGTTCAAAGTTAATCTGCACAACAGAATTAACAGTTTCTACTAAAAGTCAATAAAAGCAAGTGTGTTAGACTTAAAGGCCAGATTTTAGGGCATACCTACCCCACAGCTTGACACAACCTCTGAACTGCTTCCACCAAGACTTTGTAAAATGGCAGTAACATGAGCTCTATGTATGTTTTTATACAGAAAATCATTCTGTAGGTTAAATGTCCTTCCTACATTCATACTTTGTGCAACATTGGTAATAATGTTTGAGAGGACTGGTTTGGTGGGACTCTTTTTTGTATACTTCCCATTGGAAAACCAGGTGACACAATCAGAAATCGAATATACATACTTCTTAAGGAGCTATAATTAATTTTTAAACGCTTCTGCTACATCTATCACAGCTTTCCCATATGCAACGATACTTGCATTCCCCTAAATTATGAGATTGGCTTAATAGCAAAAAAATGTTACAAAATAAAAATCCTGGCTTGTTCTATTCCACTTGTTTTTCTACCCATTAAGATTCGTGCTTTCAGGTTCTTCTGCAATAATCATAAGGAATAGATTGTATTTTTTTAATGAAAATCTGTTTTCTCCAGAGCTGAGAAGATGATGCCATGAGGGAAGTAAAATATGCCAAAAGATGAAGACTAAGATCGTGTGTGTTGGCCTCACTCTGATAATTAAGGCTGGCAGGGAATACTTTGAGATAACTTTTCCTATCAGAAAATGCTCATTTGTCAAAACTGAATTTGTTTATGGGAGAGGGTAGAGCTTGAGAGATTTCTCAGCAGAAATGTAAACAGCTCTCAAAATTGTCTAAAAGACAAATTCCAAAATAGCCTAGAAGAAAAATTCCTTTTTGATTTTCAACCTTTTCGAGTTAAGTGTAAACTATTGATTAAAAACTGGAAAAGACAAATTAAGGAGTCAAAACCAAAATGGAAGATCTTAATTTGAAATTGTTGTCTTGAACTGATCTAGTTTTTGAACAGTTGCTTCATGACATATTAACAGATTTTTATTTTCCTGCTCAAGTTAAGACAGGACAAAATTTCCAACCCTGTCTTGGAACAGGCAAACAGTTTCCCGCCCAGCTCTGATGATAACATCAAGATGTCCAAATCTGATACTGATATTTTATATGCATCAAATAATGTTTTCCAGTGTCATAAAAGTTCTATTTTTAGTCTTTCTAGACTACAGAGCCCAAATACATTTCTTAAGTTTCTGCTCTCCCAGTGCATGGAAGAAACAGGTCATGTAATGGGGTGAGTGCCATGATGCAAGGCTGCTGCTCTGGCATTTCTTTCTGCTGAAGCTTTCAGGCACGTCATGGACAGGACCCGCAATGAGCCTGTCCTTGTCATCACGACCCAATCCGCCCAGATTTGGGCACTTTCTGTCCCTCCATCCCCACCCCGGGACCTGCTGTCCTTAGGGGAGCTCAGCACCCAGGACATGGGCAAACAACACATGCTTTGGCCTCCAGTGATGGGGTTTCTGAGCTCCTGGGTACAAATGGGAAGCATGCGGAGGGGCAAGCAGGAGAAGCAGGTATTTATGTTCTGAGAGGCCCATCGTTAAACATGAATATTTTAGTGATTGTACACTTCATGGTGCAGAGCTTTGCTGCCAGCTTCAGCAATCCTGATGGATTGAACTGACATTTCCATTACATGTGTCTGCATTAAGCACTCTTTTTCTTTGCCCTCAAATGAATTTACTGTGAAATGTGTTGGCAGGGTTACTGTAGCTGAAAAAAACCTCTGTGATGTGAAATGTACTTTTCTGTCAAAAAAGTTGTCACTGCCTCTTGGCAAATTAATATTTTCCCCTCTGTTTTCTCAGCTCCACACCTTCCTCCCATGTTTTTGGGGTGGTTGGGGTTTTTTTTTGTTCTGGGTATTCCAACACCTCTTCCCCAAAAGAACAAACTCTTGTTTGCAAATGTTTTGAAAGTCAGTTTTCTGAGAAGTAGCAAAAAAAGCCTGTCTTGAATCTTTCCAGACACGTTACATATTTTTCTGCTGTTCAGCATCCCTGCTCTGTATCCTTTTTAACATTTGTGAAGTGCTTGGAAAATGGTTCCTGCACCAATGCTGACCTTCACTGTTTTACTTTGTTCTCCTGACCACCTGGTCCACAATATGTACATCAAAGGTCTTCATTTCACGAGAAGGATTTGGAAGCAGGCTGGCTTAGCGCTAAGCAAAAAAATAATCAAATGAGCCTTTTAATTTCTTTCCCTCCCTCCAACCTCTCTGTTTCAAAGACACTCCAGAAACAATCTGTACATTGAGTGAACAGAAGTGTTTTTATTACAGAAATCCTCCCCCTTCCACATGGATTGTCGCAAGGGCTTTTTGGACATCTGCCCAATCTCAACATTTTGGCCTGTAAGAAAACAAGCAACAGATAGGGTGTTTGTTTGGCTCCTGGTTCTCCAGTCATCTGGAAGTGCCTTATTTGCCGCTTGCATCCATAATTTCTTTCCCGACCAGCTCTTCCAAACACTCATTTAGGCTCATGGGGAATAGAGAAAAAATATTCAAAGATGCATATTTTATTATTTAAATTGAACCCTTTTTCAGATTGTTTCAACGACGTTTATTGAGTTTAGCAAAATGAAAATCAAGCCCCTTGCACATCCAGCTTGAAGCAGAGCAATCACCAACACAATCCCAGTTACATCCAAAACACTTAAGACCCCTGGGAGCTGGTATTAGTTAAACTTTACCTTCATACCTTTCTTTTTCTTGCAATTGCTATTTGTGTGCCAAATGCACACCATATTGCTTGGGGACTGCAGCAGGTGTGTCCTCTAGAGTTCAGTGAAGGAAAACAAGGTGAGATCATCAAATGCTCTGAAGTTAAGGAGGGAAGTGATGCTGATCCCAAGCAGATCTACGAGCTAGCCAGCCTCATCATTATTTCCTCCGCCAGATTAACATTCAGCTGCTATTCCTAATAGCTGTCCAATCAAAAATCCAGGAAGACTTTGTAGTCTGTACTGTCGAGTGAATGAAGGAATGATGTTTGGACTACATGACCTTTAAAGGTCCCTTCCAACCCAAACCATTCTATGATTCCCCAAATGGCTGGGGTTTCCATCCTGTCCCCTTTAGTGCCAGTGGTCCTCCTTTTGCCTAGGACAATAGTTTATTGCTTGTAGCCAGCAGTTTTCTCGCCGTCCATGGACTTCTAAGTGGTTCGTGAGAAGTACCCAAGCAAAGTACTCTTGTATCTGTATGCTTATTTTCACTATGATGTACCTTGCAGGTAGTTTGGAGGCTGATTTTAAATGTCACTATAAAAGATGACATGTGACTTTAGACTGGTCTAATATTCAAGCTACACCTTCTTATGAAAAATGCCAAGAAACTCGGGACTGAGGTGGCAATGCCATGGAAAAAGCAGAGGAAATGTCCAGAGCCTCTTCCATGAGCACCTGCTAAATGACAGTGCTGTTCGTCCTGGATGTCCTGGTATTCTGGCTCACATAACTCTAAATTTAGTCCTCAGCCTCCAGGCCCTTTGAGAGTCCTCAGGAAGAGAAGTATTGTGGCTGAGATGTTCAGAGCTGACTGCAGGACTGGACGACACTTCCCATTCCGTTGGAGCATCTCAGGCTCCATTAGTGTATTGTTATTGCTGTGCTGCTCCTGTATACCTTAGAGCAGTGCCTGGTTCCTGCTGACCACGGGCAGATGTGGAGTTGGCTTTGATTTGGGCCATTTGGTCACTGTCAATGCTTCTGTTTCAGAGATGGGAAACTGCAGAGTTGGACTGTGGTTGGAGGTGGAAAGCCCAGCTTCGGTACACAAGGACCATTAAGATTTGTGTTCTTCACACAAAGTAGACATCATTTTGGCCAGACTGCTACAGTGCAAGGCACCATAGTGTCCTCCTCTGTGCCTTCTCCTGGGCAATCCTGCTTGAGAGATCAGATAATCTGATTTATGCTTCTCTTCCCTTCCAGATGTCAACAGTTGGCTGCTCACCTTCGGGTTCCAGCTACACAACGTCATCCCTGGCTACCCCAAGCCAGACATGGATGCGATAGAGCCGTCCTATGAGCTAATCCACACACAGATGAAAACTCAAGAATGGGACAACAGCAAGGTGATCCATGCAACTCCATACTGTACCTCACACCCTTATCAGCAAATTATCCCGTTGCAATCTTTATTAAGAAAACCTCTATCAGCATGTTCTCCCAGATACTCTGGGAGATTAGGAGTGAGTCCATCCCCATTAGAGTAATGAAATCTGACTGAATAATCCCATTTTAAATTCCTTACTGCCATGGTGCTTTTTCCTGTGATATTTTCTGGTGGTTGCTCAATGGAATGGTGTGTTACTGTTTCTTTCTCCCACAAGAGGCTATGTTATCACATATTGTAGGCTAAGTTCAAGGCCTTTGCACCAAGAATTCTTGGAAGTGGGAAAAAAGCAAATCTTAATACGGAATCAGTTTCTACAGTTTTTTTTTCTAGAAACTTACTCAGTCTGGTTTAACATGTCTTAAACAACAAGTCCCAGTACATCCCTAGGAAACTGTTCTGCATTGCAGTGGGTCTCAGCAGAAAGAAGTTTTAGACGATAGTTAACTTTCATTTTACCTGACTGGGTTTACCTGACCCGAGTCACCGTGTCCTGCTTTTAACAACAGGCATGCATCACAAGCCATTTTGGTAGATGGTGGCACAAAATTCAGTGATGAAACTGGGAAGAAAAAAGCTTTTACAGCCCAATCAGTTCCCCCTCTCTTCCTGTTGGGAATTATTCAGCTGGAAGATGGAGGCAGCGCTGTTAAAGGTTAGCACACTGGGTCAGGATCTGAGAGCCCTGGGTTACTCCCAGCCCTACTGCTTATCGGTTGTATGACCTTGAAGAAAGCATTTACCTTTCGGGATGCTCTTTCATCTCTTAGCCTGATTTTACTCTGGGGTTGCTTTCATCTGTTCAGTCCAAATCCTCTTTAGTCTAAATTCCTGCTTGCTGTTGCTGTGTATTCAAACGTCACGAGAGCAGTGAGGCACCAATGTGCTTGGGGAGATCACGATGTGCTCTTAACATTTCTGCTAATAAAATGATAACAGTAGGAAATGGAACTGATTCCAGCTGCCCTCCTAGCCTCTTTATCTATGAGTTCACTGAAATCTCACTGTCCTGCAGCAGACTCTTGAGGTCCTGTAGGCATATTAAACCAGGAGGTAAAATACAGTGTCACACTTCCCAAACCACAAAAAGTATCAGAGGTATGAACAAGATACCGTGCATTAATAAAATAGTCATGTGTCAGTCCATCCTTGGTATGCAGCCTCATAGCTATGGTGAAGACAAGCTAAAATGTACCAGCTTCAGCTTCAGTGAGAGATTTCTGTTAAGGCGTATTATTTTATAATAGAGAGGGACCAAAAGAACTGTGCCTTTTGCTACCATGGCTGAGTTGATGCTTGAAAACAGTTACACCGCAGTAACTCGGTTGTGTTTTGGAGCTCAGAGACTCTTTTGTTTCTCACTTCCTTGGATTAAACAATAAAATGCTAATAGAGATTATTTCTGTAATGAGAAATAGCCTCAGGATTTTTCCTTCGCTCTGATGTGACACAGTGTCCCCAGGCAAAGCTGTACAGGAGAAGGCAAACAGGGAAGGCTCATTCAGAGACCGCACAAAAGATTGTCTCTGAATTGTTATGTGCAGTAGATAATAACTCTTACAGAACCACAATAGAAATTATTATTATTGGTGGTGTCATTATTATTATTATATCATTATTTTATCATTAGTTCATTATTATTAGACTTATTGGATAGCCAAGTAACTTGAGTGGCAGCTTGAGATGAAAACCGACACTTGCTCATACAGGCAGCTGAGCTGGAAATAAAACCAAGGAGCCCTCCCTTCCATCCACCCATTTTAGGTGAATCTGCCTGAATAAGCAATAAGAATAAAAGAAAATCTCCATGTCCCCTTCAGGTTTTTAAAGCAAGAAGCTGCAGTGAGGACTGTGCAGGGACCTGCTTGGTAAAAGAAGGCTTTATGCAGCCGTCGTGCTTCCAGATGAGTCACTTTACACTCAAGTGTTGAAAGTGGAATTTAACCATTGCAGGCTGTTTCATATTCTTCTCCTGTGTTATGACAGCAACAAAACATGACCATTTTTATTTTAGTCTACAGTTTCAGGATCATGCTGTGATAGCAAGTGGCTCTCAAATGCTATAGAGCAGGATTGCCTTCCTTTCTGTCACACCCAGCATATTGTAGGCATATATTTGCATAAAATAAATTCATTCACATATGATACCTGAACACATGATCCATTTTCTCCTATGCCTATCCATGCGTCCAACACTGATGTTTCACATGTAGTTCTGTTCACTCCCAACCCTTCCAGCCACACATACACGCTCCCAGACACAGTCCAGCCCTTATTCCTACTCGTCTCTGTATTCATTGATGAAGCATGTGGAAGAAAATACAAACTTTTGAAAATTTCACATAGCAAATTACAGAATTAAACAAAGTTTAATGGAAGCTCAGGAAATATTTTTAGATAATAAGACTAGTCGAACTGTGAAATGGTCTCCCAGAGCATATGGAGTAAGCTCCAGATCTTTTGTCATTTCAAAGTAGCTTGGACAAGGCACCGGACAATGCCCATCCTGCCTGCAGTCCAGGGCTAGTCACTGAATGATATACCCCAGCTTTCTCATCTCCACGTCTTCCCATCCCTGGTTTCTCTGGGTCACGGACCTCCTTGCAATAGACCAAAGTAAATTTGAGTTACTCCACTGGCTTCGCTGATCAAAGCTGTGGCCCAGCAGATTGAGTCAGTTCTTTTATTAGAGAGGAATGAACAACAGGAGCATGACAGCAAAGCATCTAACTCCACATAAATGACTGCTTCGTATCTCTTCAGAGTGCATAACCAGAAGGCCCTAGCATCTCCTTCCAAAACATTGTTGGTACTTGCCTTGCAGGGCTGCAAGATGGGAGAGATAATTCTGACTTTGAGCATCCACCAGCTCAGAAACAGCCAGCATGTCGTAAACCTCGCCCTAACCCCCTGCAGCTCTGGAGTGACATTTAAAATCCAATACTCTGTTGTGCAGCACTTTCCCCCCCTTCTCCCTATGACCATGAGGCTGTCACTAAATTGTTTGTTGAACAAGTTCAGTGTTATTGGCCACCCGGGGACTCTGGGTGACCTCTGGCATATTGTGGAGCTGCTGCACCTGAATCCAAGTTCTCTTCTCTTTTTTTTCCCTCTTTTTTTTTTTTTTTTTTTTTCCCTTTTGTCTTGTTGAACTGTCAGGTAATTGCTGGAGCCAGAACAACTCTATTTGCAGGGAGGGGTGTTTTGGAGTCGGCGCTTATATTGTTAACTACCTCATATTATTAACTACCTTTCTCTCCATCCCATGAGCACTGTGCCTCCAGGAAGGGTCCTGTTTTCTTCAGTGCCCATTACAGGCCGTGCCGGAGGAGCAGCTTTGGGCATCCCTTATGGAGCAGCATTTTGGAGGCAAGGGCTGCTTTGGGATGCCCAGCCAGGGAGTGAGCTGTAGGGCTGTGCTTTCTGGCAGAGCTTCTCCCAAGGACAATCTGTTTGAGGCACTGGCTCTGCCAGTGTTCGTCCTTCAGGGAGGGCATCCTCACGTGGCGGGTGCTTTGTCCTGGGCTTGGGCCATCATGCTGTCTGCACGTCTGTCCGTCAGCCCCTAGTTACGTCTTGCAAAAGTAGCGGCCAGTTTTCGCTGGATCTGGTGCGGAGAAAGGAGTTGGAGTCTCAAAGACATTAATCTCTCGAAGCTTTATGAAAATAGATGCGCGAGAGAAGGAGGCAAATCCTCTTATTTCCCCACAGATGGCAATCTGCTTGATGAGCTCGACTTCGTTATCCCCTGGCAGCTGTGTACGCCGGCAGGGTGGAGGAGAGACCTGTCCTCTAAGCCCGAGAGTTGGCACTTGTCTTTCACTGCTAACCAATCACCATCTACAGCACTGGGCTTGCTGGCCAATCGCTCAGCTCTGTCGTCCCACCGGCATTCGTGGTTGGCAGGTTGCTAAGCGGGCGCATTGCCTCTCGGCCAACCAGGGGGCAGTGCAGCCGTGCTGATGGGGAGGTGCCTGCAAGGCTCTCGGGGTTGACGGGCTCCTCCTGCACCTCCACCAGCTGGGATTTGGTGGGGGACACCCAACTGGGGCCTCGTCTTCAGGTGATGGCCAGGTGGAATGGAGGGAAGAGGCTGATTTCTGAAGAATGGTGGTCTTAACAGAGAGCTAGGGCGTAACTAGGAAGAAGTTAATGAAGATGAATATTTTAGAGAAGTTATAACTTCCGAGCCTTTTGGAAGAAGTGTCTTTCTGCGTTGTAAGCCATATGGTGGTAAGAGAAACACCTATCTGTGTATAACGGCACAAGGATATAGAGAAACTTGGAAACATGTTCACGTATTTCACATCTTGGATCCTTGATGGGAAATTAAAGCTTTCAGTCTCACACTGGAAGGCGGTATTTAAAAACAACAGATGATAGTATCTGGCTATGGTATTTCAAATCCTCGAGAGGTGCTGGCAAAATGCAAGAGGCTATTCAGAGATCTCTGTAATGTGCTGTTCTCTTGAGCTCTGTGCAGCAGCGAACAAATGATGAAGGTCGTTCTCTTCTCTCCAATGGGTTGTTACTAGATAAAGTGAAATGTCACCTAAGGACATCTGATTAAAAAAGACTGTGAGGAAAAACAAACGCAGCATATTTGTCACTCACATCTAGCAACAAATATTGAAATAACATAAATATGAATTCCCTTCTTTCTTCCGTAAAACTGGTTTTATGGATACCTTGGTTTACAGTTGCTAAAAGCAGCAGCATTTTTTAGAGAATACCACATGCCACTGCTGCCTTGGATGGAAATTTTCTGTTTCTCTTCCTTGCCAGTTCATTAAAATGAGTTGTAAGATGAAACAGAAATGGTAATTTCAAAGTCAGGGATACACTGCCTCTTTGAACTACATATAATCTGTTTGCCTCCACCTCTTTATATTCACAGCAGAGCATACAAGCTAGCTGTAGTCTGGTTTGCCTGAATTTGTTGGTTTGGTTTGGGGTTTTTTTTTTCTGTTGGATGTGTTTGCTTTTCCTTTAAAGAACTGCTGTTCCCAAATACACTCTTTCATCAAAGAAACGGACTCAAAAAGTCACTTCAAAGTAATCCTGGGCTCATTTTCAAGATAACAGAGATGTGTTTAGTTATTGTAATAGTTAAGTGATGATGATGTTCAGCATTACAGCTTTGCACGTGTCTGATCTCCTACTTCCCTATGTGACAAAAGGTAGGGAGCCCAGAAGGCCTGTAACCAGTCCCCAGTGGAAAACCCTTTGGATGTGATTTTGTTCTTGATTAAGACACCTAAATTTAGGTCTCTGCCTGTGAACTTGATATCCAAGCTTCCATTATAGCCAGCAGAAATCTACAATGAACTCAGTTGCTGGTGCCATTTGAGTTGAGTTTCCCGGACTTCCTCATGTCTACAGCATGGATTACCTGCACCCTTCTAGAGCAACAACTGGTGGCCCAGCAGGGCTCCCCGTAGTGTCAAAAATGATGCTCAGCATCACCCATTTGTCAGTGGAGCCCAAAGGACAGTTCAGATGATCAGCTGCTAGGAGCTAGGACTGAATTCAAGACTAAGACATGTAGGTGTAGGTGTCTCCATGTGTGCACCCACTGTAGTCTGTCAACATTTAGTTCATACAGGCAGTGGAGCTCGCATAAAGGGCTGTCCACCTGCTAGGCATTAATTTTAGACCAAGCTGAACACACTGTAGGGTCCATTGACTGAGCAAAGTAGGGGTTTGATTCCATTGCCCATACAGGGGCTGTGCAGTATACACTTACTCGGAACAGTAAGTATTTCATGGAGCCTAGAAACCTAATTGCTCCATGTCCATCGTCGGTGACATCTGCATTAATTACGTCCATTTTTTACATAATTAGAGTACTTGTGCAGTTGGCAGGGGACCTAGGCTTGGCTTCCTATCAGTCTGTTAATTATATCACTCTTTAGGCTGTGTGTGAGATCCCCCACGGGCGGTAAGGGCAGAACCAGAAGGAGTTCCTCTTTCGTAGGTGACTGGTTCCTGCTCCAACTACTACGCTGTTAATCAAAAGGGGAAAAGAAGGAGCTATGCCAGCCTGCTTGGCACTTTGAATAAAAGTCAGTCCTGGGTATTTTAATGCTTTCCAACCCCAGACATGCTCTTGAACTTGTGTACCTCTGTTCCCTTATAGTTTTCTCCTTTATAGATCAAAACTGCTCATAACCTCTGAATGAGTTGCAATGCTATATCTTTTATTTTATTTCTTTAATGCTTTGAGACCCTTCCCTGGAAATGGCCACTATGGAAATGAGGGTTTATTTCCCTTGCCTCGCCATGTTATGAGTCTTAGTTGAGAGGCCCACGCTGATGTGCCTGCGTCATCTGGATTGTCTTCTCGCACCCAGGGAAGGATGTGAGCCTTTCGCTTGTGGATGGTTTAAGGCAATATCCTTCATGGATGTTAAATTTCCTCAAAATAATTGGAGTGCAGCAAACTTTTCTTTGTAGCTTATTTTTAATCCTGGATGTCATTACATTATTTAACTGAGCCATTGGCAGTGCCAGGAGAGTTTTGTCGTAGCATCCTCTTGCTTGAAATTTGAGCAAATAATTGTTCATGAACAGGGGTCTGTAAGAAGCCTGTGCCGCCATGAATTGATGAGAGCATTTCCAAAGACATTTTGCAGTAATGATGAGCTGCTGACTCGCTGTGTGCTTGCTCCATTATACACTAATGGCAAAAGTGACTTTGTATTGTACCTGACTGCAAATAATCCAGGCTGTTGTCTCTCAGCAGTTTTGCTTCAGTATAAGCCAAAACTCGAGCATCAGATGTGGCCTAGCCTTAGCTCAGGGAGCATGGCACATTGTAGAGGGTTTGCAAGGAAATAGGAGTTGGATTTAGGGCCTTCCTTGAGTTTTGAACGACCTGCTTTGGCCAGGTTGAAATGGGATACAGAGGGGTTACGGCCACTTTGAGAGTCATACCTGTGATGCAGGGCTTTTGAAGATAGCATAAGGAGTTACAAAGTGAAGTTAAACTGGAGGGAACTTTTACAAATACTTCCACACTTTTCCACAGAAAAACTGAAAGCATTTTATAAAGCATCATGGCCACAAGATGAATGATTTCTTATGTGCAGGTGAAGAACATTGAAGCACAAAATATTTGCACATCCAAACTAGACCCTCATACCACTGAGGCAAAAAATCCTTTTCTACATCTACATCCTTCAGTCTGTGAGATTAAATACAGTTCAGTTTATTGAAACAATGAGCATTAGGGGGAATAACCTGACAACACATCTCTTCCATTAAAAAGAAGTAAAAATCTGAAAAAAGGTGTTAAGGGGGAAAAAAAAATGGAGCTCCTCATGAGATGTTGCCAGGATGGTCTGCTGGTCTCCAGCACACTATTAATGCCTTTGGGTCATCAGGCTTCTCTTTCTAATACATCTTTCTTTTCTTTCTCTCCCTGCTCAGTCAATTTTGGGGGTCCAATGTGAAGTGCAGAAGCAGCTGAAGGCCTTTGTCACTCTTGAGCGCTTCGAACGGATCTACAGCTCCAGCATTGCCGGGTGCCGGCAGGTCAAGAAGAACAAGAACTTTGCCTCTGGAGGCTCTATCTTCGGCAAAGGTGTCAAGTTCGCCATGAAGGACGGGCGCGTGGCCACCGACATTATCAGTGTGGCCAATGAGGACGGGCGGAGGATCGCGGCCATCCTGAACAACGCCCATTACCTGGAGAACTTGCACTTCACCATCGATGGGGTGGACACGCACTATTTCATTAAGCAAGGGCCGTCGGAGGGCGACCTGTCCATCTTGGGCCTCAGCGGTGGGCGGAGGACCCTGGAGAACGGCGTGAACGTGACAGTGTCCCAGATCAACACAGTGCTAAGTGGAAGGACTAGACGTTACACGGACATCCAGCTCCAATACGGCGCGCTGTGTCTAAACACTCGCTACGGGACCACCTTGGACGAGGAGAAGGCCCGTGTCCTGGAGCTGGCCCGACAGCGCGCTGTCGCCCAAGCTTGGTCCCGGGAACAGCAGAGACTGCGGGATGGGGAGGAGGGTATTCGCTCGTGGACAGAAGGGGAGAAGCAACAAGTGCTAAACACGGGCCGGGTACAGGGCTACGACGGCTATTTTGTGATCTCAGTGGAGCAGTACCCCGAACTCTCAGACAGCGCCAACAACATCCACTTCATGAGACAGAGCGAAATGGGCAGAAGGTGACAGAGAGGGTCGATGCGGTGACTTCTTGCCAAAGACAGCTACTCTTTTGTGGCCACTTACCTGACTGTGTTGTACTCAATCCTTTTTCTAAACTGAACAAGGTGGGGGGGAGGAAAATAGAAAGAGAAGGAATAATACGGTTGCACTGTAACTCATGCAACATACTTTTTTTTTTTCCCTCTTTAATTTGGCCTTCACGCGTTTTTTGCAATGAACAGAAGGTATATTTTGCCGTAGTGTGATCACAGTGAAATTTACTGTCTCTTGTCCTTTTTGTTTTGTTTGGTTTCGTTTTCCCCCCCTTTGTGAGGAATTTGAAGTGGGGAGTCGTCAACGTACGTCCTTAGGTGTGAAGTGCGAAATGGGTGTCTGTGCTAACTTGTGTCATCCTAACCCTTTCTGATTTGGGGCAGGGACAGATAGCCTTCCACCCGAAACACGGGGGGGCCCGTGGCATGCTGGAGAGCTCTTCCCGGGAAGAAAGGAGATGGAAGACGACGCTGATTCCGATACTCCGAAAGCAACCGTCCGAATCATGTGCCTCAAAAGAGACCTTACAAGTAGTTTTCACATTTCACTTGGGACATAAAGTGTTTTTTGGGGGGCTCCTGCTGAGCAGAAGTAGATTATAGAGGCAAAGGAGCTGATTATATTAACTTGCAAGATGATTCTCTTCCTTCCTGAACTGGAATAAAAAAAGAAAAAAAATCAGTCTTTTTTCATTATGAGAGTAGATACTTTATGGGGTTTTTTTGTGTGTGCGCAAATCCTGGTTTTAGTTAAAAAACCTAGCAAAAGCCAAGAAAGGGACTCCTGCCCTATTGAGAAAAGCTAAAATAAATCCTCTCTCTCATACGTAGAGCTGTTCTATAGGTGGATTTAATGCACCCATGTTGTACATTTGCTAATGGCATAACTTCATTAAATGTATAGTGTTTCAGTACACGAGGCTACGTGTTTAACAGTCCACTGTGCTGTGTCTGATAAAACCAGTTAATTTTTAGGAAGCTGATTTGAATTTGAAAGTAGTTATAGTATCCCAGTGACATACCACTGAAAATTAGAGCAAGCCAAACCCTGCTTTTCCTGATTCTGGAGCTTGTATTTATTGGCTGGGAAATGCAGTTTTGAGTAGCATGCTGGCAAGTCGTTTATGACTATGGCAGATAAATGTCTCCCGGGGACTTTGGCAGCAGGGATTTTAAAATGTTTAATAAGTAGCAACAGCTTGTGCATGGTGGGACAAGAAGGAGAATATTGGAATCAACCCTCTCACTGTTTCTTACATGAGCTCGAATTAAGCGGAGAGCCCAGTTGACGGTAGGCAGTGAAGAAGGGGGAGGTTGAATGGAAATGCCCACTACAGAGGGGACCAAGTGCTTTAATAAGAAACTGCTGACAAAGTTACTCGGCATGCTAATGTAATTTGTGTTCACATAACCTCTGTGCTCTGGTATTTGCAAGAGTCCTTGAAATTCAAGGGAACAAGGAGATGAGCTTACCATCCTCTTCCCTGCCTGAAGAGCCCTGTGGTAGCAAGGGCCATTCCTGCAGGCAGGCAGAGGTGTTACCCCACCTCTGGCTGGAGCTCCGGCTGGAGATGGCCAACCCTGGTCCCAAATAGACGTCTCTTATCACACTGACACCTGCACGTACCGTGACTCTTAAGAGCTCTCACTGTGTCTCTCTGAGAACATCTCAGTCCTGATTTTTTTTTTTTTTTTTTTTTTTTAATTCCACCTCCTTCAGTTTTTGCTTCCCGATTCTGCAGAGAGATAACCCAAGACGTGCAAATCCATGCCAAGGCTGTTTCCTTACTCGGAGCCCTACAATGTACCAGTGTCCCCAGAGCCAGCCCTCCTTGCGCTCCTGCCACCACCACTGACATCCTCCAACACAGCCTGATATTTCTCTGCAGGCTCCAGCCCCCAAGATAAAGCAGGGGCGAATGTTGGGCATGCACTCCTCCAGCAGCAAAATGTTGGCAGCCCCAGTGCTAGCGTGGTTTCCCCATAGATGCCGGCTGCCAGCTCCGGCTGCCTTGCCTGTCTGTTCCCGGGTGCTTGCCAGGAGGAAGGTGATGGGATGGAAATTCCCCCCAACAGACTGTTCCTCCTCCAATTCCCAATCCCTACTACCTTCGCCTGCGTGGCCAGAGTTCTGGCGGCTGCAGAGCCCCAGGGCTGATCCACGTTGGGGCCACCCGCCGGTATTTTCCTGATTTTCTGGTGGTCCCTCCTGCTTGCAACAAGGGTGATGATGCTGCTGCTGCAACCCAGCGCTGTACTTCGAACCACCCCTTGCAGCATGCAACTTCTATTACTTTGGCAGGAGTGAATCGCAGGCAGCTGGACTAGAAAGGGTATCAGGCTTCAGCAGAGCCGGCTGGGAGGAGACGTGTTGGCCGGGCCAGCTCTAGGCTTTGGCAAGGGAGCAGTTGCTTTGGGCGGCTGCCTGCCAGGGATGGTTAAAAGGCCGTGGTATTATCGCCTGCGTTGCTGGTATCAAACTCTTGGCGAGCCTTGGTTGCCCTGAGGATGGGCTGGTGGGGATTAGAGGCAGTGTTGGCCAAACCAGCAGTTGCTACCTACTTGAAGGAGGCAGCAGCCTCTTCCCAGGGCTACCCAGCTCGCTGCTTCCCCCTCCCTGAATCACACCAGGGACAAATTCCTCACAGAACCTCAATCTTGTGATGGCTTTGAGTGTCTAAAACAGCATGCACGGAGCAAAAAAGACCTGCGGGAAGCTGGGTCGAAAGGCATAAACCGCCAGCGAAGACCTGCAGTGCAGAGAGAGCTCGATGTGCATCCCGTTGACACTGCTCCCCTCCGAGCGGCTCCGAAGAGAAGTGATGCTTCTATATCCATCCCCATCCATGTGTTAATGCTAGGAGGAGTAGTGCAAGAGTAAATGGGCCACCTTTCCACGCAGCCAGGGAAAGGGATTCTAGTGTGAAATATTCCTACTGGAACCCTGCCGGCCTGAGATGGCACCTCGACAGCCTTACACAGACTCTTCAGGTTATTACACGAGCTAATGACTTTGAGGAGTTCACCTGTTTTTCAAGAGTCTTACGGTCCCGCCGCAGGCATACGGCATGCCTAGACCTGGGAGCCATCCCGCTCTGCGCCATGGCAAAGGCAGCTCGGCATCCTCAAGCAGCGGTGGGATGTGACTGTGCCCGTCTGCCTGCCAGGTCTGGGGGGGTCTTCTCCTGGCGCTGCACCCAGCATGGGAACTATGGACATTATGTCAAAAAAGGGAAAAAAAAAATATATGTATGTAAAAGTATATATATGTATGTGTTGCTCTTCCCTTTATCAAAGCCTTTAACCAAAAAAATTAAAAGGGATGGCTGTCTGTGAAAGCTTTCCACTTTACCTAGATGGCAAAACAAGAAAGAAACATTTTCAGTCCTGAAGCCCTAAATTTCCCCCTTTGTTAGTGAAAAAATGCTTTTTCTACAGGATCTCAAGTGCGTTCCCGTGGAAGTTGCAGGAACGGGCTGTGAACACAAAGAGCCATGCCCTCCTCGAGCCCTGCCCATGGACTGCGCTCTGCTATCCGCAGGCATTTTCACTCCACCGATGGCCCCGTAGCCCCTTCCCAGCCCTTGCATCGCCCCGGTTGCCTCCCTGTGGGGCCGTGTTGCGGCTGCCTGACCCTTCTTGCTTTGCTCGCGGGCAGGGGGGGTAGCAGATCCTCGCTTCTGTAAGACTGGGAGGTCCTGGGTGCAAATCCCATGGCACGAACCCCCATGTCCCATTACTTTAGATGCTTTTTCAAAGGCCAGTTGCATGCCAGACCATCTCCAAGGGATAATGTCACTGTAGTCTCACATGCTTTTATGGCTTGACTTTGAGAAGTCGCTATTTTCTTGACTCCCAAAAAGAGCGCTCGCTCCTCCACCAAAAGGAGTTTCCCTTCGAAACGCAAAGGCGTAGCTTAAATTACTTTGAACTCCTGGGCTTGTCTCCAGTCCGAAGGGTGGTGGGAAGGATCGTGACCAAGTCTCACAGCTCGGAGGAGAAAGTCCAGCACTCTGGAGCAGGGGGCTGCATCTCGCGGTGGGTAAGGACAAACAGCTCAAGCCCTGAAGAGCTTCTGCTGGTACCGACACCTGCTCCCTTGGAAAGAAGAGCAGCGATGGGACCAACTTGCTGTGGCATCCAGACATGAGCCGGTGCCGTGAGGGCTCTGCACCTCAAAAAACATCCTGTGTGCTCAGCCCGAGGGGAGAGGAGCAAGACTAATTTGGCATGGCGAGAAATGCTGCTATGTTTGTTTCCTCCAAGCTCTTTTTTTTTTTTTTTTTTTTTTTCCCTTTCAAATAAACGCTCTATACTACTAGAAGCTTCATGTTTTACTGTCCTGGATTGCCTTGAACTAAAAGCAGTTATACAGCACACTCCTACTTAAAAGCCACTAAATACTACCTTGCCAAACCTCCTCCTTGCAGTGCGTTAGAGCATGCTTATGGTTAAGTCATGAGCGACACAAGACACCCAGTGTTTCCATTGCAGAGAGAGAGTCAGATGACAGTGGCACTCGCTGGCTTTTATTTCACATATGCCAGTTTGTGAAAATGATAGGCCGGTTTAAAAGTTTCATGTGAGCCCAGTCAGTATTATTTACGCTGACCTGTTTGGGGTTTTTTTTGGTGATGGGTTGTTTTTTTGTCGTACTGAGTCACTCGGGCTATTTTGAACCCTCAAAATTTTGGAACAATGGATCTGGGATCAGCACCACAGGGGAGTTCTTTTCCTCTGACACTTAGGGACACATTGAGTGCTGTCATCACAGTGGTGGTGTCTGCTCATGTATTTACATATTGCACGAGAATATGTCATATCTCAGGATCTTTGTAGCCTGTTCAATTTGCAGAATGAAAGATTAATTACATTGTGCTGGCAATGCATTCCAAATATTGATGGAGCTCATTGTTTCTCACAAAACCAACAGTTAATATAGCATCCTCTGATCAGATTGAGGGATAGAAGTATATTAAAAATTCCAAGTAGATTAATTTCCTGTATGAACCTAAATTGGTTTCACACATACGGGTATGCTAAAATGGTTGGAGCCATCAAGAAAAATAAATTGTAGCCCTGTTCATGGAAGGCAGAAAAGCAGATGTTTACAGAGTTTTTTCAGGAGCAAGCTTGCAAAAATAATGGATTGGCCAACATTTGACTCGAAATGGAGTTTGAAACATGTTTAAAGTTGCACTCCAATATCCCTGTTGTTCTAAGTTATCCAATGTGAAGCTCAATAAAGTTTATAAGCTCTCAGTCTGAACAGAATATTCTCTTTAATATGAGACATTATTAAAGTCCATCAGCTTCATTTCTGGAGATGGTTCTACCTATGTGCCTATATGCAAGGCAGGAAAATCCCTAGCGCCACAAGAAGAGTTATTGAGACTACAAAAAAGGGCAAGCCCTTAGCAGGCTTTGCCCGATGGCTGCGTGAGGTCTGGGAACGTACACTTGGCAAGTCTGCAGAAGCTTCCTGCTAGTGGCAGTCCTTTCCTTTTCTTGAAAATGGCATTGTTTGAATGCCAAAATTTGGACTCGGCCAGCAAGAACTTGACAAGGAGAGCCCCAGAAAGATTAGCAAAGGGAAGCGCCGGGACCTTCCTGCTCTGGCTTCTACAACACTGTAAACTCCTCGCTCCTGGGGAGTCTCCTGTAGACTCGCTTCCCCGACTGCTTTTCCTTCCCGCCCAAGCCGACTAATGGCTCTCATCTAGTGCAGGACAGCCCTTCCTTCACCGTTTGCTCAGCTCTTGCACCCTTGTGTCCCTGACCGCTAACTAAATCCCATTGCTTAGCAGTGCATTTGTCTTTTTCAACAGGATTCGATGCACAGGCATGGCATCATCTTTAATGCGCCTTCCACCTGCCAGATCACATCTTTTATAGCTTTATTTTTAAAAGCAGCCTAATCAAACAAATCCAGTATTTGACGCACGCTCTGACTATATGATGCAAATACCTGTATACATACATTCAGCCAACATGCCCATTTGCTTGCATTTCCTCAGACGGCACTCCTGGCACTTTCTCCTCATGTACATGTCCATCTCGCAGTTGCCTCCGTTTTTACACTTGTATACTGCATTTTTTGTGATGCTTCTTCTGAAGAACCCTGCACAACACAGCAGTGGCATAGGTAAAAGAGAACACTCAAAGAAGCAAAGTAATCAAGTTGAGGAGCGCCTGGGTTTTCTGAATGACACGTGTTCTGCCGCACTGTGAGTTTCTTTCAGTGCCTGGATGCCTATGTTCTTGATATTTGTGTTGACAACAGTATCAAAGTCATATCATTTAACAAATCAACGTGATAAATCACAGGCCCAGACATTAGACATTAGCTCGAAGTAAAGTCCTGGAACTACGAATGTTGGGAAAATCCAGAGCCAAACCTGAAACCTGCCAGGAGCAGGTTGAGCACCAGCGCTAGAGCTGTAGGGTGATACCATACAGATAGCCAGTGAAAAAAATACGACTCTTTCAAGTCTCTTGAGGTACGGGATGCGCAGAGAGAGGGTTGAGTAACTCGTCACCGTTCCCTCAGCTCCTGGGAGCTGCGGAAGCTCCACATACTGGTCTGCTTACCCATCCCAGGTTTAATGAGGAAGCTGCATCGTGTCTGCCTATTGTACATGTGGCCTCCTCCCCTGTTTACAAGACACTCCAGCCTCATCCGCTAAATATTGTCCGCCTGATGAGTTAAGCAGTCACCTCATTTCACCTGCACAGGCAGTTCTACTGGTATCCTCGCTGGATTCACTCCAAAACTGCACAGTGGTAACCGCAAACAGCAACTGATCCAAGAAATTGAGAGGACCTTTCCTCAGCCGGTCCAAATCTCCTGTTTGGCTGCTGCCTACGCACCTCTGAGAGTGGCACTGTGGGCAAAGTGTGGAGTGCTCAAGATATTAAACGTAATCGAATAAAAGAGTCATCACAGAACGAGAAGTCTTTGCTGCCAACGATGACATGAACGTTTCCTGAATTTTTAGTGTGACTCACTGTGTCATCATAATCTTTTTACATTGTCCTTCCTATGGCACGGGCTATTTAGCAGCAGCTACAGAAGGAATCGGTTCTCCTCCCCATCTGAGGGCAGGTTTCTGAAATAGACTCCTGGGATCTTCTGCTGGCACATCACTGATTTATAGTGTACTTCAAACTAGCGCTCTGCGTAAATTTACATTAACCAGAGCTATTCACAAAGCTTTTGCTTTCTTATCGCCACTGGCTGGCACAATAAAACCACCATTATTTTCCAACCTGGCACTTTGATGAGAGGCACCAGGTAAGACCCAGTCCCCCATACTCAAATCGTAGGGTAAATTGAGACGTGAATCTGAATTTTTATCCATTGCAGGATTTGTCTGTGTGTTTTCAGAATGCCTTCAGCTAAGACACTGTCCCGCTGAATGCAGGTGAGATAACAGAAGACGTGATGATTTTGCCATTGTGAGATGGCATTTCCCAACTTTGGCCCATGTTTTTATAGTTGCATAATCTCTTCCAAGCACCAATGTGTAGCTACCAGTAAAACAATTCCCCTATCTCATCACAAAAAATCTGGCATTTCTCTGAATCTGCTGTAATTCCTTCTCGGAATCTCCTCCATGCTGTCTGTTTTATTGGCTGCTTTTCAGATAAATACAGTTGATTGGCATCAGTCTCTTTTGAAATGCAGATTGCTTAGAACCTCCAGCAGCCCCAGGCATTATTTTTATTCACCATTCAGGTGGTGTTTAACACATTACCATTTACTGGGAAGGGAAAAAAGACCTGGATTTAAGCTGTAGGTTTTCAGTGTCAGTTAAAGGCAACTTCATCTGCTTTACATCATTTATGAATTTTATTTGTTAAATTTAAATCCTGTAATTTATGACACATAAATTAGTAGTAAACGTTGAAAAGCTCTGCACAAATATTTATGACATTGTAAGTCTGACTGATGACTTTATAACTCACCCTACCCACAGGGTGTACATTTGCTTTTTCATGGAGGAGCAAAGAAAAAGAACTTTAGTAAGTGAATTTTTTAAAGTATGTAAGAATGTGAAAGAAGAATGAAAAATACAGATGCAAAAGCTAGGAACCAACAAGTTTCAAGCAGTTAAATATTTTCTCTTGAAAATAAAGTTTTTGAAAAAGTGAAATGATGTGAAATGAAAAGTAAAATCATCTTTTTGGCAAAAAGTAGTTTTAACCTTACTCTTGCTTCAGTTTTATCATGAAGTGACTGTTGAATCATTGTCTTCTTGAACAGACTTCTTTATAATTAATTTTGAAATTAGCTTTTTGGTATGAATGGAATTGCTAGATATATTATTGACCGATAATTCAAGATTAACTTAAATTGCCTGAAATGTTTTATGTGTGACCTTCTCTATACTAGGAAGAGTTTTACAAAAATTCAGAGGTAAATCAGAAATGGCAGCTGTTAAACTAATGAAGGGGTAAGCCCTCAAAGCTGAAGGTTTTTCTGGCACGGTCTAACTTTTACTGGATCTTGCCAAATTAAAAAAGCTCACCTTGGCTGGAAATGTTGAATTTGCTTTGTTCTCTTAGCTAGTCATGAATATGATTAATTATGGCTAGAGCTGCTCCGATGTTACTGATGCTGATTTTTCTTACGGAAATTATGACAGTTGAAGGAGGACAGCTGTTAAAAGTGTAGCTGAAAGCTTTGTAAATATCTCTCTCTGCCATCCTGATGGCCAGCTGCTTTGGGCTTCTCAATTTAAAAGTTTTTGAAGTTCACAATTGCTAACAAAGCACCTGCTCCGGTCTCCCAGACTGTCGGGACGTGCTCCGGCGTTCCTTCCCCCCCTGCCCACCTGGTGGGGGTTAGTGCAAGGAGAAGATTGAAGTGGGACCCTTCTTTGCAGGAGAAGAGAGACGTCAAGCATGATCAGGAGTGGTTTGAAGACTGCAAAAACTCACACCGCCAGCCTTTCACAACTAGCTGTTCTCTCAGCAGAACTTACTCTGCAGCTTTATTGAACAAGCGCGATATTGTGGCACACTTGTTCTGTAACATCTGAAAAAGGCCCTTAAAACCCAGTATCGCTGTACAGGCTGGGGCTATACCAAAAAGTCTTCCAAGTCTGCCTGCAGAGGTTGTCTCAGACATGCCCTCTACAGCAGCAGGCTTTAGGGCACAGTATATTACTCCCTGTACTGTAACACCGCCTGAACTGCCTCATTCTTTACGAACCACAACAGTGATGCTATTATTGTTAACCAAGGCAGCATTTTCTAAAGTGATATATCAGAGGTGAGAGAAACCTCAAGGAAGCCTTTTCTTTTTTTGTATAGTACCACAGGCAAATGCTGTATGAAAGCAAATGTTCTGTTTAATCTGCTTTTGCATAATAAGTAAAATATTAATGAAATAGTTCATACTTATTTGTTAATAGATGGTAATGTATTAAAAGTATATAGAAGTGTATACTCCTGCCCATATCTTTAGACTAATATTCTCACGAGGGACGATAAAGAAGATCTTACTATTGTTCCTCCTGCCCAAGGAAGAAAAACAAAAAGAATGGAGCTTGTTGCTGAATGCATTACCCAAGAAAGAAATGAAAAAAAATTTTAACATATTCATCACAGAGGATTGAATCCCATAAACATATGTGCAAAGCCTCCCCCTTTGAATAAGAACGTCCACGGCATCAGTGGAGCAGGGGTGCTGCAAGGTGAGCACTAGTCCTGCAGAAAGGGATCTGCGTATTATTTTGGACACTCATTGAGCATGAATTAACAGTTTTGTTGCTGAAAAGAAGAGCTAAGCTCAACTTGGATGTGAGACGTGAGGTAGTTCTTCTCCTGCACTAAAAGCACAACTGAAGTACCGAACCCAATTCTGGTTACCATACGTTGAGTGTAATGTACACCCATGTGAAAAATTCCACAGATGCACAAGAATGATCAGAGGTCTAGAAAACGTAGTATCCCCTTCACCTTGTCAAACAGAATTACTGTCCTCAGCACATCTTTGTACTGAATCAGCTGGTACTTTAATCACCTCTAAAGTTTATTGTAGAAGCAGAATGCATTATCTTTAAATAATTTAACTTTTACTATGTTTGATCAAGGGTACTATTCTTTGTAATTGATGTTGCAGTCATGAAGCTGAGTGAAAACAGAAAATAAATTATCCCCGTAAAGCAGTAAAATTATGGTTACACAGAGTGATTCAAGCTGAATCAGAAGAGAGATGAACACATATTTCCTTTCACTATGGGTTTTAGTCTGAGTACATACCTGGTGGTTTTAACCTCTGTCCTAAGAACTTTCCATAATTTGTAGTTGTAAGTCTCTGAAAAATTGCTAAGGCATTTAATAATGAAGTTAATAAACAGTAGGAATAGCTTACTAACAGAGTAAATGTATCATTACTTGGAATCTTCACATTAAAATTGAGTTTAATCTGGTTTATGATGTCAGCATTCATATGAGTTAATTCATATTTTTTGGCTTTGAGACTATTCACACAGACAGCAGAAAGAAATGAATCTCCTATTTATTGAAATTATTGAGATAAACTATATGACCCTTGACTGTATCCATGTTTAGAGTGGTTGATCAGTGTGGTCTGTTGTGCCCTCAGAAGTGAATTTGTAACAGGTAAAGCAAAGCCCCCAAGTTAGTTCAAAGTCCACTCTCAGTGACAGTGAGCTCCACATTAAGATATTTTAGTGCTTCAGTAATGTCCATGCTTTAGCCTTTATCCATAGAACAGAAATGATAATGAAATACTTATTCAGAGAGTAGAATGAAAAACTGGGGCATTATTTTTCTTTCTATAAGGTACCTCAGCCCTGTCACAGAGTAATCGTCTTTAGGCATAATTGCCATTCCATCTGCATAACCTTTTGTCCCTCTCTGCTAAAATATCTGGCAATCATTTCCAGTAATGGTAATGATTTTCGATACGCCATCTAACATGACACCAACTTGTGAATGCTGTTCTCCTAAGCAGCAAGATATTTATCCTAAAGATACCACCTGTTTCCTGAAGAAGCTCCCTCCCTGGGAATAGGGGCTATCCCTTGAAGAAAGTCTAGAATTAGCAATCCTTTCACTTCACAGACCTGAAGACACCCACCATGTCCTTGGGGAGCTGGGGGAAAGAGACTCTCGGGAACAGGCTGCGGGTGGGAGCTGATGGCTTTCACCTCCTCGCAACGCACCCTCCAGGAGGCATTTGGGCTGGGTTTGCAGCTGATTTCTGGGGCAGCCTAGCGCTGAACTCCCACCGGCCTCCGTGGGTTTGGTTCCTTCCACAGGCAGAGATGGGCATGAACAGCCTCCGAGACGGCGGGGCCAGGCTGCCAGGCCCCCACATGGAAGCTGTTCTTCAGTTTGTCGAGAGCTAATGATGGCCCAAGAGCCGTAGGTTGGCCAGTGGTGCTCTATAGGCACAGGACAATGGTGGAAGATGCTGCCAAACTGTCTTGGGGAAAATACAGAATAGCGTACACCAGATCCAAACGTAAATCTCCAAAATGCTTAATGACTCGGATAAAATTAACAAGACGTTAAAAAAAAAAAAAATCAGAAACTGCTGTGCTTATTAGCTGAATTGTATTCTGTAATTGATGTCATCCTACCTTTGCATCCTTCACAAGTAAGAGCATTGTAGTGGTACCCAGAGGCTTTGTCACCGCAGACCACACAGAGCTCTTCTCCTTTCGCTCTTCCCGTGGAGTGACCCAGTCTAGGCTTTTTGGCTGCAGGCATATCCATCATCTCCGTCTCCCTGGCGAACAAGGTCTCTGAGGGTATTCTCCTGAGCTCGTACATCCCGGGGGAATACCATTCCTCATGCTGCGGAGGGTAAAAGCCTAGGTTGGAGTAATAAGGCGGTGATGAAATCTGAGGCTGAACTTGGGGAAATGGCACACCGTTGTACTGCGCGTAAGGTGACACATCTGCCTCTTGCACTGGGGAACTCATTGGCTCTGAGAGGACACCTGGAAAATAATAATGCAAACCCAATTTCTATTACTACCGTGAAACCGCAGTTATCAGTGAAGTTTCCACTTCCAGACATCCATTTCAAAACCAAGGCATAATCATAAAGACTGCGTTATCCGAGCTCAGATTTGCTGCGGCCCCAGTCCTACACAAATATGTTGCAAGGTATTTTAAAAAGTAACTTAGCTGTTCTCAGCCACTCTTTTATTATTGGTGGAAATGTCTGGCACTAGCACTTACATTAAAAAATCTTGAAAGTTACCGTGCAGCTAATTGTATAAATGTTCAAGAACGAGCAATCCACACCACAGAGAAGCTAGGAACCTGCATTAGGTCTCACAGCAGAAGAAAAGAAATCCAAACAAAAGCCAAAAACCCTATGACATTGGTGAAAGCTAGATAAAGACTCAAACATGTTAATTTCTATTTAATTCTGAATGAATACATCATAACAGGGAAAAACTGCACTGGGGAAAGATGACAAGAGTGAGGCTTAATTAGAAAGCTAAGAACCCGAAACAAACCTTCCGCAAGAGCCTGAAAGGGGAAAGTGAGGTTACCGTGAGGGAACAGGGAAGATACTCCTAATATAAGTGGTGAAACGCGACCTTCTCGCCATCCCACGTCCAGTGGCTCCCAGCCTGGCCCCAGCCCCGACGCTCCTGTGCCGCTCCGTGCAGGTGTGCGGTTCCGATGGGAAGCACCTCCGTAAGCCAGCGCTGTTCACCTCCGGGCCAGCGACAAACCTGGCAGCGCTGCAAGGAACGGCAGCCTTTCCTGTTGGGATCGACGCGGTATCTGGAGACTACCTTAACTTTGCCCGTTAAATAGCGGGTTTAAAAACGCAAACAGCTTAAGTCTCCTGTTTTTCTGTACTACAAGGACACCACCATCTAGCAGTCCCTGGATGGTGTAATTAAAATGAAGCCCATGTCAAACAGCTGAAAACAGTAGTTTAAAAGTTATTTGCAAACTACTTCATATCTTGTGTTGCAGAAAGCCACATCTTGCTGTTTCATGAACACACTGGCGCAATTCCTTCATTCGCTCCAAGAAGAGAATCTAAGAAAAATAGTGCATATTTCCAGGAAGATGCTGAGTCCCATTTTATTGGAGACAACAGCAGTACAAGGAAATCATAGATTACTGTTTATTGGTGACCATTACTTAACAGCGCTTTAGAAGCATTCCAAAAACATTTTTGGTGACATCAGATCGGTTCCCTGGCAAGTCTCCTGCACTTCTGAGGAATCAGAAACAATGAAGAAATGCTAACAGTTGAGAAGAGGGAACATCTGTAATGACAACAATAATTCAAATCTGTGGCAGGGGGATTCTTCCTTCTCCTTTCTCTCACTTCAGTTGGTGCCAGAAACGAAACCTTTTTCATTTCACCTACTTTTTCACTTTCAAGGTCTCGTGCTCTTGCTCTGCAGCCTTCTGCCCTTCCTACTTTACTGTGCTGCAGAAGCCAGGCAAGTGTTTTGGATTTGTGTGATTGCTGTATTGTCCACAGCACATCTTTGTCAACAGCAAATGCTGAGGTCCCAGTTCAAGACTATGCAGCAAGATGTATGTCTGGAAAAATGTGACACAAAACCAAATGAGAATAATGGTGTCATTTATTATTAACAATTTGTTTAATTGTGGTTGCATTTAGTTGCTCCAGAAGAGGCCAGAGCCCCGAGTACTACATTAGCAGAAGCAGAATAGCAGAAGGCACTCCCCAAACCCAAGATTATGCCCTTTAAATAAACAACGTAGACATACAGAGACCTGACACAAAATAGAGGCACCTGGGGAGTCTACGGAAGAGCCTGGAGGTGAAGTTACAGCTTCGTCCATCAAATGCAAACTGTCACTGATACCTGCCAGCTGCAGCGGTGGCAAAACACGTAAAGGGTGAGGACAGCAATGATTTGATGCTGACCTTTATTGTTCGCTATAGGTTTAATGAGCGGGTGGTCTTCCTTTAATTATATTTACCATCTGTTGAGACTGCTACTCTACTCGTAAAGACTGGTCAGGGTACTACAGGTACAAAAACTGGTGTTAACTGTGAGACACGCAATCGTTATGCAGATTATTCGGTCTCTCTTTGGAAAGGAATCTGTTCACCATGGAGACCTAAGTTGTCGTTTGCTAGTTAATAATTACTTGGTTGACTGAGTTTTCTAAAAGATAGTGGGACAATCCCAAAATGAAAAGGAAGAGGCTATTCATTTTTAACTTTATGCCATCCACAGGGAATTCCACAAAAGCTCTATGCCAGCCTCCTGCACTGCTTGGGCCTCTGAAAGAGCAAGAAGAGAAGGCAGCACTCCTTCAACAGTAAAAAAAATAATCTCAGGGCTTGTTAAAAAACTCAGGTCTGCTAAAGAACTGCAGCACATCCTGAGACAATATTGGTTATTTATTTAAACCACTGTAGATCCCTTTGGGTTATAGATATGTTTAGAAAAATCTTCACAATCATTAATTCTCTTCTGCTTCTGAAGGAAACAAAAAAATCTGAGTCTTAATGTATGAAGTTAAATGCGGCAGGGGGAACCAACCAGCCTGTATCTCCTTCTTTTTCCTTCTGTGTCAGGCACACAGTTAAAAAATTCAGCTGAATTGAGTCTATGCTCAGAGCAATGGAAGGGAAAAGGAAGACCAGGCAGGGTCGGGAGAGACTGAGAGAACATGGGCTTGGTTTATGTAAAACAGGTTTACAGCTGAAACTCTGGGAAGTGCTCGGATTCTAGTTACGGAGACCAGACTGGTTTTTAAAGATAATTAGCTTGTAACTATGTAGGTTTTCCCTCTTCAGCTTAAAGGGGTTTTTTTCTTTCTTTTTTGTTTTTTTTTTTTTTTTTAAATAGACCTGTTTGAAGGGCTTGGTGGGTATCTGTATTTCGTCCTTAGAAATCAGCCAACTTGGGCTGACTCAGTGAGACACCATTCTCTACCCAGAGCAGATCAAAACCAGTTGTCAAATTATTTTTTTTTCCACAAAGTTGTCAATGAGTCTAGAATTAAACATTGCAACAAACGGTCTGCTCCAAAGCATTAGTGATCTAAAATCATTCCTAAAAATAATTGTTTAAAACTGCGGAGGTGTTCCGTAAAGATGATTTCAAAATGAAACTGTTTCACTTTTTTAGTTGAAATGTCCTTTTACTCTGAAATATTATCTTAAAAAATTGAAACAAATGATGAGGTTGAAGTAGAAACTAGATCCCTTGAAATTATTGGGACAAAGTATTTCTATGACCTGATCCAAAAAGCGTGGTCTGAGCTGTTCCCCAGCCCTCTGTGGGCACGAGGCTTCCAAGGAAAGCTGAAGGGGTTCTGCTTCCAGAGGCACAGGGGGCACTGCTCTGTCCTGCATGCCCTTTGAAAACCACACTGGTTTTTGGAATTCTGCTTTGCAAACTACATACGAGTCTAGACCAAAGAGTTTCTTATCGCAAAAGAAAACTAATCTTATCTCGCCAACGGGAATGTACGTGTGCCTTTATCCAGGTATACATTAGTGGAAGTCTGAGACGGGCTGGTCTCATGCCCCTGTAAAGCAGGAGCCAGCCCACTGGAAGTGCTGGAGTGGCAGTAGTATAAGCAGTGAAAGTGAAATCAGAAATCAGAAATGAGCTCACTGGAATACGGCAGTGTTTTACGTTTGCGTGGTCTTCACTATTTTGAAACATTTATCTGTTTTTCCTTTCAGAAGCATACCTTTCACATTTTTAAAGAGAGACTGCTTAAGCACACACAAATTTGATGTTACTTCTAGCTGTACAGCTTTTAGACTGTGTTTTGCAAATAAATATTTTTCAATGAAAAATGTTTTACAGAAATCTGGAAAGCTTACTAATATCAAAGTGAAACCTTCACATAGATGTGGTCATCATTTTACAAATATTTTTCCACAATAGCACTTGCAACTGAAACTCATCAGAGAGTTGTGCTTTTGTTCCTTTAAATTTTACACAGAATATTTTACTTCTGCAAAAGTAAGGGAAATTTTCCTTGTAGGAAAGGGAATTTTCCTTGTAGGAACTAAAGAAAGCCTTTTCAGTTTGCAGAATTATATTGAGGTTATGTGCAGACTGAAGGTGGTTTTATCCAGATTATTACAGAAATTACGAGATCACATTTTAATGTAAAAGGTATTGTTCCACTAATATAAAGCTAATGGAAGAGAAAAAAATTCTAAGAACATTTAAAATATGAACCTCTGACTCTCCATAGCGTATTCATGAAGGAACTTAAAGAAATAAGAACAAGATTCAGGTTTAAAGTAATTTGGCAAACATAGCATAACCATTAATGAAATCCTGACTTGATTCCAAACAAATTATTTGCTGCGGATATTTAAAGATCACTTGGTTTAAACAACCTTCTAGCCTCCTACAGTTTCAAGGAAGAATGCAAGAATAGATGGCAAACACGTCCAAGTGAGAACATGACAATATCCTACCTTAGGCTGTCTTCAGTCTGACCATTTCTTGAAGAAAAATACTCTCCTTTCCCTCTCTTTCCCCCCCCGCCCCGCTAAAGACTACATCTAAATAAAACTTCTTAATTCTGCTTTGTCCGTATCCTGTTGACTCCTTTACTGTGAGAACTTTCTTTAAGATTAGCAAAGGAGTGACACAGACCAGAGGTTACGTAGTTTACTGATTAACTTCATTACAGAGAAACTTGTTTCTAAATGTCTGAAACAATAGCAATGTCCATTCCCAGTGTGGATTTACCTGGATAAAATTTGGTTACCATTTAAGGGGATGACTCCAAGTAGCGTAGCCATTGTAGTTTTGTACCTATTGTGGTTCATTTACAACAAAATTTTTATCCATAAATACGTAGAAATGTCAGGTGATTCCATGCAATAGATTAACCACTTCAATACCACGAGAAGCACGTTTTAGCCGACTGGATTTAAGCACAGAAACGTGTTCTCAAAAAAAGGCCAAAGTGCTCAGGCCGTGCTGGACACATCTGTGCGACAAGATAGCAGAGTGCCAGAGAGATGCCCTTGCCCCGAGGCCAAACGCCAAGGATCAGTTCTCACCCAGGTAGCCCAGGGGTAACTCTAACTCCCCCCAGGGCGGGCAGGATGCCCCCGCACCGCGCGGTCTTTGTTGCTGACCTCACTCTTCTGGGCCCGCATAGCCACGAGCGTTTAATACACGTCATCTCACTTCGAAGCACCTGTAACATTGCGAGGGCTGTGTTGGATGCCACCACGGCACTCGTGGGGCAGCGTGAAGTCAGAAGATCGCGTGGCACGCCGTGGTTTGACGGCAGCCGAGGTACGAAGGTACAAACCCCGCTCAGACAGGGTTAGAGGACAGCGTAGGGTGGAAGGACCCAAACCTACTGCAGTCTTGGCCATGCTGCCTTTTTGGAAGCAGTCCCTGGAGTAAGGCCATGTCGTAAAGACACCTACTAAAGCAATCCAAAAGAGAGCCCCAGAGCAAGGTAAGGGTTGAGTAGTGTCAGGATGGACAGCCAAGGATGCTGTGCCCCTTTCAGTCTTCAGCCTCTTTCCTTTAGCCCTGTGGATGAGCCCGCTGAGACCCAGCATCACACTGTGACCAGAAGTAGGTCTGAGGATCACACCTGGAAGTAAATAGGCAGAGAATCAAGCCCCAGACTGCAAGATTCCCCTTATTTCACAAAACGGTCTCCTTTCCGGGCCAAGATCCGCAAACGACTCGCGCGTGCACAACAGAAAGCATCGTACAAACGCATTTTGGTTTTGCCTTGCTCGGTGGTGCAGCCTTCACCCTCAGAGCCTGCATTCCTTCTCGTTAATTTTTTTTCTCAGATCGCCTACTCTGTTTGGTTTGGCGCTCTTCAAATTATTACACATACATGATACTCTGTTTTAATTTGTGTTGGTTTGTTTCCTTTTGATTTGGGGGTCTGTTACGGGACTAATTATCTCCTCTGCAGGGATGAAGCCAGATGTTGCATCATCTGCCAGGTGGTGCTAAAGGCAAGTAGTTATTTAACATAACTTATGATCTTGAAGCTGTTTAATCAGTTTGGACACTTGATCCTACTATCTTTTTTATTTTAAAAAAGCATAACCAGAACAAATACAAATTTATCTAAAGGGAGTCAGCCTGTTAAGCTCATCTTAGGCACAACAATTAGGCCTACAACAATTTTCAATGGCATTTTGTTGTTTTTACATTGTCAAATATTTAAGACAAGTTTAGATGTATTGCTTTCTTTTCCCTCTTGTTATGTGTCATTTTTTGTTTATTCTTCCTTGTTTGTTTCAATACAGCTTTTAAGAGCACTCATTCACCCCCAAAACTTCTTTCTCAGCTAGGGATATGTACAATGAGGGTGGAGTTTCTTGTCTTGTTATATTTCAATGTCACATTACAAGACAACATTATCAGGCCATCAAAAAACACTTAAAATAGGTCTTTATTCAATTTAAGCATATAACAGTACTGACTTATCTTTCCAGGTTCTTGGAAATAACTCCATCTCTGATAGCTGAAGTTTCGCACTTAATATCTTGCATTTTAATAACTCCTGTATAAGGTGCTCTCACAGAAAATAGAATGGGACTATTACTTTAAAGGCCTGCTACTTACTTATATAAACGACAGTTTCAGTCAACAGCTGTATATATTTCAGATGCCATACAAATATATAAGTTTACCCTCCACATTTAAAATATGAAGGAGACATTTTTGGTGCCTGAAAATTAGTTGTCCCTTGTAAAAAAGGGCCAGTGATAACCATTGGAAAAAATAAGATAATGGAGATATAGGTATTTAACACATGTATTGGCCCTAATATGAAAAGCTTTCAAAGGCAATGGGAAGATGTTGTCAAATACCTTTTTGCAACAGTCTTGCTGTCCCAGCAGAATTGCCAAGCCTTAGAGCAAGGCTTGTCAGCTTCTGCCAACGCACTTCAGCATCTTCTAGGTCACAGCTTGGGTCCAGTCGGTTTGGAGCAAAGTGGAGGAGCTCAGATCAGTCTATGTCTATCGTGGTAGAAGCGTCCACGGAATAAATTCATGGCTCTAAAGTGAACTACAAAGCTCCCAAAGGTTTTAAAGGAGACCAGGATTTCAGTCCTAAATTACAGGGGTTCAAAAATGCAGATTGGTAGGTGTGTCACTCTCTTAGTTCAGTATATGAAATTGGACCAGGCTTCACATAGCCGGCCCCGTTCAATTCAGTGAGGCTTGTAAAATAAAAACAGGGTTTGACTGAGGAAGAGAAGCATCTCAACAGGACAGGTCCCATGGACACTCATGCACCCCTGGGATTTCTTGTCATCCAGAGTCCCTTTCCCTCACTGGGAAAACCAGAGCTGCAAGGAAGAAAAAGTTGATCTTGCAGGCAGATGCTATAGAGGGTGTATCATTTTATGTATCTGGTTTTGGCCACTTCTTCAAAAAGATATTTTCCATAAAGAGATCTAGGATGTTTCTAAATCTCCTCAGTAGTGAGGTAGAAAAATAGAAGCAGTTTTCCAAGAAGACAGGATGGAAGGGAGGGACCCTCACTTCTGCTGGGTTAAAGATCCTTCCTCACTTGCATTTTGATCCCCTTTTCCAGGGACTCATAACTACAACACACTAACTCCAAAGACATAAAGAGACACTTCATCTTAGACATATAGTGTTAAAATAGCAACATAAAATCTCCAACTACTGAAAGGTAGAAACCTTTTTTTTTTCTTTAAGCTCTTCTGAAACCTGCTGCAAGCAGGAATCTTGAGGGTGAGTACATCAGAAGTGTCCTGGAATTACCGTGGTGATGAAGCTCCCAGCACAAGGAACTCACGATTGACAACACTTCTTCTAAGAAACCTGGAGCTGATGTTTGGAGATGCACTTAGATTTGTTTTTGAAGGTCTAAGAACACTCTCCCGTAGACCGCGTGAAGCATAATGAAAAGATAATATATTTCCAAGGTTTTGTACAGAATGTGAGTATGCATCTTTGAAAAAGGAGACTGTTTTGGATAAAGGCTGATGTTTGTAAGCCAGCAGTTTCTCACTTGTATTACATCAGAGCTGTAATGTGAGAGAAGTCCTGGGAGAAATGTATATTCTAAAGCTCATTTAAAAGAAAAGCTTTCTTCCTGTTTCCTTGGGTTCACAAGTCTCTACCTACCAAAACTGAATGTCAAAAAAAATGCAAGTTGTTTACAAATATAAAATTGAGAGGCAAAATAATTTCCTACAAGTATTTTGAAGAGATGGAATCATGTTTTCACAATGAGTAATTTTCTCTGTGGACTCAGTTGCATATTATTTCTGATTTTTTTTTCCAGCTATAAAAGCAAAAAACACTAAATTTGTAAAGTATTCCCTTCTGAGACTTGAGTGACATCCCACAAAACCAGACCAAGTGGCCATACAAAACAGAAGTCAGCTTAAGTGAAACACAGCGGGAGTGCTAAGTCTCTTTCCTAATGGGACCCCTGATTCAACCCCTTAATACATTATTTCTTTCTGTTACAGAAATGTCAGTTTGAATTAAACCTCCATTGTGCTAAGCTCTGAATACCTATAACGGGAGACACAATCCCTCTTCTGAAGACCTCACAATTTCTGAGTAAGATTTCAGTGTGGAAGGAAAGTATTTTACATTAACATGCTTCCTTGTATTTTGAAGCTACCTGATCGTTACTCTTTAAAAATAATGAAAGAATTAGTGAAAAAGTAGACATCAGGGGGAAGATCTTCTTGACCAAAATCTGAAGTAGTTCAGTTATGCAGGACTTTTAAAGGGATGACTGGATATAAAATTTGGCACCCTAGATTTGAACATCATTCTCCTCTTTGTATGTCATGGCCTGACATTGGAATTAACAGGTAGCGAGGAAGTGGTTTAGCTGTTTACACATGCTTTTTAAACATCTACAAAAACATTTCTCCCACCAAAACCCAACACAGTTAGGGAAAAAAAAAACCCAATAACACACAGTAATGCAATGTGGTTTGCTTATTGCTAGTGACAGTGCTTTAGTGTAGCTGTACGGAGCCAGGACACTGGAAGTGGTCTGATCTGGGGAGATGTTCCTGACTTCTAAGGGCTCTGCAGCAGGAATGGCTCCACACGTCAGAGTTCCTCCATGCCCAAGCCACCATTCTTGTTTCAGATAAATGAAACTGAGATGTTCTCAATTTTTCCAGCACTCAAAAAGACAGAATTCTGCTCTTATTTGGACTGGAAACTTCTGAAGTGTTGCAGCTTTCTGTGGGGGTCTCTATTGTGTGTGAGGCTCTGAATGTATCTTGTTACTCAATGAAGGTCCCCCTCTGCTGCCAAAAGAAAGGCTAAAAAATGTATTATTCTCTTTTTTTTCCTTAGCAGTGCATATAACAGAAGACAGCTTCCCCTTGCTTATAAAGTATTGACCAAGAATTCTTCATTCATTAACACACACATGCTTAGCCTTAAAAAATCCAGTGGAACTGGAGCAAGGAGAATTTTCCAGCCTGCATTATGAATTTTCTTGTGCATTGAAGTTAATAACATAAGTTTTTAATGGTCTCAATAAGACAATGGTTTTAATTTAGGTGAAATTACTTTCATAAATTTGCATAATATGGCAATGCAAATACATTGCAGTTTAATTTTATTACAAATTAACTGAAAATATACCTGCTCGGCTTGATTTAAAAGACCCGCATGAAGAAAACATCCAGCCTACATACAAAGGTCTGTCTTTGCTGAATGGTTTCAGGTATTAGAATAGTGTTATAAAAACACCCACAATCTCTGTTATGAGCAGTGACGAGAGCAATGGTGTGCAGGAGTACATTAACACCACAGACCCGTTATTTGTCATTCCTTCCATAGGTATTGAAGATTCAAGAAGGTTGGCACGTGTCAACCGCGCACCCTTGACTTGAGATTTCAGTGCATTTTCTTCTAGGTTTCTGAGTAAAGGATAGCATGCTATTTTAACCTAATTTGGTGACTTACCAAACAAATGAGGACCTTCAGTGAGAGAAAATCCATCAGCAGTGGCTAGCTGGTGATGTCCTATTAAATTCATTTCAGATCCCATTTATTCTTCAGTTCAGGAGGAATATGCCAATTAAGAAATAGGTTGAAAGGAGACCCTGAAAGATATAAAGCAAAAATAATATTTAAAACAAGATAACTATTTTTTGTGTACCCTATTATGAGGCAGGATTCAGGAGGTTGTATCAATATTTACTGTGACAAACACCAGCTTGAAGTTACAATACCTAATTCACCCTTTAAATAAAATGCTGCATTTAGTTTGTTTGTTTTTTCCTTGCTGTGGTATATTTTACTTGCCATCCTTCTGCTGTTCATTTAAAACTAATGGCAGTTTATGCTCAACCTTATTCAAATATTCACAGACTGAAGCACTGGCCTGACCCGCTGAGGGCATGCTGCCCAGCCCCCCTTCCAGGGAATACCGGTCGTTTGCATTACTTTTTCACCAGCCTTTCACCATCGCACGGTTTTCGCTTACTGAAAAAGTCTAAGTTTATGGTTAGGTCAGAAGAACCAAGCCAGGAGACTTGAGCTTAATTTCCAGTGACTGGCTCTTTATCTTGCCTTCAGTAATTACTCTCTGAACAAGATCAACGGTGGCAAAAACAGAAAGCAAAGCCTTGGTCTAATAACCAGGCTCGCCCACCCGCTCCCTTTGCGGACTCGAGCAGCCGCGTAAGTCCCGCTTGGGAGGGTTGGGAGATGTTTGTGCCCGCTCACTAATGTACTTTCCAAGAGGGCCAGGAGCACCTTTCGTCTCCCGCGGCTGACAGCGGCACCGTACCCAGGTCGTCTTCTTCCCGCTCCGACTGCCAGGCTGTTAAACAAGAGGCAAGAGACCTGCCGCTGCCTCCTACTCGAGCAGAGGCTACGGCTCGAGCAGCACCGCGTCCAGGAGGAAGGTGGGCAAGAGGCTTCCTTGCCCAGGTGGGGCTCAGGCGGGTGGGACGGGGTCAACGCAGGATGGCACTTGAGGCAGGACCGTCAGCAACAGGAGAACGTGCGGCTCCAACGAGGAGATGTCTCAAGGGTTTATGCAGCCACCGAGGGGATTCTGCATAAAGTTGACAGAAATCTGTTTTTCTTTGTTTCCTACTCTTAATTCTTTATTCGGTTTTATTCCCGCGAGACTGTCTCTGGGACTGCGTTTCCACTCGTGGAAGGCATTTGAGAGTTATAGCCCAGTCTGCTTCCCAGTGAGGGCTCGGCATGTTCCTCGAGCAGAAGTGAAGTCATCTGACAAAAACGTGAGGGCGGCAGGAGGCCCCAGTGCTGAGCAGACTGGGAAGTAGCTTGTGAGAGGGGCAGGCACACTGTGTAATTATATTCAGATCTGTCCGTAAGGATTCATTAATTTCTTTAACATAAACAAAGGCCCTCTAATTAGACAGACGCATTTTAAATGTCCACCCACAGATAATTTAAACAGTTTACTCAGAAATGTCAAAAGCTACTCGTATCACAGACCAGATAGGGTTCTTGTGGCAAATAACATGTAAACACACAGTCTCAAATCTAGCGCAGAAACACAGTTTTGCAACAGAAAAAAAAAAAAACCAAAAAAAACCAAAAACCTTCCCATGTCTTGGGATGGGGGTCGGCAACCAGCCCAGCCACCCCAGTAGACCCGCGTCTACTTCCAACCACCTTACGGCCTCGCCACCGCGTTTGCTGGGGAAGGAACCTGCTGGACGCGAGCGGAGGGGCTGCTCACGGGGCTGCAAGGGTCTCACAGTTCCCGACGGCCAGCTCCCTCACGAGCTGCCCGCGACAGACCCTCGGGAGCGGGTTCCTCTTACAGCCGTTACAAGGGTTCCGCGATGGGAGAGGAGAGCAGCGCAGTCAAGGCCCTCGCAGCGGTCGGTAAGAGAAACATCAACAGGAGGCATCTTCAGAGGGCTCCTGCAGCTTTCTCCGGGTTTTCTCGCTGAAGGCCAGAGGAGAGAGGCCATCTCCAGCCTCTCCTCATGTCCAAGCCCTTCCATAGCTTTCTCACAGCTTACAGGCATGCAACCCTTGCAGTTCCTGGCAGGATTAGCTCTCCTTGCAGCCAGACTCAAATATTATGTTCCGTCACTCCTACTGCTTCTCATGTTTCCTCCTCAGACCCTATACGAGGAGCTAACACTGCAACAGCTACCACGTCAGCGGTGGGATTGTGATTTTCTATACGTTCATACAGAGACTAGAACTTATCTGCTTAGGCAATGTTGGATGTTGTATCAAAATACTTTAAGGACAGTCCCAAGATGACACCCATTTTAAAGTATTTTGTTAGACTGTCAGTATACGGTCAGACTTTCAACGCACAGCTTATTAGCTTGTAAGGTATATATCCTGCATCTGTCTAGTCTGTGCTGCAAATAAAGGAGAAAGCGAGCAAGCTATATTTTTAAATGCTAATACAGTGTCTGTGTTTTTACAGTCTCTTTGAAATGTCTATAAACTTCTTTCTTGTTTCTTTGAGGCTATCCCATTTTTTAAGATGTCATTAGATAATGTCACTCTTTAACCTCAAGATAGACTTAGAATCTATTATTCTTTACATACACACAAAACCACCCTTGGTGCTATTAATGCTGCCTTGTTTATAGTAAGAAACTTGAGGATATATTTGTCATGACCTCCCAGTATGCTAGGACATTACAGGTTTTGTAACTCTAACCCTCCTGCCAGATTAATTTTGATCTGGCTAGATTCAGTTTGAGTCAAATGTTCATTATGATTTTACAGCTCCCACCTTTTTTAATACTTCATTTTCTTTAATATATTCAGCTGATGTAGACCATTTACTGGATTTCATGGAGGAAGTTAATCCTGTCTTCTGGGGATTTCTGCAAGGCACAAGACATGATCACCATCAAAAAGGCTGGAAACATATTTTCCAGTACATGTAGCTTTGCTACTGTAAATTTGCCTGAACACCAAACTATTCATTAAATACTGCTAGACATTTTGCTTTGAGTCCTCCCTGAATCCAGCCTGTTGTGAGCCATCTATCCTATATTAGATTTATCCAATTAATTCCACCGGTATTTAAAAGCAGCAGCTACTGATGTCCATCTTTCAGACCTACACCAGGTACGCACTACAGAGCGTTCAAGCACCACATATTCCACACCTTGTCCCGCTCTGGGAAATAGCACAGGTCACCCTAAGTCGGCGTCGCAGGCCCGGGGTCGGACTCCACGTTCGAAGAGCCGGTTCCACGCGGCACAGCCCGTCATCAGCCCCTTCTCATCCCGGCCCTCCCGGGATAGCACTGCAGTCAAACAACGGTGGTCCCCGTGGAGCGGGAGCATCGCTCCGGCCGGCGGGATAGTCGCACCCAGCAGACGTGGAGAGGCACCCACCGAATTTCTAGCAACGCGGCCGGGTGACAAAGGGTGCCGCGCGCGGCACCGATGCACGGAACCCGTTGGCAAAAGTACTCCTTCCGAAGATAGAGGGTCTGAGGCGGTTTTTTGGCTGGTGACGTAAAGTTATGTCATCTCAGCTTCCAGAGTAAGTTCGCCTACTGGGAAGTGGCGATTGGTAACCACTCTCAATCCAGATTTCTTTAGCCATCGAAAGCACGTAATAGTGGAACGCTTCTTGATGCTCGCAGGCATCTTTGGCATGACTAAACATTCATAGGTATTTCTGCCTCATGAAGTGTATCTTTTAGCTACTGCTATCAAGACAAATCTCGACTGACTTAGCCTGCTTGACTGATACTCCATCGTGAGATGTAACAAAAAAAGAATGCATCAGATGATGGGTAAAAGCTGAAATAAAGGCCATAGGTGCACACGAAATCAATATTGCTCTCCAGAATAAGAGTCCCTCAAGAGAAATTAAGAGGCATGGGATAAGTTAAAGCGTTTTTTTTCCCCAAATAATTATTTTACTTAACTTGTTAATAAAGCTATTTACTCCAGCATCTTTTGAGACTATTTTCATAATTTTCATTATGAAATTCATTATTTCCAGGCGAAAAATATACAGCAAAGAAAAACAGAGATCAGTATGTAAAGTAAAATATATGCCCAATTGCCTGAGATTATTTTCATGAATTGCATATTAAGAGCTCTGAATTACATAAAATTTTATTACATGTATCCTTTAGCATACTTCAGAACAGTCAGTCAATGCATGTTTATGTATGCTACATGTAACTGAGAAAACTGAGATGTACGTTTTTACATACGTGGCTTGTTCTTTCACCATATGTATGTGCATGCATGATTATTCAGCTTTCTTTCGGGATATTTGTTCATGGGAGTGTACAAATATATATGTATACACATATGCATGTGGGTGTAGGTTTCAGATTTATTGTGGACTCTTATCAGTGGACTACCTCTGACCCTACTGTGGGCAATAGTAAAACTTCCCCTGGCTTCTGTGTAAGCAAAGCCAAGTCCCTTAATTAAATAATGAAAGTTAAAATCAGCTGGGCTCACTGAAAGACAAAAGCATCCTAGCCCCATACTTTCAGGTAAAGTAAAAATATGTTTGATCATCAGGAAAGCTCCATGATAGTCTAATTATGTTTTACCTTCAGAAGAAGAATGATTGAATCTATTTAAATTACTCGGTAAAGGAAGATCTATCAAAGCACTGGCAAAATTTTTCACGAATATTAGTGAGGTACATTTCCCTCCTTCTGTCCCGTAATATTGTCCTATTCTTTACACATCTGGCTGCCAATTGCTCAAAGAGAAATTTCAGCAACATCATTAATCTATGGCCCGATCCAAACACTGTTAACATCAATAGGAAAATTCCCATCTAGTTCAGAGGCTTTTGATCTAGCCTCATAACCTTTTTGTAGAATATTTAATGCAGTGCCTCGCTTATTTGAGAGGCTTTTTTATTTGCTTGCTTGTTTGTTTTAAAGTGTATCAACGAGACATGAAAGCATTAGGAAGATTAGCGCTCCTTGTTCCTAGCCTTTTGCTGCCAGATCATTTTGGCACGCGTGGCACCACGGGCAGCTACACAGCAACTGATGCAAAATACAACAATATGAGCAAGTCTGAGAACCAGAGGCAGGACTGGTGTTACTGTGTTGGTTTGAAATGTACCGTTTAGATTTTTTAAGGTGATGTTTAAAATCAGAGCAGCAAAGAGACACAGGGAAAAAAAAAAAAAAAAGGATATTCTTACAGCTTCATTCTGAAGCGAAAATAAATATCTTTAAGTCAGCCACAACTGGAACTGAAAACTCTACCAGACATCTCAATGGCATTTCTGTAAGCAGGCAAGTAACTTCAAAGAGTGGGGCCAGTTTCTGCCTGCCCCTGGGATGACCTGCTGAACGCCATTTCTCTGTGTCTTCCTTTCCCCAGCTCCTTTTTCATGTCCAACCCGACAAAAAAGCAAACCCGCCTTTCTTAACCGGGTTTTGGACTCTTGTCTAGCCTAGTGGGATGCCAATCTAGTTTGGGATCTCTAGGTTCTCTGTAATACAAGCAATAGCAATAAAAATAACAAAAGCCAAATGTGTCCCACCATGATTTTAGTTTTCTGAAGATAAATGGCTAGCAGGAATGCTCAGAATAAACTGACATTTTCCTAAAAACTGGCAATGGATTCAAATAGTAATCACCTGAAATGTGAAACCCCCTTTTGCTTGTGCTAGTTATGTGAAATAAGTGCTAAAGTCCTGGACTTCAGAAGATGCACCTGGAATCTGTACCCAAAACTGTCAAACAAAGTAATTACATAAAACAAATAGAACTATTCCCTTTCTGGACTGTCCTCTGTTCTCCCATTAATCACATTTAAAACATTTTCTCTTCCTAAAAGGAGAAGAAATTAAGAAACCAGTACAATTTTAAAGCTGATGTACATAATTAACTAGATAGTGCTATTGCAGGAAAGACTCAGTATCAAAGTTATGCTTTCTTTTCCAGTGGCACACAGACACAGAAGCCAGCTTTCTAAAGAAAAATTCCAACATTGTCATTATTTTTCATGACCTTAACATTTTTCCCAAGGGGAATTCCTGCTGTTGCACCAGTTTTGTAGATGAAATGACGTCTTATATTTTTCTTCAATAAAATACTAGCTTTAAAAATCTTTTTTTTTCTGGTCAAAAATCCATTAACATCCACTAAATAATTCAGGCAAGAAAATTGCTTTTATACTAAACAACAGCAAGAGCTATCAGCTTAAGGAATTATTACTTACTGTTCTTTTCTGGAAGACTGCAGATGGCAGGATGTAAGACAGTTCTGCGCTCAGTTCAGTATCCTAACAATTCTCACAGAGGAACATTTTTGTTTTGGTTTGGGTTTTGGTTTTTTTTTTTTTTTTGGGTTTAGCAGAAGCCTGTAGTGATAACACAATGAATCAAAGCTTGGGCTCATTGTCTCAGTGCCCTAATGGACAAGGATTACTCATTAACAATTCTTTCTTTGCGAAACTCTCCAAACACGGGCTGTATTAAAACACTGTGAATCCCAGCTTGTCCGTCAGCAGAGACTCGAGATGCTTGTTATTACTCTGGCTGGGTGCAGGGGGGAAGTTGGCTCAAAAAGTGGGGCGATAGTACCTTGTTGCTGATTTTAACACTTTTCTTGCACGGGTATATTTTTATGACACTCGCAGCCTCCTTTTCTTTCCCGCCCAAGGAGCCCAGATGTCATTCCAAGACATAAACTTGACTTCTAAGTATTTCTGTTAGTCTTTACACTTTTTAGGGGAACTGAGCATTACACTGAGTTCTGAAGAAGCAGAATGGGCTATAAATTACAGCATCACAGGGATTTGGGGACATTAAAGTTCAGTTCCCGGATCTGCCACACTCTCTAACAAACTGCATCATTTTGATTTGGGCTCGTCCCATAAAGCTTTAGGCATGAAACTGTGGCCCTGAACTTTAAACCTAGTAGTCTCATGCAACTTTTGTGCGCAAGGGGAAGAAAGCGGTACCTGTAGGCGGTGAATCACAATCTGGGTGGGCTGCACTTCATCTGAAAATTCTGATCTCTTGCCACTGACAAAAAGGGGACCTCGAACCACTACATCCCCACTTACCCAGTAGAGGAATTTAAAATAAAGTGGAACGAATCCAGGCTGTTCTGTTCCAACATCCCACCTACACAGCAAGGGTAATAATGCCCTGTTTTGCATTGCTAAACATATCCAGTGGGGATGAGTCGATCTGGCAGTGGTATTGAGGCAAATTTTAGCTGGAAGAAACAGCTGGCAGCATCCCTTGTGGTAAGCGAGTTCATGTCTGCCACATGGTATATGCTCTCCATCCTTCTCTACATATTTACACTGTCTGATAAAGAGTGAATACACAGCAACACAAGCTGTACCTCCTACTCCAGAAGAGAGAGGCACTGGGCAGCAAACACAGTCTTCTCTAGGAGAAAGGTGACAGCTGCTGGCCCTGAAACTATCAAGGGTAAAATTCCCTTGCCTTCCCCCAGCTTAAGAGAAAAAAAAAAAATTAAAAGGTATATTGATCCTTAAGCTTATATCAAGGAAACGGAAACTCTCCATTCTTCTCTTTTAAATGTAATAATAAAGGGTCTTTCTCGTGTGTTGCCTCCCTTGCAAATTCACCTGGTAGCCAGCCAAACACACATGGTATGACAGGTTTCTGAAGAGACCGATGGAGAACGATGCCATAAGGCTGTCACTGGACACCAGCACTCCCAAGGAGGTACTGCTTTCAGGGATTCACGCCTCCAGTTCATTCCAGCAGGCACTGGCCATATGATAAGTACATTTAAGACTAAGGTTCTCTCAGTCCTCATTTCTGACTCCCTGAAAGCCATCACCACTGTAAACGACGAGATTTCCATTTTACAAATTCACGTTTAGGAAAGTTGACAAAGCACTTTCAAATAAGAGAATTTTTTTCAAAACAACCCTGCCCACAGGAGACAGGTGGTCTCCGCAACTCCAAACATGCCACCGTCCCGTCTTTACATTCCAGTAAATGTCCACTGCAGTGGTGCCTAGGAACACATGCCAAAAACCCCGCTGTCTTTGGTCGTCCTGAGGCCGGTGATGGGGTTTGTCCCTTACCAGCTGAAGCAGCGGAGGCTGAGACAAGAAGTCCAACAAATGTCATATTATGCCTCATGAAGCTTTCCATGTCTCAGCTAGTTCTGAAGACCTTAAAATCTCTTTTTCAGCTTTCAGCCTCCTGCAATATTGGTCCTAGAGAGTTGGTGGCACAGAGCAATTGCTATTTAGAAGTCCCTGGAGACCAGCTTTCAACAGAGGTTCTTCCCCCAAAAGCATTTTCCTCTGTGTGGATGGTGTTTGTCAGACAGTGAAGAGCTCACCACAAAGGAAACCAAATTTAATGGCCCTATTCACTAACAGATTTGTTGCATTAAGCCTTTTTCCTTTCCTTACGCTAATAAAGAGGCAAGTGGCAAAGTGGTGCTTTGTCCACTAATCAATACTTTCAAGACATCATTGGAAAAAGCAAAGAAAGAATCCACATGATCGGACAAGGAGATGTTGCCTGTAGCAACGACGTCTGGCATTACTAGTTCAAGCCAGGAGTTCCTATTTTATTGTGGCTGATGTGCAAATGAAAATTGAACAGAAAGGAATTAGAGCAAATCAATTATATCTCCTTTAGTGTTACAAGAGACTACCTACACAGCATCAAGGGAGAGAAGAGGAAGGGGAAAGATTCAAATCCAGTTACTTATTAATAGAATACCTTTTTATGACAGCATTGCATGCTATAATTTTTAAAATTTCAGAAAATTTGTTGACATCCTAAAACTTCTCTAGACAATACTAACATTATTCCTGCAACCCCACACTCCGTGAAAGAATTGGAGGTTTTGTCATAGCTCCTGCTTGCTGGTCCTCCTCCTGCTGCTCTGCCTTTTCTCCACTGAAATAATTGCCATCCCACGCTCGCACTGACAAGGCAGCTCCATGGCCTCAGCCACGGAAAGGCAAGACAAATCCTGGCAACAACGCAGTTTGTCATCAAAAGTGTGGACGGGAAAATCTAGCACAGAAGGAGATAGGGGGAAAGGAAGAAAAGGTAGAAGGTAGGTTGGGCATTCATCTTCAACGTTTCCTTCTCTTCACACTCCTGTGAATGCATCACCACACATTAAGAAAATATGAAAATAACGTACCCACAAGCGACCAGTACCTTCTCCTTTTCGCATAGGAAATCTCACCAACAGCTGTACAACTTTCTGCCTACTCCCAGCCAGGTGCTTGGAGCTCTGGCAGCATCGTACAGATGACAACTAGCGAGAGACCTTGGGTCTGTGCTTGTTGGAGAGGCCAAGGCACACGTGTCTCGACTGAAATCTGCTCGTGCTAAGAACCTCTTTCCCCCGTGCTGACAGCTCCCAGCACGAAGGGTACTGCAGACACCCGAGGGCTCGTCTGAACCGGACTGTGCCTCAGCACAAACCATCAGTTACAGCTCGGAAAGTGCTTCCAACTCGATTATAAACAGTTGCCACTAAACAGCAGGGTCACCTGCAGCTTTTCTTTCACCCCTGCAGCACCCCTTATTTATGATCGCTTCACAGAGGACACGCGTCACCTACACCGCTTTGGGTCGGGGTCTGTCCCTCGGACTGGCCGTTTCTTCCTCGGAGGCACTCTCAGAAATATCGCTGTTCACCACTCTAATGAGTAAAGGAAGCCTTTCATTTCCTGAAGGATGGCCAAAATTATCACCAGCTTACAATAAATTTTATCATAGGAAGATAATTAAGCAATCTTAATAGATAAAGTTGCTTCTGTACAGGCTAAAATAGGAAAGGAATGGGGTGCAAAGTTTCAGGGAGTTAACTCTAGTAGCTGTTCACCTTTTTTTTTTTTTCCCCTCCTGTATTTCGAAAGTGGAGGAATAACTCCGCTTTTAAGATTAGTTTAGCTTATTGAGTAAGTCTTCCATTAATTAGAGCCTCTTCGTTATAAGTTGCTCTCCAATCATTCAGTTTGTGAACAGGGCAAAATTTGTTCAACAAACCTGTGTTGTGTGCCTGACAAAATCCAATATTCTGTCTTTATCACTTACTCATTTGAAGTGGACTGTCATGAAGGCTAAAATGACTATGGAACAGCTTGTCCTAAGAGGAGGAATTCCTCCCTGATGGCAGGCAGTTAATAGTTAGCCAACATGCCCTAGCAAGAGCATACAGGTTATTAAGAAGATACCACCTTACAGCTGCCTGGGTGCAAGAGCAGAGCTGAGCACAGATGGAACCAGCTACAGGATCAGCTACTACACTTCAGTATGGGGAACTCGGTCTGCCTCCCTCTAGCTGACTTCAGCTGAAACTCAGAATGTGTTTTTTCTGTGAGCAAGTTCTGGTTATTCCACATTAGATTCTCTCTCATTATTTTAAATTTTAATTAAGGTACTGATGTTACATGCTTCCCCCCGCCCTGCCTCCTGCTAGGGGTTACAAGTTTAAAAAACTCCTAGAGGAATCACAGCTTTAAGTTTAACATGTTAGCACAGTATTAGCTGATAAGAAGTTCTCTTAGAGGCCTCAGAGTAAATATATACTTTATTCTTTCAATTTTTTCCTCTTGACATTTTGATGTTATACAGTATGATAGTGATTGAGTTCAATAAGGGTTAGCCTTCATTTATGTAAATATTTGCAGAGATAAAAATATTATGAAATGTTGATTTATTCCAGTAAATGAATGCGCCGTCTTTTCATTAATAAGCAGTTCTTTTAAACTAAATGTCAAAGGTGATGAGTGAAGTATTATTAATAAATAAATACTGGGATATTTTTAGATGGGCTTTTGAATTGCTAGAATATTCACACTAAGTAAGTTCATTCTGCAAACTTTTAAACGTCTCCTTGTTTCTCATACTGTGTCCATTGCCATGGAAAAAGAAAGATGTTTAGAAGGACTAGTTCAGTAGCTAACAAGAAACCATTTCTTTCAGCATGGGAGAGGAAAGGGAGCCCAGGCATCATGCGAATGGACCGTGTAAGCTGCTGGAGGTGCAGGAGGAGCCTCTGGTTACGCTGTTTGGCAAGCCAGAGTCACTGTTAGCCTTTTAAACCCTCGGTTCTATGCTTTCTTTTTCTAGAGGAGGGTCTCCCGTGATCTGAAGCACTGCGGGCAGGTGACTCCTCGCGTTGCTTATTGAGAGGGAGGGCTGCGGAGCAGGCGTCGTACCCAGACAAGCACCCAGAGCAAAGCCCAGGGGAACTGCCCCATCCGAGAAGCCCATGACCCCCCGGGGAACAGGGGGACGTCACACACTCAGCAGCTGACGGAAAGCTCGTTACACTCACCTATACATCCAGCAGGAGGGGCAGCGTCAGATTTGGCTCTGAGAAATCACGCAGGACTCAGTTTGGAAGAAGCTGCCTTCTTCCTTCAGCAAGGAAGACACTTGTACCTCAGGGAGGAGCAGGACCGCTCGGCGAGGAGAAGCCAGGAGGGGAGGATAGCCCCGCTAACAGGGCACAGTCCCACGGGAGCCGAGGGGAGCCGGCGTGCTGATAGCAACAGGCCACGGGGAGGGAAGGTGGTGAGTCAAGACCAGGGGCAGGGTCAGATGCAGGACTGGGGACGCACTACCTGCAGCATCAGCCTGAGCTCCACCGGGGAGGCAGAGCAGAAGCAGGACTGGAGATAACGCAGGCTACAGCTTACACCTGCAGTCCACTTGGGAAAAATCAGACAGTAAGCCAGAACTTAGGGAGCCAGCACCAAGCACAGCTACGGCTTATCACAGGCTAGGACTAAGACCCCAGGCTTGAGTTTAAATAGCATCCTGAGCCCAAGGGCAAGGTGTGTGGGAGGCCCCAGGTGAGGCTGATCAGGGCTGTTAAAGCCAGTTAGTGGCCTCGGGACCCTGATGTAGAGCAGCTTTCACAGCTCTTGTTGGCTCTTCCTTGGTCCCTACCAGAATTTGGACAAATTGTGAATGTGGTTATGGTTGCTTGTGGCAGGCAAGAGGAGCAGCAGCAGGACTAGACTCTTAATGGCCAACTTGCACTGGAAAAAGTGAGATATTAAAAAGTCAACGTCACAAGTTCAGCTGAAGAGTACTCGTGACTCCACCCGGCTAAGGAAAAACGAAAGGGGATGGAAATTAGATAACACTGGGTCCTGGACATAGCTGAGATCTCGCCAAACTCCAAAAAGTGAGAAAGTATATCATTTTATCTTTCAGTTGCCTCCGCCTTAATTCCAACAAAGTCAGCCATGACTGTGTGTTGGTGGAGCCCTTCCCACTTCATTGCGGAAGATGTTGGTGGGGTGACTGGTGAAACTGGTGTGCAGCTCCTGGGCACATTAGAACAAAGAGCCACAGCTCTCCTAGGACAATGGTCTCCTTAGCCATGGAGGGGCAAACAAAGCATGAGGTACTTATTGCCATAATTAGCAGTAACAAGCAAATGAGCAGGCAGTGCCCATGTAGCGGGAGGTAAGAAACACAGAGGTGAAACGGAGGAGAGTGAGGGAGACCACAGACAACTGGGCAGAGGATCCTTATTTCATGTACTAAGGCCCAGGCCAGTCAGATCATCCTCTTGGTTTCCACCTGGAAAACAATTGGTACTGAGGAGAGAAAGGCATCTGAAGGCCAAAGAAAAGGGTGGTGGTTGAAGAGAAAGTTAAAGGGATGTTAAACAATAGATCTTGGGAGAATTAAAGGATTTAGTTTATTTTCCTTTCTTTCCTAATCTTCGTTTTACATCATTGCATTCTGAAAACAAATTACTTCCCTTTTTGGAAGAGAGAAATTAAATGCAGTATAAAGTTTATTAAATTTAAACAACACAAATTAGGAAATGGAGAGGTTACTTATCTCATAGCAGTATTAACCTGGGCTCAATCTGAAGAAAAGCTTCATTTATCAAAACCTAATCTGATACCCTTTTTGTCCAAAATTGGGTCATATCCCAAAATATGAATCATTTGCATTGGCAGATCCCTCATTTATCTCAAATCTCACTTGGCAGATACATTTCATGTTCCCTTCTCATCCCACAACAGGAAACCTATAATAAAACCAGGTTATCTAGAGAATAGATGGAGTAGATTACATGCATGGGAAATTTGTCTAGTTCTGTTTCTTGTCTTTGGTGACAAACCTTCACAAGGAAGGGACTCTTACAAATTAATGAATTTTAGGCTTTAACTGTTTCTTTAAATAGGTGTGTAGGATGAGACAATTTATGTGAAAAAGGGCAAAAATCAGTTCAAAGCATGGCAGTTCACCTACTCAGCAGCATAACCATCGTTCCTCCCTCTGCACTGGCTCTTCACAAATCTGGAGCCAACACAGAAGTTTCTATCCTTTCCCTCAAGGTTTCCTTAGAATTGCATCGAGCTTGGGGGGGACTGTGGCTATAGCTCTCTGAATTTACAAGCCTTCCCTCAAAACAGGCATTTCCCATGAGCAATGGGGTTGCCCATCCGGAGGATGTGCCATGCTCATACAGGAGACAGCCCTTGCTCAGCTGCTAACCCATGGTGGAATAAGTCCTCAAGAGCCTGTGGGATCGGTCCCTATGTTTCACCAGCCCATTTTAGCGATATTTATATTTCTTGGACGTAGAAACTGATTACCATAATGGCAAAGGCAGAAAGGAAGGTGTTACTGTTACAGAATAATGGCTAGGAAGTTCTTGGGAGCAAGGACTGGACCAAGCAGCCATCCCTGGTGTTAACTCTCTTGGCTGGCAGGAACTAGCAGAGAAATGGGCTCCAGGAGGAATCAAGAGACCTCCTACCAACCTCTTTGATGTACAGAACCACTTAACAAAAACATCCCCAGCCCAGAAACCAGCTGCCATGTAGCATGGAGAACGAAGTTCCAGCTTCTGATCTCATAAATTGGAGAGAAAAATTAAAACAAGACAGCACCAGTGATCGATAACTAGGGAGCTGCTGTTCCGGTTAGCGTGAGGACTACAGCTGAGTCTTAGCTGCAGCAAACTTATACGTGAAATTTTTTTTGGCTGAGGCATATGTGGATGTGTAGGTGTTAGCGTTGCTATTGCTACTCAAAGGAAACAGAATCTGTACATGCAATTAACAAAGAAATTAATATCACGGACAACTGAGGGGCAAAAATCATGCCTTACTTTTTTTCTAGTAGTCTTTTCCCTGTAATACCGGCTGACGATGAACACAGAAATAGAAGTTGACAAGAGCATCAAAGGTACCAAATACTGGAGTAATAGTATGATTATTAGATACAACTGATGCTGTTCTAACGTTATTAAACTGATGACTTCCAAAATGTAAAGCATGCTGCCAGAAAGCTATCCTCATGTAAACACAACAAAAGAGATTCCTTCCTGTATGCATGGAAATTACCCAGATACTAGCAGATGATTATGTATTTCAGATTGTGTCTCATTAATGTGCAGCCAGTAAACATACATCCTGCCCAATAAAAGATTGATAGAGGGGGAAAAAATGCATGTAGCAGCACCAATTTTTAAAAACAGAAAATATTTTTCTCCTGGATATGTGATATCATCCTGGAAATTTACATAAACCCTGGAACTGCATTCTTTTTTCTCCACATCCAATTCATTCCAGAGAGGGCCAAGGAAGGGTATACCTAGCTCTTACTGCTTTCAATGTAGTCCAAGAAAGACACACAAAATTAGAAAGTGTGAGGGTAGTGCTATTTTCCCAGTGATGGAACTGCTACTCAAGTAGGTGGTGAACTATGCGAGACCTTAATGTCACTGCTATAGCACGATACCCTCTATTTTCAAAAATGTTTTCTCTGAAGAAACATCAGTTCTTAAATCTTTTGGGAAAATTAGACAAAGCATAATCCAGTCGTGTTGTAAAGTTGATCTAAAAATTAAACTTACCAAACATAGGCCTCTCCTCTGACATTAAAGATTATACAAAAATAAATTGCCTGAGAAAGATGATAATTAACAAATAGAGACTGTAAATAAGCTGTAGAACAGAAAAATCTTAGTACTTCAACTTACAACTCAGAGAACTGTATTTTTTCTGCTTCGTACTTTCTAAATCTCTTTTAAAACTAGCATAGTTGATACTCATTTTATCAGTTTAATCATTGACTTGTTGCTTAACCTGTCTTGTTACTTAGGTCTTTAAAAGTCAACAGATAATAATATGAAATAAATAAAACCTTTGTCACCCATTCCTACATCAAGTTTTACGTAACTCTCCTAAGTATGAGTTGCAACAGAAACCTTTGAACGGCATGCCAGTAAAATGGACTGTATTGCAGAGAAGCTGATAAAGTCTTGTTTGGAATATTGTCAATTTATTCCAGGAATTTAACTGTAATTAACCAGACACTTTAGGCTTCTTGAATGTAATAAATCTCTGTTCTGTAAATATACTGCTCCTCATTTCTTCAAGTGGAAAAGCTTGATCTATGATGGCCTGGATACAGTCCTTCTCTTTTTTGAGACTACCAGTAAAAGTGGGCAGAGACGTGATGATTTCTGTATTAGAAATGCCAACCAGCAGGTGCTAAAATGAAATGAGACCTTGACTGCCTTTACACCTAGCCTTGGATTACTTCAAGGCAATCACTGAGGTGTGAAAAAGCAGTTTTCCTGTACCTACCTTTGATCCCTCCACTTAATGTCACAATTTACCAGTACTTTAGCAATCTACTTCCTAGTCCAAAGCTTTAGAAATTAATGAAAAATTTGGAGTGCCTCCATTCTTTGCCTTTCGATGGCGGATACTCACACGCTTCCTGCTGAAAAATTAGCTGCTGCCGAACGCAGCATGGGCAGGGGGAAATAAATGGAATTGTGTGCAATGGCAGGGCTCTGATCTCATAGGGATCATGGAGTCATGGTGGGATAGCTCATATTACTGGAGTGCTGCCTTGCATGGATATAGGCTCTTTAGGAAGGACAGACCGGGTCAGCAAGGAGGTGGAATTGCCGTGTACATGAGAGCAGCAAGCATGCACGGAGCTCCGCCTGGGGATGGAGTTTGAGCCAGCTGAGAGTTTACAGGTCAGGATTAGAGGCCGACCAAGGAGGGCAATGTGGTGGTGGGTGTCTCCTCCAGACTGTCTGGAGAGGAAGAAGTAGGTGAGACCTTCTTCAGACAACTGGAAGAAGTCTCATGTGTGCGGCCCGTGGTCCTCAAGAGGGACTTTAACCACCCTGATATCCTCTGGAGGGACAACACAGCAGGCACAAGCAATCCAGGTAGTTTCTGGAGTGCATTGTTGATACCTGGTAGCTGACTATAACTGATAACAAGGGATTGAGAAGCTGAGGAAAGGACATGCTCTGATGGACCCGACTCGTTAAAACAAGGAAGAACTGCTCGGGAGCATGAAGGTCATGGGCGGGCGGCTTTGGCTGCGGTGGCAATGGGACAGTGAAGTTTAAGATCTGAAGAGGCAGAAACAAGGCAAAAAGCAGGATCATAACACTGCACCAGGAGAGCACACTTTGGCCTGTTGAGGACTTGCTTGGAAGAATCTCATGGAATATGGCCCTGGAGAGAAGAGAGGTCCAGAAGATCTGGTTAGCATTCAGAAATCACCTCCTCCAAGCTAAAGAATAGTCCATCCTGAAAAGCAGGAAATTGAGCAAAGGCGTCAGGAGGCCCGCATGGATGAACAAGGAGCTCCTAACTAAAATCAGACATAGAAAAGAAGCATACGAGTGGTGGAAGCAGTGTCACGTGACCCAGGAGGAATACGGAGCATGCAAAGCGTGCAGAGGCAGTGTTAACGAAACCAAAGCCCACCTGACATTGCATCTGGTGAGAAATGTGAAGGGCAACGAGAGGCTTCTACAGGTGTGTCAGCAGCAAAAGGAAAAGGAGGGAAAATTTTGGCTTTTTGCTGAATGGGGCAGGGGACCGGCTGATGGAGGACGTAGAGAAAGCCAAGGTGTTCTGTGCCTTCTTTGCCTCAGTCTTCACTGGTAAGACCAGCCTCCAGGAATCCCAGGTCCCCGAGACCAGTGTGAAAGTCCAGAGCAAGAAAGCCTTACCCTCCATGGAAGAGAATCAGCTTAGGGAACATCTAAACAGCCTGGACATGCACAGGTCTATGGGTCCTGATGGGATGTACCAAGAGCGCTGAGGGAGCTACTGATGTCACTGTGAGGCCACTTTCAGTTGTCTTTGAAGGGTCATGACAATTGGGAGAGATTCTTGATGACTGGGAATAAAGCAAACATCACTCCTATCTTTAAGAAGGAGGCGATGAACCTGGCAGCCTTCTACAAGGAGAAGACTGGCTCAGTGAACAAGGGGAGAGCTTCACTTTAGCAAGGCTTTCAGCACTGTCTCCCATAACAACTTCATTGACAAAATGATGAAGTACATACTAGTAAAGTACACAGTGAGCTGGATTTAGAAGTGGCTAAACCATGGGTCTCAGAGATTTGGGATCAGCAGCATGAAGCCCAGCTAAAGGGAGTAATCTGTGGTCTATTCCAGGGGTCCATACTGGGACCAATATACATTCGTTAATAACCTGCATGATGGGACACCTCAACAGCTTTGCAGGTGATACAAAACTGGGAGGAGTGGCTGATACACCAGCTCCTTGTGCTGCCATTCAGAGGGGCCTTGACAGGTTGGAGAAACAGCCCGACAGGAATCTCATGAACTTCAAGAAAGGGAAATTCAAGTCCCGAACATGGGAAGGAACAACTCTGTGCACCAGTAGACACTGGTGGGCTGGAAAGCAGCTTAGCAGAGAAGGCCCTGGGCATCCTGGTGGACAACAAGTTGAACATGAGCCAGCAATCTGCCTTCATGGCAAAAAAAGGCCAACAAGTCCCTTGGGCTGTATTAGGGAGAGTGTTGCCAACAGGTCAAGGGAGGTGATCCCTACCCCTTGCTCAGCCCTGGTGAGACCCATCTGGGCTGTTGGGTCCAGTTCTGGGCTCCCCAGTGCAAGTAGGTGTCATGAATGAGATTTTGTTACATGGCTTTGGTTTAGCAGCAATTTAGGATTTATTAATATTTTTGAGATAGATCACAAGATTAGGCTGTATAATTTTAACAGTACTCAGCCAATTTAACAGAGTGATTCGATGGAATTTGTTACAATCAAATTTGTGACTTAAAGATTCGAAAACGGCAAGGATCACCCAAAACTTACAGCAGGGTTGCACATAGATGGAGGTTAAATGAAATCACACACACACACACACAGAGAAAACAGTTCTGAACCACACAGACAGACAAATAGTTCCAAACCAAACTGCAAATGCACATGCTTAGATACAACAATTCTAAACCAAATTTTACCCCCCACACATACACAGAGGTTAACCTATGACTAAAATTTCTCTCTCGTGAGTTTCACGAATTACTGACTTTTATGTGCCGGCGTTAATCAACGGGTGGTCAGTGAACCTCACAAAATCAGGTCTTTAAGTCCTCACAAAATTGTCGACAGATGATCTTTCAATCCTGGTGAAATCTACCCTGAGAGGTGTCCCAGCTCAGGGGGAGATGCGGGGTCACACAGCCCACTGCAACCCCAGAGAGCCCAAAGGGTCTCGAGATGATTGGCTTTGGCCACTGTTTTACGTTCTGGCCACAGTTTGTGCTGAGACATTCTGGTATACAATTCAGGCAGAAGATGGTCCAGGTGTGGCCAGGGGTGCCTGGTCCCCATAAGTCTCTGCCTTGCAACCAAGATAACAGCACAATGGGAGTTTTTCCAAAGCGTGCACAGCTTATCCTGAAGTATCAGGGTGGTCCTGATGTACCATTCAGGCAGCAGATGGCCCAGGTGTGGCCAAAGAGTTGCTGCACTTGTAATTAAGATAAGGGCACAATGGTTTGTGCCCAAAGCATGCAGAGCTTAGTCTGAGATCTCAGAGCGGCCGAGGGGCTGCACCACCACAGCGGGATGTGGACTTACTGGAGTGAGTCCAGTGAGGAGCCATGAAGATGTTTAAGGGGTTGAAGCACCTGACATGTGAGGAGAGGCTGAGAAAGCTGGGACTGTTCAGCCTGGAGAAGGCTCAAGGAGGATCTCATCAATATGTATGAATAGCTGATGGGGAGAAGTAAAGAAAACGGAGCCAGACTCTTCTCAGCAATATCCAGTGACAGGAGGCATTAGTTGAAATACAGGGAAAAGCATTTAAACAAACTTTTTCCACTGTGAGAGTGGTCAAACACTGGACTAGGTTGCCCAGAGAGGTTTTGGCGTCTCCGTGTTTGGAGATATTCAAAACCCAGCTGGATACAGTCCTGGGCAACTGGTTCTAGCTGACCTTGCTTTGAGCAGCAGGGCGTTGGACTAGATGATCTCCAGAGGTCCCTTCCAACTATTCTGTCACGCTGTAAGAGGTGATGTGTTGTGGAGTAACCAAATTTACCTGGACATCTTTTACTAAGACACTAGCCAGAGAAATCTAGCTCCGCGAAGAAAATGTAGCATCACTAAATAAATTAAAATGTTAAGCCTACTAACACATTGGGGAGCACACCACGTGCAGAAACTCAAACTCTGCACAAGGTTGGGAGAATTTAGTCGCTCATCCTTAGCTATTTCATAGTTTCTTGGGGGAAGCACTAATTAAAACATTATTGAAGGAAACACTATGCTCTCTAGAAGGATTTGTACCAACTGTTCCTGATGAGGAAATCTGCATGTGTAGTGTGTCAGGTTGGGTGGTTTGCTGACCTTCAGCTGTTGCAGTAATTTGATGGCTCAAGGAAACACCCTGCGTTTTTTTTCAAACTAACATGTGCCTGCGTTCTCTAAAGCCAATCCCAACCCTTGACACAAACCAGAGGACAACCTGTTAGCAAACTTCTCCCATGTGCCTTTTTGAAGAGGCAGATTCTTCTGTTAGACTTTGGGGAAGTCTTTCCCAATAATTGGCACGACTCGGCGCCGTATCTTCTCCGAAAGACATAAAATTGCCCAAGAACAACTGCCAGATAATCCTGCTGCCTGAGCCATGGCAGGAGGGAGCCAGCAGGTTGGTGGGCTTTGGGCCAAAGGCACAGCTCGAGAGGGCTGAAGGAAGGATGGACTGGGAGCACTGGGGAGAATGGGCTCTGGATACAGCTTCGGAGACAGAAGGAATTAGCTGTGGGCTGCTCCTTGTCCTAAGTCAATATAACAGCAGAGGGGGCCAGTCAGCAAGGGGCATTTTAAGCTGCTCACAGCTTTTCACGGAATTGGAATAGAGATGGTCGCTTGGTACGTGGATGAGGGATGCAGAACCGCTCGGAAGTAGCAAGAATGTGGATGAGGGATGCAGAAAACTACTCAGAAACACCGGCCGCTTCTCACGCTCTGACAGTCCCTGTCACCAAGGCAGCCGACGAGGGTAGGGGACAGGGATCCTGACCGCCGTTTGCCTCCCAGCTCCGTCAGCGACTTTGCCCTCCAGCTCCGTCCGAGGGTGACGTCTCCCGTCGTGCTCAAGGGTGCAGAGCGGAGGGTGCAGAGCGGGCCGGCGCGGCCTTCACCTTTGGCCAGCCGGCGTAACGCCTCAGCCACCCGCCATGGCCCGGCTGCTTCGGCTGCTGTGGCGAGCGGGAACCTCGGCACAAAACGCCCTCCTTTCTAGCAAAAAAAAAAAAAAAAAAAAAGGGAATTTGCTAAAAAGCAAACCCTTGCTATTATTACCTGTGTGTTGCCCCGGGGTCTCACGTGCCATTCCACGAGCTAGCAAGGGTCAAGAGAGGCCACGCGTGAAAGCGAGAAAACACAGAGTGAAGATAAGGGTCCTGTGCAACGGCAGCTCTTCCCTGCACTGTGCCCAAAGCGTTGTAAGAGGCGAACCTGCAGCCAGTGCAGAGCGACGGGACACGGGAGGTGACCAGCGCAGGACAGAGGATATTGCATTCCCTTGCTGAGGGAAAACTGACCTGCTGGGGTTCCTCCCAGCTGCCTCTCCCTGCCCCAGACGGCAGCGGTACTCCACAGGAGCAACACTGCACCCAGTCAGGCTGGCTGTCCTTCACTTCTTATTGTCCTTAACGTTAATGTCTTTCACGTCTAAGTTCCAGTTTCACATTAGCACTGTGACTTTTTCCCTCGCCCACCATGAATCGGCAGGGAGCCATAAGCCCCTTCCATCCCCCTGCAGATTTCTACCAGCACAAACTACAGAACCGATCCCTGTCAGAAAACAGATTGGTCTCTCAGGTCGTGCAGACATCTTTTTTTTGATTATACACAGGGGAGGGGGTGGGCAACAAGCAGATGGGATCAAAGTCCCCTCCCTAAACCGAGAGAAAGTCCCATTCCCCTTATCTTAATTATGGCATCAGCAAGTTTCTCTGACTAATCCCCTTGCTGTTCATTACAGCTGTGCCCAGCAAGGAGCACGCGCCTGGCGTGGTGCTTCTGGGGGTGACTGGAGCTCCTGAGAGCAGAGCTGTCTGTATTGCGTACCTTAAATATCTCCTGGTTTGCAAAAGTTGTTGTCTTCCTGAGGTTGGTGCTCCAAAGATTCATGAGGCACTTCTGGGCAACCACAACTCTGAGCCAACGGAGATTTATTTTTCATGAGTTCTGGTGTTTTCCTAACACATATTTAACAAAAGAGCCACGACCTGCTCAAAGGAGCTCTGAATTTATTGTGCAGGTAGAACTAAGCCTAAAACAAGGAGCATAGTAGATGTCAAAAGTTTGTACAGCCAGAGCCTGAGCACTGACTTTATTGAGCAGATAAATACGGTTATACATAAACAAATGCAGTCTGTCAGCTGCTGCAGATACCCAATACACTAATTAAATGAGGGGGGGGGGGAACAAGTTAAATGGGTCAAGCTTTTATTATGATCAAGACTTAAAATGGTATGCTCTCAGGGAAAAATGTGTTGGCTCTTATAATGTTATCTTAAAGATAATTCAGCACAAAGAAGTACAATCTTACTACATTTCTTACATAAATTTCTTTCTTTACTTACATAATTTTGCATATGGAAGAGCTGTAAAATGATAAGCAGTATAAACACTAAAACCAAAAACGGTTGCGATAAAAAAGGGACTATTTTTCCTGTCACAGCTAAACATTGTTATCAAATGGAAGTTAGGAAATAACTGATATCAGTATGTGAGTAATTAAAAGCATTTTTACAAAGAAGCCTGCCAGACTGTCTTCTGCATGTACGTATAGAGCTGCAGTAGTGTTAGCAGTGTTGCCTCACTAGTAGCGTTACCTAGTCCAACATAAGCATTTGGATGACGTAAGAATGAGGAGTTTTTAATCTCTCCATTTATTTATTCCTGATTTCATGGGAGTTAAGCTTTGAAATGGGACCTGAGTGAACTCGCTGAACCTTGGGATGATGCAGAATATCATCTGCATCCTGTAGGTTTTTAACTCAAAAATCTAGAGAACTCCAAGTTCTTTTTCCAGGATTTGGAAGCTGATTTCTTATCCATCCTCAGCCCTCTGTCTGCATTGGCTTTTAGGTGCAACTTGCTTTCTCTTTTTCTCTTTTCCCCTTTCTCTTAACCACAAGAAATACTCACTCTTAAAATATGAATAATTAAATAGCACTCTCAAATTAAGGTCTTCAATGGAAATGGGAAGAATAATAAGATAATAAATCTGGATTTTAAACAATTTTCCTTAAAATAATGACTGAACTTATAGAACTCTGTAACCATCTGACAACAGGAGTCAATTGGGAACATTCATGCGAAGCCATGATACATTTTGCGTGACCTTGAATTAATTTTTGCCTTGCTACTTTCAAATTAATTATGTTACACACATGAGACTCCTCCTGGCACTTTGTTAACATCTGGATGTCCTTGTTAAATTTTTTACCCAAAAGTCTGTATATTCTCTTGGACTAAGTGATTATTTCCCTGCATAAGTTTCTACTCAGGTGAATTTTCATTGTTTCTGTCATTAATTTTTCCTTTCTCACTACAAGGAACATTTTGTTTAACTCTTACGTAAGTATAAAAGGAGTATTGCTTACCATTAAACTTTTGCTAGTAGCGCGTAGAAAACATCAGGTGTCAAGGAAATAAAAGCCGCAACTTGCTTTGTTAAGAACGATCAGTGGATAACAACACTGAACAAGATATACCTAGGACTTATTGTCCTACTTTTTCTCTCCTCAGACTTAAATTAATATTCTGTGGCCTATCAATTCTACCATTTCACATTACGGAGAGCTGACTCTTCGTCTTTTCCAATATAAACCAAATTTTGCTTCCTTCTGCAATCAGAAAGCCATTTTCGAATCAAGCTCTGAGTGTATGAGCACTGTCTTATATTTGAAAATATGCAAAAAAATATTTTGGACATAGGGACAGAAAAATATGCAACTAATGCAATAAATGAGTTTTAATCAAGCTAATATTTCCTCTTAGAAAATATCATTTGAGTTATTTGCATGACTAGCATTAGAGCCATGACTTATTTGAAGTCAGGTTGGGATATGCCAGCTGTTTCCCTGATTGTTTAAAGGTTCCAAATTCTAACATATTTTAAGAAGGCAGTTTTAGCAGAAACACCCTCGGTGATTGCGCTTTCTCAGATCCCACAAGAAAAGGCTGTTGGAGCAGGTTGCAGATAGAGACATCCAGCAAAACTGGAGTTACAAAGCCTGTTAGATCCCAGTAAGTTGGCTTTATTCTTGGTCATACAGTATTGTGGAAGACACTGTGTAGGTCAAAGAGTTGATTAAGTAACAAAGATTTCCAGGAAAGAAAACTAACTTCCAACCAGTGCTGATGTTTACACTTTGTGCAATGCACCTGAACAGTTTAAACAGATGAAAAGGAAAGGGAGAAAGGCAGCCCAAACATCTGAATGTGATTGCCTGGAAAAGCATTGTGGGCTGTACATAACTTCAACTGCTCAGAGATGATATTCTGCCTCTGGAAGCAGTTAAATTTGGACAAGAGAGAAAGAAAGTGCTTATTTAGATGCAAAAGCTTGTCCAAATATTTTTAAACCATTTCTTTCAGGGCATTAAATAATGCTCAAACGTCCATTGAAGTCAAACTTCCACTGAACTAAGTCAGCGCAGTCTCTATGTGGCTGCAAATGGTCCTGCTAAACTGAGCTCCCCCCTGTATCACTTGTGACAGCTGGGGCACGTATCTGTAACAGTAAGAAATAGCAGCTACCATCACCAGAGGGGCACCCAGCTCTCGTGTGCCAGTTGGCCATTTCCCAGACTTTTGGGATGGTTGTAGTTCTTTGTCGTAACAACAACATTCACTCCCTTTGTGTTCCTCTTAGCGAGACAGGAAAGCTACCCTTTATCATTACTGGAAAAATGATGCTTCTTCTCAAAAAACATTACTGTTTCCGGAATAGTCCACTCTCTGGTCTTCTCTTGCCTCTCTACCAGATTATACTTACACAGATTCTTATATTAAATCCTTTCATAATATGATTTTCCCTATTAAGAGTTCCTGTAGCAACTACATGCATGCTATATGGAGAAGGAGGAAGAAGCTGTTTGATTTGCACATATACAAAGAAGTGGCCCACTCTCTTTCATTAAGTTGTGGTGGATGTTGCAAAATAGTTTGACAGCAGCTGGTCCAGCTTTTGTGACAGACTGGTGAGAACATTTGACTCAAGCTCCTGCCACTTAACTCCCCAAATGTTGACTATAACCTGCAAGAAAGAAGATATTTTCTTATACCTGTTCTAAATGTCAGTAGTGAATTAAGCAACTGTAGTCTAAACTAAGTTTAGAATTTTGAAAAAAATATTCTTTTCTGTCCTAACAGAATAAAGCAGTAAGATTTTTTTGGAGTGCCTTATTAATAAACTGCATTGTGTCAAGGTAGGATTGAGCTGTACCATAACAAAACCCCTTATCATTAAATTATCTGTTGATACCAATTTAAAAGTCTTCACTGTAGTCCAATTCGGCATGCATCCATTCACCTCACTTTGCTTCTTATCCATACATACTTGTAGATTGGATTTTGCTGGGTAGAAAAGGAACCAGAGACATGAAAAGAGAATTAGCTAACTTCCTGGTCTCCCTGTTTAATTACATTTGTAGGGAAGATAAACCATCCATGGATTCAAATGAATGTACAAGTGTAATTCCACTCATGGTGTTCAATTGCAGTTCAACAAAGTACCAAAAATCATGTTAGAAATGTTCAAATCTCGTGTGCATCACAGTGGCTATATATGGTACATGAGAACAATAATACTGAAGCATCACAAAGCACATTGTAGGCTAGACAGGATAGCTTGCACTTGAATTTAATGAGGCAGTAATCATAATGAAAGACAAATTAAATCACAGCTTACTGAAATTCTCCATTCTGAAAAGAGTATTAATGCCACAATGAGTCTCTGAGTTGCAGCTAGCTGCTTGAGATGATACAGCATGCTACACTGGTTGATTCTAAAAATGGTAGAAAAGGGCTAAAGCCACTTTATACTGTCAAACATATACCAATGGCAAAAGAAAATTACTTTCAGACATAGATACTCTGGTAACTCTCAAATGGTACAGGACTTCATTTGTAGCAACAGCAAGACTGAGGCATTGCAAAGTTACAGATCCAGAACGAAAGACTTTACTCGTGTAAGTAAGCTCATTCACCTAAATGAGGACTGTTGGGGTTGAGGCCAGGAACTCTATCAGTATAATACTAGAAAAATATATTTAAATTACTTCACAATAATGAATTGAGTGAGAAACCTAATCCCACCAGGACTAAGATTTCCTTTCATAAGGATTAATAATATTGCATCACTAATGATGATTTTGTATTCAAAATTATTTCATGCCAGCACAAAATCTTCGGAGGGGGAGAAATCTTACAAGTATCCATTTTATTGCCTTATCCAGACTTGGTGGGCTATGCATATAAAGCAGCACGTCAATCCATTTGAAGGAACTGTTGAAGCAACGCTGTGCCATCTCTGCTACAGGTTGCTCTTCCTGTAGCTGAGTGACCGCTAGTAATTAATTACAGCCTACTGCCATAAAACTACTTTTCTTTCAGCATGAGCTTGCAGTCTGACATGGGTTAAGCAGCTCAAACGCCAACCTACAGGAATCCTAAAACGGTAAAGCAGGGCCACTCGGGACAGACTTTGTGCCCCTGGAGCCCTAGTAATTAGATATATCACTGTGGATCCACCATCGGGTATGACCTTGTCCCTCTCTGTTCGGGCGAGGAGATGGGGGCACTCCTTGCTCCTTGCAGCAGGCAGGAGCCCAGCCAGGGCTGGTCATCTCCTACCGGGGGCAGGAGCTCCTGCCGGGGGGATACACGGCTGAGCAAGGATTTAGTATCGCTTCTCCCAGTCCCGCTGTTGTCAGCCCTCTTCCACGCTATCAGAAGGGAACTACCACCCCTTGTATCTAGCCACATGGCCAGATGTTACACCATTGAATAAGAAAATAAATATGGATATCGGATGATTCGGGCAGCTAGGCAGAAGGGGGGATGGGAGTAGCTGCTGTACAAACCTTACAATTTCAAGTATTATGACAAATCTTGAAAATTTCCATTTTCATAATGGTAAGAAGTCTGTTCTTCCATGTCTTGAGTTCCTTGCTTTTGCTTTCTCCATTCCCTTCTCTGCACTTCACTGTTTTGACTGGTAGCACCGTACATTTTCTTTGCACTTACAAAAGTTTCATTGTTCATCTCTGTTTCTTCAGCTAGTTCATCCTGATCAATTATGCCACATTTCTCTTCATTGAGGTTTTCAGGGTCAGCCCATTCCTGCTTCTCCCCAGAAGCAAAGATAGCGTAGAATATCACTCCACTGTAATGCACCAGGGCTGCGATCAGGAAGACATTTTGCCATTCTTCCCGGGTCTGAAAGAACGGCGCAGGTCTCATTAAGTTTGCAGTAAAAAGAAATATTGCCCTCTGAGTTAGACCAGAAATTAGCACATATTGAACAATGACTGTGATCACTGCTTGATTCCTGATGTTACAGATAGAACAACTTATGAGTCATTGTGAAGATTTTTTTTTTTCGTAACAGCTAATAAGATAAAACATGGGATTTTTTTTTTTTCTCACAGTGAAGTCTCTCTCTTGCATGCGAAATATTCATGGAGTTGGAAATGCAGGGATTTCTCTAACAACTAAGTTAATTTTATTGTAGATCAGTGATTGCTCAGGAACCCTACCGAGGATGCATTGTAAAGGACTTTCCCAAGTCCCATAAACAGTACCCAGTAGTATGGACATATTGCAGAAACCCAGCCTCAGGTTGTATAAAATAGTATCTCCCTACACGGTTCATTAGTTTATAATAGCCAAAAATCTGGCCCCTGTGATATCGTAAAAGTGATTGTTTAAAACAAACAACAACAGAAAACAGCTGCAGAGATCGATAATGAAATGGAGTTCCCAGGAAGCTTCGAAACGTCTTAACTTTTGTTGCGTTACCTAATCCTTTTCCTAGAAAACATGGAGAAACGTTACCTTATGTTTCGTCATTGCACCAACGATGAGCGGGCACACCATGCCCGACAGCGTCCCCACGCCGTTGGAGATCCCCATCAGAATGCTGGCGTAACGCGGGGCTATGTCCAAGTGATTCACGTTGAACCCTGCGACAAAGGAGAGGCAACGGTCAGCCAGACAGCTTTGCGCTACCAGCCCAACAGGGCTTTCAGCAGCTGTTCTGGCTGAAGAAGCCTGAAAAAGGTAGGAAACCCCATTCCCATACATATGAGGAAGAAGGGTAGTATTTTTCTTGGTGATAAAGATGGAAGATATGTTGCAATGCTTCATTCTTTTTCAAAATCTCTTTTTTCCCCACCAGTGGGGATCACGTTGTATAGAAAATACAGTTTGTTTTGGCCTCGTTTAAAGTATCTGTGCTTCCCATCTTGTCAGACTGAAACAATGCACTCAGCAAACATTTTTTATTAAGGGATGAATGCCTCACGTTTGTCAAATGTCTGATATATTTTTATTTAGGTAGCAGTGGTTTTTAATACACATTTTCCAGTACTTTAAATAGCAGTTTAACAACATGACAAAAAAACAGAACATAAACTAGTAGGAAAAATAATTACCCTTACTGCAGCATATCTTCTGGGTACATATTTTATTAAGAAATAAAAACAAATAGTAAAAATCAGCTCAGATAATTATCTTGCTTTAGGTAATGAATATTAGTCATCTAAGCTATGGATGATGACAAGAAAGGATGATGAATTCCAAGTCCGTGGGATTAAATACAGTAAAAGTTGAGTACTGGGAAAATCCTGCAATAAAAATTGATTGATAGAAATGGCCCGCTATGCAAACACCTCGTAACTGAGCAGCAAAACTACTTCCCATCTGCATAATCCTGAAACAACTGAAAACCAGCAGTTACTTTACTGGTCAATTTTGCTCAACAGATCCATCTTCTTGGCAGTCTGCTAGCTGATGGCCTTCCATCTTCATAACGAAAGGGGTTTTTTTTAATAACGATGGTACTGGTGGGGCTACAAAAGTCAGCGTGAGACTGGTGAGACCCATGAAAGTGTCAGAAAGAGCTGTTCTGGAGCAGGGCTGGTGATAGGACACAACAGAGAGAGGGCTGACCGAAAAAGCAGAAGCTGGCAGCTAGGGCTGGGAGCGGGTTTGCAACTGATAGCCTTTGAGAAACTATTCGTTCCAGAGTAAGTCTCTCTCTCCTTTTGGGGATACTGTTTATGGAAGAAGAAAAGGTGGCTGACACTGTGAAAGTATATTAGGAAATAACAGCACAAAGCTGGTGTAAACTGGAATCAATAGAGCAGGTTCTTTCATAGCTTCATGTCCTATGTGCAACACGTTTCACAGATACTGAAGTAAATTATTTCTGATATGGGAAGAAGTAGGGAATACCCCATAAGCAGCCACACTAAGAGCTAACAATAATAGAAGCGATGACAGTAACAACAGTGAGGACAATAACATCACTTTTGTCACTAATAGTAAAAGCAATAATAAGATTAATTCTTACCTGAAATTGCAAAGCCACTGAAGCCTACTGCTAACACCAGAAAGGAAATAGCCACACCTTTTGTATGAGAATAACCAACCACCAAAAGCAAGGTTGCTTCCATCCCAAAGCCTTCAAATGAAACACAGGGGAATAAATTACATTTAAATTACTACTGGTCATAGAGATACTAATAAGGTCTAGCCAGAATAGCAACTTAAAATGAGACAAAACTCTTTCGTATCTTACAGTTATTCTTGAACATACTTGGCAGTTTTGTTGATTCACAGAAATATTTGAATATTTATTGTTTGAGAATGCACTTTTTTCTCCTCATTGCTGTGTAAATGACTCAAGCAATTGGTGAAGTTAACTCACTGAGCAGTACAGGGAAACAAGGAGAAAGTGACTCTGTGCAAAGTGCTGAAAAATTCACAAACATGATAGGGAAAGGAGAAAAACACTTCTTGCCTTCAATTTCTCATGGGTTTAGTGATGTGAGATGTTCTTGGCAAACGGAACAAAAAAGCATTTTTCAGACAAGTGTGCCACTAACACAACAGGGCATCCCTGAGCATTCCAGGAAACTTCCAGTCTCTGCCATTGCTGCAAACTAACATTTTCTAGTATGTAACATTACAATCCTTCTGCGTATTTTTTTTGAATGACACTGTAAATACGCCCTGAAAATACAATGAATCTGAGAATCCTTTGTGAAGATGCACAGCCAAGCTGCATGGCATCTCTGACTGCAGCCCTCTATTTCAGGCAGCCTGTGCTGTCCACAAATAATGTAAGCTGGGAACTGGCAGAGGAGAGTGACTCCACAGGCTATTTGGCTTGAAATTTTTGCTCTAATTTAGTATCTTCCTTACATGTAGATGCCACTGATGTCAGTGACTGGAAACAAATTATTTTGTGCTGAGTAAAAATGAGTCTGTCCATCCCCTGCCTTTCTTTTACCCAACTCTTCCAACCTGAACTTGCCAGTGGGTTCTGCTGGAAGCAGCACACGGGAACGTGGCCAGTTATTGCAAGGCTGTATCCACTGGGAAAGGGTCTCTCCAAGCACCACAGTACGTGGTTAGCTTTCTTTGTATGAAATTGCAGGATGAGGCCTGTTTCATCAGTTCTGGGCCAGTTCTTATTACCATATTATTATTTATACCATGAGGACATCTAACATGAGCTTATTTATACCATAAGGACATCTAACATCAGCTCTCCATTAAATGTTTCAGATTAACCAGCTGCAGATGCAATCTAGAGTAATTTGTCTCTTGTTACAATTAAACATGGACCAAACGATGATATCTGCATCAGCTGCAGCACAAAACCGAAATACCGTATTTTCAGAATCCAATAGTACCTCCACAATTCATGACCTTCCTTACAGTGGTAGTGGTTAAAATCTTCCTGCTCCGTAAGAAGTCAGCTAGCTGCCCTCCAATGGGTACGATGATTGTCATGACCATGTGAGGAACTGCCGACAAAAGGCCAACCTGCAATTAGACAAATGAGTGCTAACTGCTCATGTCTTCCCTCAAGATCTGGGGGGAAGAGAACAGGAACCATACCTCTTCTTCACCTCTTCCCGCCAACCCCCCCGCCATTGGACACGTTTTTATCCGGAATGCTTGTGTGGGAGGATTTCAGAGCTTTCCTCCAACAGAACCTGCAACAAAGACCTGGGTGACCATAGGATGGAGACTCCACAATCTCTCTTGTCAACCTGTGCCAGTGCTCAGTCACCCTCAGAGTAAAAAAGTGTTTCCTGATGTTCGGATGGGACCTCCTGTGTTTCAGAACGTGCCCATTGCCTCTGGTCCTGTCACTGGGCACTACTGAGAAGAGCCTGGCTCTGTCTTCTTTGCCCTCTCCTTTCAGGTATTTGTATACATTGTTGAGATCTGCCCAGAGCCTTCTCTTCTCCAGGCTGAACAGTCCCAGCGCTCAGACTTTCCTCATAGGAACTGGAGAGGAACTAGTTCCTTAATCATCTTTGAGGACCTTCATTGGCCTTTCTCCAGCATGTCCATTTCTCTCTTGTACTCGGGAGCCCAGAACTGGATACAGTACTCCAGGTGTGGCCCCGTCAGTGCTGCGTAGAGGGGAAAGATCACCTTCTTCTACCTGCTGGCAATATTTTGCCTAACGCAGTGCAGGATACCATTCATCTTCTTTACCGCAAGGACACATTGCCGGCTCGTGTTCAACCTGGTGTCCACCAGGACCCCCAGGTCCTTTTCTGCAAAGCTACTTTCCAGCTGGGTGGCCTTCCAGCACGTAGCGGTGCATGGGCTTGTTCCTCCCCAGGTGCAGGTCTTTCTCCTTGTTGAACTTCATGAGGTTCCTGTCAGCCCATTTCTCCAGCCTCTCAAGGTCCCTCTGGACGGCAGCACGACCCTGTGCAGCATCAGCCTCTCCTCCCTGTTTTGTGTCATCTGCAAACTTGCTGAGGGCACACACTGCCCCATCGCCCAGATCATTAATGAAGATGCCAAACAGGATCAGACCCAGTATTGACCCCTGGGGTACACTGCTAGTCACTGGCCTCCAACTAGACTTTCTGCTACTGATCACCACCCTCTGAGCCCAGCCGTTCAGCCAGTTTTCCATCCACCTCACTGCCTACTCAACCAGCCCATGCATCAACAGCTTGTCTATGAAGATCTTACACGAGACAGTGTCAAAGGCCTTGCTGAAGTCTAGGTAGACAATATCCACTAATATCCACTGCTCTCTCCCCTTGCCTACCAGGCCAGTCGTTTAATCATGGAAGTTTATCACGTTGGTCAAGTGTGGCTTCCCCTTGGTGAATTTTCTGCCAAAGGGTTATTACTGTTTTTGTTAGCTCTGGTGTTCATCCCAGATATGCAAAAAGATGATTTTGTGGAGTTTTAGTGATCAGCATGTCACTTTCTAGCAGCTTTTGTTTGAAGGAGTAGTTTAGTGAGAAGTTGAGTTTATTTTCTAGGATGCACAACCTCCTTACATTGACACAGACTCAGTTTCACATTAGTTTTTCACTAGTGAGTGCACAGAGGTGCAACTCTAGCATTTATGAAAGGCAATTCAGAATAAACCAACCTATTTTGTCTTAATACCCCCGTTCCTCATCTCCATGCTGCGCTTGGCCATTCAGAGCGTCATTGCTACCACGACAGCGTTGCAGAACCTGGGCACACTGGTGCTCCCAGACCACACAGATAATGATGTTGCTTGTTATCAGTTTGCAGGTTGCAGGATTACACTTGCTTGAAAATAATTTACCATATAGCAAGTAGTTCTTTTAAAGGAATGTTGGGAAAACTTCTGGAACAAATATTCTGAAGTCCTCATTCATGCTCTGAAGAGGGAGTGTAACAATACTAGCTTTAATGAAATGGCAGTGGCAAGGAATATTAATCCATAAAGAATTTGACCCCTCATTGCCAATGAAAAGAAATCAAATTAAAAAAAAAAAAAAAAAAACAACAAACAAAACATAGGGTAGAAACTACCTGGCAAGTAATGCTAAACTGCCAGCCCTAAACAAAATGTGCATTTCTGTTTACTTACCTTGTGGTTTTCATGATATATGGGGTTTTTTAATCAGCTCTTTCCCAAAACAACTTTTCAGTTCTTTCCTTTTGCTAATAATTTGATGCAGGCAAGCTTTTATTTCTAGCAGATTGCCAGAAGTATGTCATCCCAACTACTGTGAATAATCTACTGTAATGACTCCAAGAGAGATCTGGGGATCTTCAAGCACTCTGCATCTCCTAGGGTAAGCTCTGAAGGTCACTGCTTCATCTGAGACATTTACCTTGCTTATTGCAAACCCAAAGACTTCTTCAAAGTAAGCGGGCTGACTTATAAGGAGCAAATAGAAGGTCCAGCTTCTGCAAAAGTTTGCCACGATGATTGCATAAACTGGCATTGAAGTGAAAAACCTCTTCCAAGGAGTACTAAATTTCTAGGAAAAATAAAAAATTAAAAAAAAAAAAAGAAGGCATTTTTGAGTAGGCAGAAGGCAGGATAAAAAGCCCAGTATCTTTTAGTGTCAGGACTATCCAGTACATTACATCCAATTTACACTGCAAGTCACTTACAATGCAAGTGAAAGTTATCTCCTGGATTAGTGGCAAAAGACAAGTAGAAAAACTTCCTTAGAATAGTTAGGATTTTTAGGATGACTACTGTACTCTTATTGCTCTACTTACTGAAACTGCACAAGGTCTTCTGGAATCCTGCTATTGGGATAATAAGATCAATAACAGAATCAAAGAAAACTAGAGAAAACCTTGTGTCACTCCCCACTTTTTGGCATGATGCAGTTTGAGACTTTCCACTGAAAGGATTGTGACGAAAGGATTATCCAAGCTAAGGAATATGTGGTAGCACAGCAACAGGTAGCTACCTGCTTCAACCCAATTCATTTCATTCAGAAAAAAAAAAGTCTGGGGCAGAGGATTTAATTTCTATAATTTGCTTTTGGCATTTCCAGTGTCTATTTATGGCTCAACACTCCGTACAGCAGGAACAAAAACCAATTCAGAGCCCTATTCACTTAGAATAGAATTCAAATCAGAAGCTGAAATATGTAACTATGGCAATATACACTGACATTCTCCTTTCTTTTTTTAAATGGTAGTTGTGTTCTACGGGCAACCGCCTGTCTGCGGTCGTGTGTGGACACATGGTGGTGGCGGTAGTGTCCTCTGCAGTAAAACCACTGTACCGCAAGGGGAAAACCGTGATCTGGAGTGAGTGTGTGTGTCTCCAGCCACAACCTGAGTGACTTCAGCCAGACTTCAGGAGCATGCCCCAGAGAAGACTCTGGTACTTTATACTCTCAGCAAGGCTATTACACAAAACATGTAGAGAAAAGAGTTCAGAGTTATTTCGCTCTGAAATGTTTTAGAGTAAAATCCAAGAAGGAACACTTTATCAAGAAATAGCTTTGTTTTTCACCACTAGCAAAAATGAGTTATCTGAGGAAATGGAGAGAAGTGTGATGGGAAAATAGGTTTTGGTTTTGAGTTTCCAGGATCTTCCAGGATCCTCTCAGAGAGAGGAGATAAGTCTTAGAACAGTGAGCTGAGCTGCTGTGAGAGTGAGCAGGGCAGAAACCCCGTCCTTAAGCTTTCAGAATTTCAATCATCCTTAATAAGAGCTCAAACGGCAGCTGGATAATTTAACATCTGCAGCCAGTTTCTTATTTAGCCATTTCCATTAATATTTTTTAGAACAAACATGACAGTAACTCAAGAGCAGATCAGAGTGTGGTGTTTCCCTCTCTGCCCACTCCTTTCCCTCCCTAGCTTAGGGAGGATCTGTAAGCCAAGAGCTGAAACAGCACTACGTGTTTTCCTTGCAGCTGAACTCATCCTGTCCAGCTGCATGAGCCTGGTCCTGTAATTTTCATAAAAGGAAAAGCCCCTGAACATCAACAGCAATTAGTTCTGCTGCTCTTAAGTGGCTAATAGTATCCATCCAGTCATAGGCTCATCTTGTGCAAAGTGCTCACAAATTATAACCAGAAAAGCCTTTTTTACTTACGCTTGCACTAGCTAGGCTGGCTCCTTCTCCGATACTTGTTTCTATATATATCTTTTCTTCATTGGTTATTGTTGGATGTGCAGCAGGGCTCTCGTAGGCATGAAGAAGCCAGAACATGTACCAAACAATCCCAAACATTCCTGCAGAGGCAGGAAAAACAAATCTCCATTTTAAAAGCCAGTAAAGCCACACTTCAGTATCTTCAGGCTTTGAAGTTTGTTTCAAGAGCCAGTTAAACCAAACCTGTGCACAAAATATGCCCAGGGAAGTAAGAAAATACAATAAGTAACTCGGTGTGTGTTGTATGCCTGCTTCCAAAGCACTGGAGCATTTTGTCACTTGTATTACACAATACGCGTGGGGCAGCGAAAAGGCAAAAGCAAAGCTTTATGTGTCTCTAGAGAAAATAGAGAAAACCCCTCTTAACTGGGCTGCTGATGTGCGAGGCCGGGTTTGGGACAGCTCCGCCGTGTGCCGGAGGGGGAAGCGCGAGGCATCCCAGCACAGCCGCCGGGTCCTACCCCTGCGATGAGACCCCCGTGTGCTGCGTTTGCCGGGGGTGGGCAGCGTGGGGCGGGTGTCTCAGGGCAGAAGGTTTCGGAGGCATCCGGCTCCCCGTCAGCAGCACATGCTGCAGCATTCGCTGTTAGCGTGCTCTCCGGGACACGCGTCGCGTGTTTGTGCCACGGAGCAACCTTTGCAACCGCATCCAACCCTGTCACTGGGTGACCATGGGCTGTAGCCTGGTCACTGCAATTTTAAAACATTTTACAGCAGACGATTACAAAATAAAAGCTTTCAGAAGCTGCAAGAAGTAAGGAATACATTGGAATACCCATTTGCGACATCTTCATTCCCCCAAACAACGTTGATCCATACTGGTTATACAAGTTTAACAAAACCACTGGCGGTACCAGTCTAGTCGCAGAGATCCTTTACGTTAAGCAACTCACCATAAATATAGAAGACTGATGACCATCCTATATACTGAACCAGCACACCTGCCAGTGGCATGGCCACCACCGCACCTGCATAAGACCCTGAGGAGAAAAAAGGATTAAGAAAACATGTCAGCTATGATAGGCGAGGCCAGCTTCCAGTGCAGATGATCCAGGCAGGTGCCCATGGGGACAGAACTGGAGGGATGCCTCCGGCTGACGGGCACCATGCTTTCTTGTGAATGTGGGCAATGGGACGGCAACTGTAAAATTTAGCTTGAGGTGGTGGGGAGGACTGGCCCGCACTGGTGTGGAATCACCAGTCTCATTTTGCAGCTAGAAGGGCTGAGCCCTGTAGCTAAATGGGATTTGCAAAGCTGGAACTGATGGTAAACCACCGCGCAGGCTGTACGCACTGAAGTGGGGAATCCCTCCCAACCCGGCGGCACGTGAGGTGAGCTCCAGAGAAGCTAATGGCCCAAATTTCAGAAGCCCTCTTGGTGTCCAGAAATCCTGATGGTTGCAGATATGCTGGGAGGCTCTTGTCGTGGCTCTCGCCCCATGATCCCACAAGTGCTGCCAGCGAAGAGGGCGTTCAGACAAACCCTGAGTCTGTTTAACCATGTTTAGGTCGTATCAGCGGCATGAACAAACAGCCGGAATAAATAGGCAAAAGTTGACAGGGAAAAAAAGGATAAAAAAGCGGTCTGTGCCAAGGTTTCTGATTGGGAAATATATAATACTGGTGAAACATATTTCCAAGTGACTTGTAGAAAGAGATGAGTATTTAAGTGCTCGGAAAGGAATTTCCATGAAGGCCCTATGGAGAATTCATGCAATCTGGACATTTGGGTTCAGTGCAAGACGGTGCCACTGGCTTCACATGCAATAAGAGTTGCTTTGAATTATTCTAGGGAATGAGATACTTGTAGTTTTGAGAGTATAACATACTTTGTTAACAAACATTTGGTAATGCTCTACTCATTAGCAAATACTTCTCTGCAATAGTTCGCGGTGACCCTTCTCCCTCGTCTCTGTGTAATTCATTTTTCCTACAGCAATAGCAAAGCCCCAGGCAAGAATATAGTCAGAGAAACCAGGAACCTTGTTAACATGGGGTTTCCTAATTTTTCCACTGTTCCTGTGCACCTTTCAAGTGCAAGAATCAGAAATTTGTAGCCACTATAATACGTGCTGGGCTGCAAGATGGATCTTTCTCTACCTGGTGTTAGGATTTCAAGGAGAGAGCATTGAGGGTGGAGGGGCTTCTCTTTTGGTCTGTTATACAGAAAATGGAAACACCTTAATAATCACTAAATCCTGGAGTCATCTGTAGTAAAAATAAAATTCCCGTGATATGAAAAGCTGCTTTTTTTCCCTCTTATTTCACTCCTCCTTTTACTCTTTTTCTTGTATTTTAGAGTTGTATTTTCCCTAGACTTTCAGTTCCACTGCTGATGGACAGACTTTTTTCTTCTCTGACTTCTACATTTTCTATGAATATTCTCTCTTACAAGCATTCATCTTCAGCTGGCTTTGCCCCACCACCTGCATTTATTTTCATTGTGTTCTCTTCCACCTTTCCCAATTGCTTACTTTTCAAAGTCCTATTATTTCTGATTTTTCTCCAGTATTACTAGAATCCACTCACCATTCCAATTTCCCTGTTACAAATGGGAAGGGACACCCCAAATACAGATGATGAGGGTGTCTTAGAGGGAAAGTGAAGTAACGAGAAGTGTCTTTTCCTTCACTGTCAACACAGCACATTTGAAATTACAGCAGAACCATTCCTGCCCTGTACTTTTCATATCTGGACTTTTTAGGGTAAAAACACAGAGTTTTGAATTATGCCTTACCTTCCTTACATTTAACCACCTACCCAAATCCAGCCTGGAGCTGGTAAGGAGATACTAACATTCACCATTTTCCCTGGAATTAGCAGCTAGCTGAAGATTGCAGGGTTACCAAAAAGAAGATGAAGACTTTATGTAGGAGAGTGTATGAGGAGGGCACAGCTCAAACTAGACCTGGGAAAGGGCCAGACAGGTCTGACACTCACAGTAATCTTTTCTGGCAAGAAACTGGTATCACAGAGTGACCTGTGGCAAAACTTGCTACCTGGAGGATGGAATTAAAAGTAGAAGACAATTCCCCTTTTTTTTTTTCTTTTCATTAGCGTGTCTGTAAGCAAAAAGAGGGTATCTTCCTTGAAGTACAAGGTGTAAAACCTCAGTATTTTTCCTGCTCCCTGCTTCATAACAAGGTTTAAGGCTCTTGCCAGAGGCTAGAAACGTTCCAAAAGGAATGAGAAAGTTTGATTTCTCCCATCTTTCCACTGGGTTCCTGATCCCAAAGTCTTCTGAAATTTCCCACAAGCCAGCTGTCAGCGCTGGAAAGGGAACCAGAGAAGAGAGCAAAGTACCAGCCTGATCATAACTCAGAACAGTGGGGCAGAACAGCCAGTGGCAACAAGTTACGTCACCTCCACTGCACTATATTGAGCAGCCAGCCTAAAGTACTCAAGTCCTTTTAAGATAATTTTTTTAAGTGCGTGCTTGCTTAGGAGGCTCAATTCAATATGTATAATAAATGGAATCCCTAAGGATGGAGTAAATGAAAAAAAAAAAAAGTGTGATTTCTCTCACGTGACACCTCTAGACCCATTTTAGTTTGCTATGAGAGCCATTCTCAGGGTTGGCTTTCAATGATAAAATGGTAACCTATTAAACAAAAAGACTCTCGGGTTCCTGAGCTCGGAGTACAAGCCGAATGGGTTTGTGGGCAGGTGCAGCAAAGGGCAGAGGGTTTGCATTTCTCTTTTAAACCACAAAACGAATAAAATACGTCTAATAGGAATAGTATTACTCACATAAACCATATAAGCCTATGAACTTACCGCAGAACGATGTGGTGGCCAACCTGCTTCTCTCCAGTGGAGGAGCCCACTTACTCCACATCCCATGGCAGGCTGGGTAGGTGACACCCTGGCAAACATTTCACACATCTTATGAATTGCTTTCACGGCATTCCTACTGTGAGCAGTTGCTGATACTGTCTAACCTGACTAGCTGTCTGTCACCGTGGAATGAGGTAGGAAGGGTTAGGTAAGCCGGGAAGAGCTCTGTTGTTTGGGTATGAAGATGTCAAACTAATTTGGATAATCACTTCAATGGTAATGTGTTCTGGGGTAAAAATGCTGTTTGGTACGTGCAGAGGATGGCAAAAATAAACTAAAATAGAGCGAACTGCAGCACCAGAAACCTAAACTTTTTACTTCTTTTCAAGCAAACTTTAGAATATAAACTGGTACGATTAATGAATTGTCATCCTAAATATGAGTAACAAGTAAAAATGTAGATTGATCAGAAACCTTGACCAAAAGATCTTATGATTTTTTAGAGCTAGATCTCTAAAAACAAATGGAGTGTGAAAGGACCAAAACGGTGAGTGCTCCTACCTCCACCAGACCTTGCAGAATCCTTACAAACATCACACAGCCGTAATGCACTCTGGCTGCAGAAGGGATAAACATGTTCAGTGTAGATGTTAGAAAGATAGCTGCTCCAAATACCCTGTGGAAAAAAGTGACATGAAAGGGAATATAATTTTTGTTTATTTTTCAAAGCGATGCTGTTCTTGGGTACAGTCGCAGAGACAATGTCACGTACCACAGTCTCACCAATCCAAACACTTGTAAAGTCCTACCACCAAAAGGGGATAAATCCCTATATGATCAATACATTTTCTTCTCTGAATGGAACAGAAGTTTTATATGTACCTAAACAAAGGTGCTGGATTTTCCTTTGTATCAGAGGAATAGGTTTGGGTGTCGGTACTGGAGGCTAAGCTGTTTGTACGAGTCCTGACCTGAGAGAAGCAGTCCTATTCTGGGAAGTACTTCAATTCTGTTGTGTCAGTAGGGTTTAACTTAAATCAGCTACAGTCTGGTTTAAGTGCTTCTCTGAACATGGGCATGTGTTGGTTAGTCCCACTTGCTGCTGCTATGATGTATAACAGGGCTGCTTAATGTCAACTCCGTTCCAATATCACTTCTCTAAATAACAGCTACACGTGTCCTTTGTGACTATAACATAGAAGGGGCATTTCTACAAGACAACTTCTGTGAAAAATGCGATATAAACATTTTGTTACCCTGCTTGGGAAGAGCACTTGCTGCAGGTAGGCACAAGTCAGTCGAAGCTCTAAATGCACCTGGGGCCCAGCGCCTTTGGGAAATCATTTGCAGCCTCCCAAATGTCAGCACCCATTAGAGAAACAGGCAGCAGAAACCTCTGTGTGGTGGTAATGGATCCAAGCAGCGTCCCTGAAAGTCCGGGCTGCTCAGAGGCCCTGGGGTAGCACTCGAAGGCGCATCTGCCTCGCTCGCCGCCGTCTGCCGGAGCTTTTCACAGCGCGGACACGGGCTTTCCTCCGTTTAACCGAAAAATGGTGCACACCTACTGCCCTGTGTCAGTAATAAACAACGGTGACGCTAGACACGAAAGAGAGCTGGGCTACAGGGCAGTCGTTTCAGCACAGCGTGGGCGGCAGGTTTGCCGGGCACTGGTGTTGCAGTGCAAGGGAAAAGGGTGCCCAGCTCGTGAAGGGACATCTGGGGAGCTCATTTGAAAACTGAGGCTGCTGCGCCATGAAAAAAACACCACTGGGAACCAAGAAAGAGACTGGGAACAACCAGCTGGAACAATCATTGAAATTACTACCATTAGTAGGAATGAGCTGTACTTGACAGATGAGGTTTCAGGCATCTTCACATCTGGCTGACCGAAGTCTCCGGTTTCCTTTCTGTGCGAGGACTGGGGTTCAATAGCTGCGTCATGCACTCTCTGAATATCAAGAGTTCTTCCCTCCAAGCTGGGGAAGCTGATGTACATGAGGATCCCCCCTAAGGTCCTGTTAGAGCACTGAAAAACACCAGACCTGGCAGTAGGAGTTCTCCACAACCGCCAAGCACTACTTAAATTGAACAGATTACTGCTACTCTTCGGCAGTTTACTGTCCAATTTGTGCTGTCTGCAATTCAAAGCAAGCCTGCCTGCCTCCCTGCGGACTGCCTTTGTGCGGGGGATCTTTCATTCTGCAGGTTGCCAGTTGCAGCAGTTGGTGGTCCTGGGGACCACAGCACTTGGGATAGGGGAGGGCAGCCCAAAGCTGCCCCGTCTTGCTCCAGGACTCAAGGTGACACCCGGAGAATAAAGCCGCCTCTTTTGTCCAAGGCCCTCAACGCCGAGCTACGCTGATGTTAGCCAGCAGCATGCTGCTGTTTGTGGACCATAATTCACGTTCCGTTTTCGAACTACTCAAATTCAGCGGCATTTAACGAGCTTTGAATTGTCTTGTTATGAGTGTGGCATTTCAGAAAGACACATTAAACTTCCTTCTGATATATGAATGGTATTAGACAGATACTTGATCAGAAATCGTATTATTTGGACAACAGCAGGGTTTCTCTCCCTTTTGATTTTTCTGCCAGACATACACAGATCTTATTAGGCATAGCTGTTTATCATGCTCCACTTCAAAATATTTATAAACTTTTAAAACCTTTTGTTGCTATTCTTTTCGTCCTTTTTTTTCCCCCCCCAATAAGCATTTCAATTGTTTACATTTCAGTCTCTTTTCGAAAACTTATTCCCTGGAAATATATACCACTTCATTTTCTGAATCTGGTCTTATTCACAGTAGGATTAATAGTAGTATTATAGTGCAAAGAATCTACAGTCAGAGATCAACACTGTTTTATCTAAATTCTCTACACCTATTGACAAGAACAGCATGCCTAGACAGCTCATAATCTGAATGACAAGAAAGCGCTCAACAGATGAACACAAAAGCAAAGAGGCTGGGTAGACTGGCGGGGAGAAGTGACAAAGGAAAGGATTTATATAGAAAGCAGTCTGAAAATCTGGAGTAGAATACAAAGCCTATGGTCATATCTTGGCATTTAAGAGACTGCTTTCAAAGCCAAGTAAACATTTAACAGAGAAATAAGTATTACTTAGTTCTCTATTATGATCAGTGAAGAAAAGAGTTTTGCACCTTGCTTCCTTGCCACTAATAGAAATATCAGGTCTGTTATTGTAACGCTATTGACAGTCTCAGAGAGCTACAGCAAACTATGTAAATTAATAAGTACGTGAAAGAATAAGCCATAAGAAAGAACGTGTTTTATTCTCCAAACAGCTAGCTCTGAAGACTGAGTTCCCGATCTCTGCTACTTCATTTAGCGACAACTCTTAATGTGCCTAGGTAGTAAATGTGTTGCTTATACTGAGTTAGAACCAGTCACTCTTCTGCTACTATGTAAGAGGTTGAGTAGTGTTTCCACAAAGAGGCAGCATCCTTCCAGAAGGTCACTGCCATTTATCCCAAAGAATTTGGTCCCCACCATGACTAAAAATAGCCCAGTTCTTTTCAATTCATTCACGTATTCTTCCTTCCTCACTGGCGCGATCTCTGGCCATCTGCACCTTTGGGATCAAACCAGACGGACTCCTCTGCCCAGCAGTGCGCTGTTACTGAAAACTGGTATCAGGAGGTGCCTTATGTTTCAGGTATCCTTGTCACCCCCAAACAATGATGAAATTACGTTTAGATGCCTGTTTGAGGATAAGCAGCGAGGTAAAGGGATAGTGTTACTAAATGGCTCGTGAACTTTTTGGTGGAATGCAGACCTACACAAATTTGGACAAATGCATAAAGCAAATGACGTGGTGTTGGATGGTTTTGGTGCAAAACCATAAAGTACTCCATATTTTCAGCCGTTCTGAGATCCGTTTGAATCCCACATTATTACAGATAATTTTATTTGCTTTAGAGAAATGCCTGGGGTGGGGGCATCCCTGTATGTTCAAGGTTGCACAGTGCTGAGCAGGATTTAAACAGGTGACAAAAGAGTCTGTACCTAAATCTGTAATGTCAGTAATAGGGTAGAATAATACATCTCCTTGCCAGAGTGCAGCTGGCAGAAAAGAAAGCATTTGTCTTTCTAGGGGTGGGGGGTTCACAGACTGGCCCCAGGTCTCCTGGTTTCCTGCCTTGTGTCTTAGCAAGTAACCCCTCTGAAACAGCAACTCGGCACCACTGGTGAATCTGCCCAAGCTGAAATTGGGTGGGTAAAAAAGGAATAAAGGAGAAACATGGAGTTAGCCAAACCTGTGAATCCTATTACTGCAAACAGAAATTCTCTTTGAGCTCAGCTTTTGGGATATTGTTGTTTCTCAGCAAATTGTATTCCTAAACCCAGTTATGATAGTCTAATCTATAGTGTGATGTTGTAATATAGCATTAGATTGAGTCTGAAACTCTCGTGGGGACAGAAATACAGCTTTCTGTGCACATGCACAACACATACCTAAGGAAGTAGTCTGCTAACAGAATACATTGAGTTACAGCGTAAACAGAGTTGATTTTACTGTTTGCCAGAAAATTAAGGAAACAAAAGCCAAACTAATAATATGCTGAATTATTCAGCCAACAGTGTGCACATCTGTGTTTTGAGGCCCTTCTGCTGCAAAAGCTGGTGGCGAGACTAGAAAGGCTGGGGAAATGATTAAGCTTAGCTAATTTGTTTGGCTTATTCAGGAGATGGAAAAACACTCTGCTTAGGCACTTTTGTGCAGTAAAGAAATGAATAATTGAGGATGTTAGTAGTGTTGAAGCAGCAGTGCAAATTGAACTCTGAGTAACTTTTGGTTACGGAGGGGAGCCGGGACTGAACTTCTGGGCAGTTCTATGGGATGACTCTGTCCTGGAGTCATTTCCGTCAGGGCATACGGGTGGGAAGAACGCCCAGGAAGCCTTGTAACCCCTACAGCTCTTTGCAGAATGCAGAGAGCAAACTACTTCGATCTGGGGCAAAACAATATATAACCGGTCTTAAAGACCTTTTCCAATTCTGAAAGCGTTTGTAGATAAGTCATGTCTTGTTTGCAGAGAAGGAAATGCGTGCCGACCATCTTTTTTATCTGAAGATCCCAAGCGCCCTTAACATGCACATCTCACGATCTCATTCACAACCAGCTGTCTTCAGACAATCTCCCTCTCTCTTATGATCATGTTCCAAGTTCTGGAACACGTCCAAAACCAAAGTTAGCTTTAGCAAAATTAGCTACTTTTCTTACTTTCATTTCCAAAAGCAGCTGAATTTAAAAAAATTCACAAACACAATGAGCATAGAAGAAATCTGTATAGATGTTCAGAGTTCACGAAACAGAAATCATGAGGCTCTATCAGAAATTCCAGGCAATCCTAATGACAGTCAGTACTGTATGCAGCCATGGCAAGGATATCTGTGTGCATGAGGATGGATTTGTGTCTTCAGAACACAAACAGTTCTGTAATTCCTACATGCCCAGCTTCAGACCATAGGGAATTTTTAAAGGAGGAAGGTCAAATTTTGTTGGAAAATTCTTGTTTGGTGTTAAGTTGAGCTAAAAAGCACCAAGGCAACTTCTGAAAGACAAATGCTACAATTATTGTCTGAAGCATTAGGTGTGATTTTCCTAACACTCTCCAGAAAGTATTATTGTTTAAAGAAATGCGTAAATATTTGAAATGAACAAGCTAAACTGGGAGAATCAGCAACAGACCCATAATGGAAATCTGGTCCCATTTTTGGTTATAGACATAAATACTGCATGTTCATTTTCAGATGTGTATTCCTGAAACACATTAATTCACTATTTCGGTAGTCATCATTTAAACAGTGTAAAACAGTCACCAGGCTGTAAAGCTTAATTCTTTGCATTATTGTTTTCTTACCTGTTAGCAGCCAATTTGTTTGAGATGAACCCTCCTGGAATTTGTGTCACGATGTAACCCCAGAAAAAAGAGCCGTGAATGAGTCCCACCGTCTCTGGATCCCAGTTGAATTGGGCTTTCTGTAGAGGAAACAGAAAAAAAATGCTGTAAGACGAAGCATACTCATGGTAAGATAACCCCTGTTCGGAAGTCATACCCATCCTCCCGCACCCCATCCTCCAAATCAAAGCAACCTCTTCACGCTGGCTGGTGTTGCTGAGCTTGAAACCCCCCCAGTTAAGGCAAAAGGATATCAGATTCCCACGTGAGATTACTGCTTTTGCTCTTAGCTTTCAGCCAGGTGGATGGGAGGGAGCAAGGTTTCGGCCAGAAGGCAGCTAACGCTGGACCTTCAGCTTTGCCACTTGCCACTGCTTCCCCCGGGGCTGCCTAGTCTCGAAACCTTTGTTTCCAGCCTGCCCCGCGTTATAACACGGACGCAGTGCCTTTCAATGGACTTCATACCCGTCTCCCCAAGATCGCTCGGTTTGCCTAAGGTTGCTTAGGTCCTTTGGGTCAATCGGCTTCTCCATGGTATCCATGCAAACTAGGTAACACTAGCTAACTGACTAGTTTGTCTTTTATTAAAAGTGATGCCAGTTGCAGGGCTGGATTTGCGTACAGAAGGCCAGCCACAGGCTGGTCATAGATGGTTCCTGGCCAGAAATGTCTGCAGCCAAGAGAAATGCTTTCACCATACAGCTCATCCTCGGATACCGAGCAGTTTCAGTCTCCTCAAGGCTATTCCTGAACAAGGACATTCCTGTTCCCTGATGACCCTGTTTGACATACCTTGTTCAGAGGAGGGGTAGCCAAAGCTCAGGGCAAACCCCAGAGGAGGTGAAGAAAAGAAAGGTGACCCAAGGTGCCCCTTCTGCCCTCCATTCTGGGAGGGCAGACAGGGCCTGGCTCAGTGTATTCACACTAATGTAAGGTCAGCGGGAACTTTTTCTCCTTGAACCCTCGGTTCAGAAGAACTGTTTTGGAGCAAAGTGAAACCACGATGTTTTGATTCACAATCATTTTTATGCTAATCGCTAAGCAGGGAAAGGTGGCTAAGCATCACGTGAGGAAGCAGCACAGATGTCTTTTAGATTCTGAAGTAAAACTGCCACTAAAGCACTACAGAAAAAATGAAAACTAGAATGATAAACCTTAACACCTCTTTTTTCTGTATTACTTTCTGTGTGTAAAAAGAAGAACCAGTTTTCCCAGTAGGTTGGTTGGTTGTTTGGTTTTTTTCCCAAACAAGCAAATTTAACAACAGCACATCATTTGACCTGCAGGGAGAAAGATGGCATTAATTAGCCAGACATGTTTACAGAGGGCTAAAGGGTTCCCCCCCCGCCTAATATGCATTCTGACAAGAGACCCACTTTCCTGTGCTGAGTTACATTTCTGTTTTAAATTTTCTACTAGTCATTTCCAGCTTAGTTTCTAGGTAGTGTTAATTTCTGAAGGCAGAAACACCACGAGACATGGAAAAAGTCCCTGTATCAGGAGGTGCTTATACCCAAACAGAATAATTTGAGATTTGTGAGAGGAGTTTGTCCGTATTTCCTCAAACTACCTCCTGTGAGCTTCCCAGCCTATGCAGGCACCTCCTTTCTTCTGCTCTGGGGTGAAGTATAGAACTAGGAAGTCCCAGCGGGATCACAGGGAACAGGAATCAGGCTGAATAAATACAAATTCAGCAGCAAGTCTAAGGAGCAGAAGCTGGTGAGAGGAGACAGTGGATGAGGAAGAACTAGAATCATAGAATACCAGGTTGGAAAGGACGTCAAGGATCATCTGGTCCAACCTTTCTGGACAAAATGGTCCAGCACCCTGTCCAGCTGAATCTTAAAAGTGTCCGGTCCTGGGGAATCCACCACTTCCCTGGGGAGATTATTCCAATGGGTGATCATTCTCATTGTGAAAAATTTTCCTTTTGTGTCCAATCGGAATCGCCCCGGCAGTAACTTGTACCCATTACCCCTCATCTTTTCCATGTGACTCCTTGTAGAAAGGGAGTCTCCATCTTCTTTGTAGCCACCCTTTAAATACTGGAACATGGTGATAAGGTTTCCCCTAAGCCTTCTTTTCTCAAGGCTGAACAAACCCAGTTCTCTCAGCCTTTCCTCACCGGGCAGGCTGCCCCGGCCTTTGGTCATCTCTGTGGCCCTTCTCTGGACCCTCTCCAGCCTGCCCACAGCTTTTTGGTATAGCGGGGACCAAGACTGGACACAGTATTCCAGGTGTGGCCTGACAAGCGCTGAGGAGAGTGGGATAATGACTTCGTTACCTCTGCTGGTGATGCCCTTGTTGATGCAGCCCAGGATGCCGTTGGCTTGCTTTGCCACCGCAGCACACTGTTTGCTCATATTGAGCTTGTGGTCCACCGGGACCCCCAGGTCCTTTTCCACAGAGCTGCCCCCCCTAGGAAACTCTTCGTTCACTTTGGTAAATCTTTCTGGGGTTTATTGAGTCTGATTAGCAACAGTCTGCTTGATAGCTAGGGAGGGGGGAGAAAAACACTGACTGGCCATGGCATAATGTGGGAAGGGAAGGAAGATTTATTTAACCCCCAGCCCTAGAATCGTAAGCATCGTCTCTCGTCTTTGCAGCTCAATAGCTCCTATGACCACAAGTCATGAGCCAGGCATATTTTTAACTTTGGAAATTTGTTATGGACACTTTCTGCACTTTCTGTTACCAAAAGTTAAAATATCTGGGAGAAAAGCTGACGAATAATTGCACAGCTACTCATTCATCTCTAGAAACATGACAGAAGGTATCTGCCTCTCTGGGAGATGTGTTTCGTTTTAGGGAATGTGCTGACAAACAAAGGGTATCCATGGGCTGGGGGAAGCCTCCGTTCCCTAGGAGGGTCTGGTGATACTTTGTCCTTCTGTAGTGGCTTTTCCCTTAGACCTCAGCACATGGGGAGTCATCAGGTCAGAGTCAATATTGCTGTGAATAATTTGTTAGGACAAAAATATCCCAAAAATATATAAAAATAATCAACAAGTAGAGGAAATGTAAAGGTTCAAGTTCATTAAGTCCATAAAGGGACTTATGATATCACAGCCATTTACCAAGGCAGGACTGGGGAAACTAAGGTATGCAATGAACCTGCAGTTCCCTGGGTGCTTTGGTAAAGGTTTGTAGGCATCTGCTGTGAACCACATGCCACCTACTGCAAACTGGAAAATAGCTTGGCACCTACCTCTGAATACCTCTAGACAGCAATCCACATTGTCAATAACCTGTAAAAACCTGTTGCCTTATTGCCAGCGACTACTTTAAGGTCTTGAAAGTCATCTACTGGACTGAACAGAATGAGTGCAGTGCTACACACAGCAATTAATAATTCCTTCTGTAGCAGCATCAGAGCGCACTTCCCTGAGAGACAGTAAATAGTAAAACTTCTGCCACCGCAAAAACATCTGTCTATAACTGAAAGATCAGCGACCTGATAGACATACCAGCCAATTCAGTTCTCATTTCTGCTGCTCACATCCTCTGTGACCTCGCAAATCGTCAGATCTTACAGATTTTCAGTATGACTTTGACACCTAAATAGGCATAAAGCACCTACACATCTGTGTGAATGGAGACTCACATGTCTCCCCCCCACAGTTTTTGATCTATGCATACACAGTACTTTTTGACAATTTTTGCAACGGGGTCTGCTCAGAACAGTGGAAGGAGGATGTTTTCTCACCTGCAGCTCTGGTTTGCCATTAACATAGACAGTGTTATTGTTCACCATTTCCACGATGGCAACGCCCAGGTTGCACCTAATTCCGAAGGAGATGCAAAAGCCCAGACCGCTCATTATGGCGATGATGTAGCGCTTGGGCAGCCCGCAGCAGTAGCAGTCGCAGGGTCCCAGCCTGCGGGCGCTCGCCTGCACGGGCCGCCCCTCTTCCGTCAGCTCAATGTGATCCTCCTCTACGTTGGTGCCATCGATTTTCCTAAACGGATGAAGAAAGAAAAAAATGAAAACGCCTTATTGTCTCAGTAAAATTTGCTGAGATGTAGGTGGGCAGTCACGTGCTCCAGCCGGCTGCTAAATCATCCCCTTGCAAGGCATTTGTCTCTTGGTGGTGTGACGAGTTAATGCTGGGAGACTTTGAAAGGTTGGCATAGACTGCACTTTATCATGAACGACCTCTGAAGTTTGTAAATCCCAGCTACCTAGCTGGACAGCTAGCTGGAAAAACGTTCACAGGCTGTTCATGAGCATAATTACGTGCGCTAAACTGAGCTCTGTTGTGATAAATTCTGCTGGTTGTTAGGAAAATATACATAGGAGAAAAGGGCAAACACAGCACAAAGCATGGTTTTGCTCAAAGCGAACTCCTGAAACTCCTATCGTCGAACCTGTTGGCCTTTCTGTAAAATGCTTCATGCGAAATGAGGTCTGAAGGAAGACGAAGACTTCCCGGGCTGTAGATTCACCACTCCTCAGCAGCGGAGGCTGAAAGGGCTTTGCCTGGGATCAAACGTGGTGTGGCAACGGCAGCGCGGTTGGGAGGAACTGGGAGGGAAGGTGCCGGGGATGCAGGTTCTCCCATTTACTCGGGATGGGAGCAAATGGTACCCAGCCATTCCAGCCTGCGAGAGGTTGCCCACCAGCTACCAACTAACATGGGAGCGCAGCAGCTCCTCCAGCTTTGCTTTTCTCACAAGCACCCCGGCTGAGAGATTCATATTAAACAAAATGGCACTTCTATGTAATCTGGGACTGCATGATAGTGCAATTAAAAATTAATCTGGTCTCCCAATCTGCTTGGAGCTATTAACGTCCCATGCTGCAGGACCAAGGGATGTCTCCGGTAGAAAAGGGGAGGCGAGAAATAACTGAACACGCACCCCTGGACTGGAGCTAAATACATCCTTTCCTAACATGAACTTCCCATGCCTTTGTTTTAAATGCAGAATACGGGGTTTCTGACATGCTGAGACTTAAGCACGTGCTTAGCTGTGAATACACGACTAGCCCGCTGAACACTGCCCACGAGCTTGAGGCGAATTGTTTCCTAAGGGAGACCTCGATCAGCAGCTCCATCGGGAAGCCGTTCAGTTTTGGCATCGCTCTGAAGCGGTGAGCTCGGGATCCAGCTCCTTTTGTGCCTGCCATGGAGTTACTCTCAGTACTGTGAAAATATGAACAGTTACTTAATCGAAAGGAAGCCCAGCTTGCCATACAAGATGATGAAATGACTTTGTTCACTCTTTTCTGATGAGGAGTAACTTATTTCCTTCTTTCACACATCTGGCTGAGTGTATTTGCAATCTAATGCACTTTGGTTTTGCGTACAAAAATCGGCTATAAAGAAATGCTGACAGAGCATACGTGGATGGGCTACACCTGCCCGATCTACACAGTAGCTGATTGGGTCTTTTGGGAGAACAGTGTTGGTTTAATCACAGCTTTCTCCAGTTGCTCTAAATCTAACATATTACCCATAATCTAACAGATAGCACTCTATGCTAAAGGTTTTGTAAATACAGGTGCTACGTATGGCTTCCTGGGGTGCTTCCTGTGGACTTAAACATATCTTTCCACTATGAAGTTTCACCTAAAAATCACAGCATTTCTAGGCTTTGGAGCTACAGGCTAACTGGTGCACCATTTACTATATCATTCCTTTTTACATCACATCATAAAAGCATTACTTCAGCCTTAGTCTTAGCAAAAAGAAAAAAAGCATGTTACAGTCCATCAGCTCATATTTCCAAAAAATACTAGAATCAGACTGTTTGGGGCCGGAAGGGAACTCGCGGGATTATTTGATTTAATCCCTTGCTCAAATCAGTGCTAACTGCAAAGTTAGATCGTTAGCTCATTGCCAGGCTGGAGGGAAGACTTTGCATTAAAGCAAGGTAAAACAGGAAATGTGATATTACTGGGGCGTTATTGAAGGTGATTGAGATCTTATGATTCACTGGCAGGGAAACAGCATTTGTTAGTGAAATGAGAGTACAGAGAGTAATGCAGTCAGGCACTTTAAAAAGAAGGCACCGTATATTCCATGCTCCGCGTGCTAATACAGGTAGGTGTAAACGGAATAAAATATCAAAAATAAAGACCTCGGGAAGTGAAAAGACAATTGACTAATTATTTTTTAGAACTGTTGTCAACTCAAAAGAGTTATTAACAAACCAAAAGAAGTAATTTAATTGCCTTCCTCTAACATAATCTAAGATATTGATTGAATTAAATCAAAGCACAATTTCAGGAAGTGAAAAGACAATTGAATAATTATTTTTTAGAACTGTTGTCACTTCAAAAGAGTTATTAGCAAATCAAAAGAAGTAATTTAATTGTCTTCCTCTAACATAATCTAAGATATTGATTGAATTAAATCAAAGCACAACTTCTCAAATTCTTATACCTTTACCAGGCTCTCTATTTACAATAGAGACATTAGGCTTTAATTGGTGCATTATTTTGGGCAGCTGGCAAAGATTAGACACATCATGCAAAGCCAAAACATCTGTTCAGATCTGGACATTTTCAGCTGGCTGTCAATTCAGATGATAGGCATGAAAACATCCGTCTGCTCCAAATTCACTGTTCAAAGTGGTGAGCCAGGACTAGCACTGTGGGCCAACATTGCCTCTGTGGAGAAATTAATTGTTTTGCTATTGCATTCAACCCCTCACTAATAAAAGCAAATTGAGGACTGATCCATGACCCCAAATCCACACAGTACATTTCATAGCCCCAAAGCTTGATGTTAACCCCTCTTTAGCAGATTTGTCTTGCAGAAAACCATTTTGCAATAGCAGTCCAAAAATGGAGCTGGGATGAAGCGTTAGCGGTGCAGACATTCACTGACCCAGTGTCTGACCTAGCTTTTTGGCTTTATTTTATTGACCAGGTACATAATGAAGGTATGGCAACTCCATGAAAGATGAGAAATATATCTTCCAACCGATCTAAATATTTTGGTAGTGCCACTGAAAATTTTCACTTGTTGTACACCAATGATTTAGAAGAAAACTGCTTCAGAGACAGTGCTCTCCTCTAATTATCTGACTAACGCAGGAGAGCATTTTGCAGCACGGGAAATGTTCAGTCCTTGCATCAATCTGTTTCCTTTTTTCAGCAAATATACAACACTTGGCAATTAAGAAGAGCTAAGCTATTTGAGGATATCTGCATCCACATTCTGTGCCCAAACGTCATAATAACTGTATGCAAAATTTCTGTTCTTTGTTGAATGACTAGTCTGGCATATACAGAATTTTGGAAGAATGAAAGAAATTTGCAAAATTCCTATCACTAATAAATAAAATCCCTAGAACACATATACATTCAGCAACCTGTACTTATGGGATTTTAGCATAGGAAATAAATAGTTATTTCTTCAAATGATAAAGTAGGTGGCCTAGAATCACACCATTTCATTTCATTTGATTAAAAACACATAGATTTTACAATAACGGGCAAATGTTAATACTTGCCATGTGTTAGAGCACATTCTCGAAGACTTTTACCAGATAATTCCAGTCTTTCACAGGCAGCTGCAGCACAATCATACACAGCGTCCAAACCTCACACCTACGAATCCAGCATCGGTCATCGCAGGCAACAATTACTGACAATCCCGGCGTAACTTCGGAAACCTACGCAACGACTGTTGGAAAAGATCGTTTATCCAAACCCAGATACAATCTTCTAAGATCTCATTAACTCTCTGGGGATTTGCCCAGCTGACAATTTTCCGTCCCAAACCCTGCCACGGGTGCATCGCTACAAAATCCCAGTATGGACAGGCAAAACCCTCTCGAGTCGCTCAGCGCGTGGGACCTCTCTGCCCGGTTTTTGCACGGCGTTTGCACGAAACCCGCGGCGCGTCTCAGCCGTAGGCGCCGTGGGACCGCATCTCACCGGTGCCGCGCTCGCGGGTGGCCTCGCGGGTTCTCCCGGGCACAGCCCCGGGGGCGCCGGAGGGGATGGGATGCCCCGGGGGTGCCGGAGCGGAGCGCGGCACGCCTGCCCTTGCGCTAACACCATCGTACCACTCGCCAGCCAGCTGAGTCCGGACACCCCGCGTCGTGTTCACGGGGCACTGAACTCTCCGGATTTGTGTGCAAAGGAAAAATTGGAGAGGGAGAAGTCTATGATCCGGCGGAGGCGGAGGAGCCCTGTGCGATGCTGGGGTGTATCACCCAGATTTAAGTGGCAGCTTTGAGCAGTTTAGGCTGGCTAATTCATCGAGGGACATCGGACTACATACAGCAGCCGTGTGACGTGGCCCATATGACTTTTCACATTAACAGTGATATTTTTGAGTTATAAACCCACTTAGTCACTTCCTGCTTCATCAGTAAGCCCAGGGTTGCTGTTAGCTGGCCCCAAACTCCTGAAACCCTCAGAGCAGGCAGAGCCTGAGATTCTGCTTTAGTTCGTGAATTTTTCTTTGACTACACTAAGAAGCCCCCAAATGTTTGTGCCTGCAGGAAAAGCTTTCTTTTCTGGGAACCTTCTAAGGCTTGCAGAGCACCAGCTCTGATATCCATTCACCCAAGCCTTGAATCCTCTAAAATTATTTTTTTTTTGGCTCCCCCACTGTATTTAACTAATCAAGAGCAAACCCCATTTTGCATTAAAAAATTATTTTGTAAAAACCATCTAAAACATTTTCTAAAACATCTTCTAAGATCTCACAAACAAAACCGCTGGCAACAGCCTGAAGGACGGACACCTCTCAGGTCTCACCAGTTCAGTCCCTTGCCTCCCTTCCAGGATGCAGCTACCCTAAATTAACCCCCTGTGGGCAGACTCTTGTTTTGTAGCACCCACAAAATAATTTGAGGTTGCCACACACCTGTGAGGAGGCAGTAAGTTGCTTTCTGCAGCTAAAGCTGCTTGTGCTTTAGCACTTAAAACTTGTCGGTGGCCAATTGCTCTGGAGCAGCCGGTAGTGCCAGGCACCGGCTTCTGGATCTGCTCTGCTGTTTGCAAGACAGAGGAAACGTGGTAGGAAGGCAAAGACTCGTCATATTTACCAAAGCTAAAGGGTATTTTTCTACCCACTTTGCTAGTTTGGATCCCACGTCAACACACGGCAGTCAGTGAAATCACACTTGGAGACCTAATCTAAATGCACATTAATATAATTAATCACCTATCAAATGCTAGAAGAGAAACCAAGTTCTTTGCTGATTTACACCATATTAAGGCCAATTGGATTGGATGAAGAGCAAAGTCAAGGTTGCAGCTGGTGTACACACTTATGTGCCACCATGTAAAAAAGGAAGCGTATGCTCCCATTTGTAGGCTAAACTGTAAAGAATGAAGTTCAAGTTAAAAATATGCATGTTTCATTCCTTACAAACACCTTCAAATACGACTGCATATTTCCTAAGAGACTGCTCAGCTTGCAGCAATTCTTACTTAGATCTGATTGCAGACGTAGTAAAAAAAACTTTTATTGTTCGGATCATTTCCTCCACTGGCTAGTACATCTAAGAAAGGCACTGGTATACATACGTTTAAAACAGAAAACAATTAAGTCTAGCAAACTGTCTTGTAGCTCAACTCAGATTTGGTCCGGTTTGATTCCGTAGCAATGCTGCTGAAGTTGGATGCCAGTACTATCATCAGCTATGTAGGAACCAGCGTGACATCCTTGATACATGGCTACAGGAGGAGAGTAATCTGGATAATTTAAAGTTTGCATACCTTTTCCACGCAGCAAACCCAGTGTACTGCCGCACATACTCACTAAATACAAACCCTACGTGTATTTGGTCAAATTGGCCAGCAGAGCCCACAGCAAAGAGAATTTATGATTGAATAAATGACTTAACTTCATGTTTTAAAAGAAAAATGGAATCCCTGGAATTACTGTAGTGTGTCATAAAGGTAAAAAAAGCAAAATGTCAGACTTCATCTATAACACTGTAAATGAAGAAAAGTTAAGTTGAAACTGCATGGAAGACATACTCTGTTCACATGGTACAGAAATAGTGTAACTGGCAATCTACCAATTCATATCAGCAACTTCTTTAAAAGTGTACATGCTTATTTTCCTGTATATACATGCTGTAGTATAATACATGTAAATTATTACACATTTTCTTGTGATCAAAGGCATGTTTAGATGTGCCAAGAACTATATCTCGAAAATAGCATTCCCAAAAGAAGGTAAAGGGATGGATATGAAAGCAAATAAAATTCAATCACTAAAAATACATTTAGTTAAAATGTTGGCCTGATCCATACAAAGATTTTAAACACTTCACATCAAGCATGCAAGAAATGCCACTGAACCATCTGGCTCTCATCTATTGATTAGACAAATAAATGTTGTCAGTGGCCATTACTAATAGAATGAATCTTCCATTTAAATGAGAAATCTCTTTCCCTTTATGAAATGGGTCATTTGTTACATCGTCTTTTCATTTCTCAAAAATTAAAAATCTTTCAGTTTGTTGTTTCATTAACTGTCAGATTAAGATACAAATCTTTAACCTTTTTTCTCTTTTTGCTAGCAAACAGCTGCTTCTCCTTTTTCTAATTTGTTAGTCTCAATAAACACACACATACACGTCTCTACTGAATACATTTTTTCTTACTGATTCGGAGCAGGATTTTCAAAAAAGCCCCTGTAATTTAGGAACATTAAGTCTAATTTCAAGAGTGGCATCATTTGGGAGTGTTAATTCCCATTAAATCATCAGTTTTTCTCGTGGAAGCTAAACCACAGAGTTATTCACATTTAATTATTTAAAAGTTTTTTAATTAAAACACTTTTTCATGCTCTTTGTAATATTAGAACACCATTTTATAATTTGTTTTCACTTTTTTTTTGTTTAGTATAAATATTCTACTATCTATAGTCATCTGCTGTTGTAACAGTGCTCCTTTTACACCTTCTGTCTCGCAGCAAGGGGCGTCTCACTGTCTGAACTCAGATAATAATTTCGCAACTCTAAATTCTGTTTTGTGTTTATACATTTTTCTATACTTCATTTCTCTTTAATAAATTGAACCAATGGACCTGTCTGGGAATTTTCTGTTGGATTTTACCTTCTCAGTTTCCCCAGTGAGTCACTAACGGTGTTCTTCAGCTCTTCCTTTCCTGGGTTAAAAAATCTTTCCTTCAGCGAACCAAACCCTTTGAAAGGCATTTTGTCTTTCTTCTTCAGGAAATCCCTTATGTTAACAAGCATTCACTTCTGCCGGCATAGTTCCCGATGCCAGACTGGGGAGCCTGCGCCGGTCCCCTCGGTGACCTCTGCAGTAACAACCAGTTGCGTGGAAGACCAAAAAAAAAAAAACCCAATTAAAAATCAAAACAGATCTTCCAAAGCCAGAAAGTCAGTCGAGAAGAGCTGGGGAGCGAAACCCCCTCGGAAGCGCTCAGGCATTTGGGGATGCACTTGCAGCAGCTCCGCCGAGCATCCCTGCGGGCTCGGGTCCGCGTTGGGGGCAGCTGGTGCGGAGCCGGAGGGGCTGCCGGGGACCCCGGGCAGGACACGGCCGCTTCTTCCAGGGACCGACCTCAGGCTGGCTCGCTGGGGCTCATCCTCGGTGCCTTCCTCCCTCCTTCCCTCCCTCCCTCCCAGCTCCCCTGCGAGGTGGTGCTATAGTAACGACACAATACCTGTCCTCAAGCCACTCCGCTTCATTAATAGGACCTCCTCTATGGCAAGGGCAAGAAGTTTATTAAACATTTACGAGTCCTTTCTGCAGGGAGGGAATTATTGCAAGCTACAGTTCCCATTCACTAAGTAGCCCCCCTCCCCGATGAGCCCCCCTACCCCAGTGAACCTGCTGGTTTGAACCCAGAGCCACCTTCCCCAGACTGGTCATTTATTATTGATGCTCCTGGGCCCAGACAGACACAGAGGTGCGTTGGTGCGATGCCGTTCGGTTAAGCAATGAAAGACCGGCTACAAATTAAATGCACTGCATTTTTGAAACACAAAGTGGCTGAAAGAGGTGAACCAGTCCAACTCGGTGTGACTTCGTGATGACAACACGCTTTTCCTAGGTTGTCGGAAAGTGTTTAATGAAAACACTCGTGGAAATGCAGCCTGCCAGTACTCTCGTCAAGCCTGCACGTTGGCTGGAGTCTAATGAAGAAATTCTGCTTTTGGCAAGGCCTCAGTTACTGGGTTTGGGTTATGGATGATGAGGAAAGGAAAAAAAAAAAGCAGCCCCATTTCATATTAGTTTTGGGCTCCTGTCAGTCCTTCCCTGTTCCCTGGGTGGAGGGGAAGGCAGAAACTTTCCAGTTTGTTAGAAAAACGGAGAGCTTTGCGTTCCCTACATTGCCCCTTGCTCTCCCAAGGGCAGTTAAATGTTGGTGCCTGTCAGACCACCACCACCAGCACCACCAGCAGAACTGGGTTCCCCTGGAAGGTCCCGGCTGCGAGGTGCTGTGCGGACGGCAGGGGGGCAGGCAGCTGCCCACCCTCGAACCCCAGCTCCCGCTCTGCCAGCGGCCCCCCCTCCTGCCCTACGCTCGTCCTTACCCTCCCAGGCACGGGGGTCATGTTTTTTCCCCCCTCAATTCTGTTCAGAGCGTGGTCTGCTCAGCCTCTGCCGAGAGAGAGAGGGGAAAAGGAACGTGAGAAAGCGATTCCTCCAGAGAAACAAAGCAGACTGGAGTCGATTTCCCATACAGACTCCTCATTTGGGTGTTTGAACGGAGCGAGGAGGATTGAGGGGGATGTAAATCTGGTCCAAAGCAGGGCAAGGGCTATCCCTCCCTCCATTCCTCCCCTGGCTTCTTGCATGGGCCAGCAGCCTCTGGGTTTTAGATGCCTCCGTATTACAAATACCAAATATCCGGACTGTCCCAACTCTGCTACAAGGAAGACAATATTGGAAAAAACACTTCCTCACGGTTAGGTGGGGCGGGCAAGCAGCCTGGACTGAAATCCTTTGTTCCTGGTGTAAAGAGGAGAGGGAGAGGGAGAGGAAGAGAGAGAGGAGGGGAATATTTGGGAGCTGAGAAAGTTTTGCTTGGCTGGAGTCTCTTTTGTCGCAGAACTGGTTACAGGTTCTTTCTCGTCTTTGAACAATTCACGTGCTGTAGAGCGCTGTTGGAAAACTACAGCCTCAACACAGCCCCCTCGCCCGTTTTTTCTGGCAGACAGTCCTCCCGTAGCGAGCAGTACACGAGGCTAGGGCCGGGGGGCCAGCCAGCTCCCAGCACTACGGCCCTGTATGCCTGTAGCAGGGCTTCTCTGGGTGTATTTCTGTCTAGCTGGGTTGACCAGCAACTGCTCCCACTGCCGACTCAAAGACCGCCCGGTAAACCCTCCCTGCAGCTTGTCTTGCTGCCCTGGGAGCAGCTGCACCTCCTCCTCCTCCTCACACTGCTCAGGCTTGAATCTGGCCATCGCCACAGCTCAGCAAGAGGAGGCAATTCCTCCCGGTTTCTCACTCCCGACCCCCGGCCCTGGTCCACCCTGGCCCATCGGGAGATGCCGACAGCCCGAGCGGCAAGGTCGCCGCTGCGGCAAGGGGCATGAGCCCAACGCAATCGCCTGCGTGCAGGAAAACAGGCTCTCCCGTCGGCAGAGGGCACACGGAAAACGAACCCGGGCCGGCTAACTGCCAGGCGTCAGACGTAGGTATGCTTTTAGGGAGGTGTACATGTAGAAGTACACAGCGAAATTGTCTTCCGTTTAAACAAACGTGTGCTTGCTAGCATTTGGGAGAGTTTCCTGAATGCTCTTAAGGCAGCTGAACGCTTGAAACCGTGGAAGAACCCAGCTCCAAACTGGAAATGGTGCAAATCCCAGTGCCAGGAATTCACAGGCAGACTGGGGCTCAGATTGGGAAGTGGTGTTCAAAGCCCCACACCTCCCAGCAGCTGGGGAACCCCGCTTTTTAGTTTGCCCTTCTTTCTGGACTTCTGCTCCTGCTTCAGTTAAAGAGAGTGCAGAGCAGACACAAGAAAGAAGCTATGCTTCAAATCTAGTGGTTTTTTTCACTTATCCACACATTCTCTAATGGCATTTAACACGGAAGCCTGTCCTTCATGCATTTGGGAACGCTTCAAGTGGCTCCCTCGGACATTCGTCCTGGCTGGCGCCTGGCAGGGCACGTTCCCCTCAGGGATGGAGGGGCTCACATTAATGACATCGCCCACCTCACCGCTAGCAGAACTGTCCATTTCTCACAGCGGGTTTCACCGCTCCCTCCTCTTTACGCTTTGCGATCCTTCCACTGCCTGCAGTTCTGCAGCCGTGGCCCCTTTTGGAATTCACTGACCCGCTCCCTAAGCCTTAAAGAAAAGGCGTTACTCGCTCTTGCTTCTCCGCAGGGAGGCTGCTCGGCAGGAGTAGTAAAACGCCCGGACTCCAAAACGCTGCTGCAGAGAGTGTCACCGCGGCTTCGCCGTGCCCGGCTCCTGCTGGGGCACCATCCACTGGGACACCACCCAGTTCCCAGCAAGGATGGGCTGGATGAGGCCACGGCCATCCCGATGCCACTAATCCCACTACGTGTTTTGGAGCATCGGCTGAAGAAATCTCTTTTCCTTAACAAGACCTAACATGATAGCCCTTATGGACCCAGCTCTCATTGTTCCTGCTTTTTCCTTTCCTGCTTTTAGCCCTGTGCCTTAATTTTCTTTTGCAAAAATTAAATTACCCCCGTTGTGATTCTCCTTGCCTCAGACCTTCTTAAAACACATTGTATTGTACCATATCCTTGTAAGTCTGCTGCTTGCAAGCTGGAATCTAAGTCCAAGACACAGCATGATTAGGCCTGCACTTGCCAAGCAATATTTTGCAAAATTAAAACTACTTCTGGCTCATTCAACTTGTAGCTACCGCTGAAACTACAAACTCATATCCCCCAAAGACCTCTAGTAAGGCTGTATTAAAACTGTATTTTAAAGCCAATATGGACATAAAACCAGCCTTCAAGATCTACAGCGTCTGATGTCAAAGATGAAAGGGGTGACCTGGGACCCCATGTTATACAGGGGTTTGGATTAAATGATCAAAATGGTCCTTCAGGTTTTGAAACCTATGGCTTTACAACATCTGCACTTTGCCTCCATAAATGAAGATGGATTCAGAGACTTCAAGGATTCTGATTTCTATTTTACCATATATGAGAACTGAGTCCTTTCCTGCCATGTCTAAATACGTTGTGTTGAGTCAGCCCAAATCAATTTTTCAGATGCTATGTTTGTTTCCCTGATGTCTGTGGCGAAACGGGCATTAATTTCAAATGGTTAAGAAGTCCATCTTTAGTTTCTAGTTTCTGCTTCCTGATCAGGTAGCTGATAGGAAAGCAATTTGATCACAGTTGGACAAGAAATAAAAATAGAGGCTCCTGGGATGCTAACAACAAATAAAACAATAATGGAAATAGGAATTTTTATTTATAGTTTTTCTTACTGGAAACTGCTAATTAAATGGTAATTAATTACACCTTACACAGTAAGCAGGAAGGCTTTTTAAAGCCTTTCTAAGTGGAAAGCTATTATGTGAAGTACATCTGCTTCCCCCCAAAAGGGCAGAGCTTCCATATCATTGCACTAACTACTACAGATACATTTAATGCTAGAAAACTTTTTTTATTTTCCACTTCATACAAGTAAATATATTAAGCATGAACCTCTTCAATAGAAGCCCTCTCTAAGGCAAAAAAACCCTTCCATATATAGAGCCAACAACCACTGTGTAAAATGTAGTTTTCCAAGTCTGATATTTTTGTGGCTAACTTTGCAAACACTCTTTACTGCTCTCCCAAAAGTGAATAGGTCTAAATGTTAAGAAAGGGTGACAATACACCTACCAGACAAAAAAAAAAAAAAAAAAAAAGGAAAATATAAAGCTGGTGACTTGTATATGATAATTTCTGTGCATAGAGAAATACTCTGCTGTTTAAAAACAGGTCCTTTTTACTTTCACAAAGCAGTATAAGGAAAGCCTTGTAGCTGGGTAAGAACATTTCTATAACGTTTGCCATTTATTTGAGAGTTGCTTGGGTTATAGTGACACCTTATGGTAGTTTTATTGTATTTTACAGATCGTTTTGGAAGTTAAGATCTCTTGCAGCCTTTTGCAGCCTGTCACTATCAGCAAGGAACTGCTTTGATGTTTTTAGAAATTGTTTTGTTACAAGTTACTCAAAAGGTCATTCCATCTCTTCTAATTTGTCTGGTTTCCCTTCTGCCCTTACTAAGAAAACAGATTTTAAAGGGGAATAGTCTTTGGTACTGTCTTCTCTCCATGTTTATCAGATAATCTATGCCAGTACATGCATACATGCTATTCAAAACTATCTGTGGTGATACCCAGTTTGTGAGTACAGTCTCTCACTGGATTGATTCACCAAATTATACCATTATACCAGTTCCTTGTGTTCCTCTAATGCTAGATCTGAACTCTTTAAAAGAAAACATCACGATAGAAGTTAATGAAAAAATTCTTTCCTTTCAAATACTGTTGAAAACCAGACCTGTGGAATATGTAAGTAAATATCCAAATCAGCTACTATGTGAAGATCAGAATTTATAAAACCTGCCTTCCTGAGACTCTCCCTTACATGAATTTTCTAGTCTCTAAAAGGAGCTATCTCACACTACAGCCCGTCCCTCACTTGAAGTGCAAAGTTGGCCGCTCTAATGAGCCAATGGTTCCCATAAAACTTGGATGAATTCCTTACCTTTAGTATTTTAATCACACTCTCATCAAACAAGGGTTGAAAGTGGGCAATAGGTTCAAAGCTACAAAGGGCTGAGTGGGAATGAGGGGAAGGATGACTGAGCAGTCACATCAATCTTAAAAACAGAGCTGAAAATCCACATATGCTACAGTTTCCTTGGGAGGGGGAGTTGTGTTTATGCTGAACTGCAGGTAATGCTTATTTATATTAGAATAAATTAAGTTCCAGAACACCTTTTATGTACCCCCTTCTCACTAAAAACATCGATCATGGCATAGAGAGAGACACAGCTTGAAATGGCAAGTCAACTTTTTGTTTCACTGAGCAAAATAAGTCTGTTTAATATTTTAAATCTGGACAACCTGTATCAGTGACTAAATATGTCATCTCTTACAATCTATAAAGTAGAAAATTCAAAAAACACGTTTTTGCCAGACTTTTACAGATATTCATATTGCTAAGCTAGCAAAAATCACTGGCTAAGCACCTAGCACCAGCGCATTTGTGTCCGGCAACAGGAAGAGAACATCGAATGAACCATTTTTTGCGTAACTCCCCACAAACGGCTCATTTCCTACACCTACTGAGCTGCGTTCCTCACAACTGCAAACTTGATAGGGTAACACAGCTCTACACTGATCTCAAAAGGATTAACCCAAAGCTCCAGTGTATGACAGACCTAAAGAGGGGACTAGAGGTATTTAAGTGACGAAGCAGAGACAATTAACTGCCAACATCAAAGTATTCCAGGCAAAGAACAATCAACTGCAAAGATCTCCAGTCTTAGGTTATCTAATTCATGAGTTTATGGCATTGGCAATTTTAAGCCACAACAAACCGACCCAGAACATCTGGATTGCAGCACTTGAGACTTTCCTGCTTAAGAAACAGGTAACAGTTACAGATCCTACCAACATCCAGAAATGGAGGGGACAAAGAGAACATTACCGCGGTGAAGGACATTCAAGTCACATCAGGACTGGGATCTGCGGAGCAATTTAAGGCAGGCGTTTTCTCCACAGGGTGCCATCAAGCGTGTCTCCACTTTACCAAAAGTTCACTCTCTTATCTTCTGCTGCTGCTGCTGACTGAAAGCTGGCACGTAACAAGGCTGTACTCCCTTGCTGGATAGAGCTGTGGGAGGAATGGGGATGCTGTCATCCTCAGCAAATGAAAATGAAGAGGCAATCGGAGCCACCTGATGCTACCTTTCCACTTCCACCTAATCCATCCCTTTCTTCCTTTACTCTCTCCTCCCATACCACGTCCAGCCAACAATGATGCTTCTAAGCAGATCAGACCTCAGATGCCTCATACTTGATCAATTTATACCAGACAAAAAGCTGAGAACTAGCTTCCTTCAGAGTGCTGGCAAACTTCAAGCCTGACAAAGCAGTGGATCTTGAAACCCAGGTTTAGAGAAAGGGCTGGTTTCTGGGTAAATGAGCAGTGAAAATATAAACTGAGATCACTACGGGGCATCGGAACCCCAGATTCTGACACAGGCTTAGTGTGCTTTCAGGAAAAGTAAATGCTAATTTTAGAGACATCTAGTGCGTCAGTTTTTCCCCAGGACTTTTATTCTTTGCATGAAGGCAATACGTGATCACATTTTACAAATGTCTGGACAGCAACCACTCTAAGAAATGAGCTCAAAATTACGTGGGATAAAATGCATTTCAAACAAAATATACAGTGATAAAAGTTTTCTACATAAGTTGATTTTATGGAAATTTTAAATAAAAGTATTTTCCAACATGAAAATACGAAAAGTTCATTTATTTCTATAGGCAACCTCATTCAGAGTACAAAGTGATATGAATTTCTCAAAACTGTCACTGTACCTTTTACACATCTTTTAAGTAACTGATCTAAAAGCTGATAGAAGAATAAATTTGGTTTTGAAGAGCTGTCCAATAAACCGGATATACACTAATGCCATGCTATGACAGTTCTATTTATGAATCACAGCTGACACTACAGTAACATCACTTTATAAATCTCATGAGAATTTTAATATTTTACAATCAAAACATAAACCTGCCACTAGTACAGAGACTGTACGATTAGACAAATAAACAAGTATTAAATATTTTGCACAAGGCCTGAGTTCACTATAACACATTTTGATTTACAACTTCATCTCAGAAATCTGTACAACAGTTAGAACTGTTTCAGAGAACTTAAAGACAATACAATTTCAGGGGTTTATTTGTTCTGTTGATACAAATGTGAGGCCTGGAAGGCAAATGGATTTGGTGTGTGAATCCAAGGTCTTACGCTTTGTGTAATCTCCTTGTAAAGCAGTCAAAACCTAATGGAAAGTAAGGTACAAGGCAGAACCTCACTTGAAAAATCAGCTAACTCATCTGAAGTTCTCCAGACAGGTTTCCCTCACAGCTATTTCAGAGTAATAGTTCACAATGAGTATGTAAAATGCAGCATATCTCTTAACAAAGAACAAAAAAGGGTCACATATACAACAGGGTATTTTTTCTGTACTCCCCCTCCCCATATTTCTTTCATTGGAAATGGCACAAATCAGCGCTATCCCACCCACCCCCAATAAAAAACTCCTAAGCAATAAACGAAGCTCTCTCTAAAGTCCAAAACTTCACCTGCGATGAGAGGTCCAGCGTTCATAAACTTGTTTTAAAAACCTTCCTTTTCTGCTCAAGTCACGTAGATGTTGGCAGACTAAGCATGTAAATTTATAATAGACAACAAAAGTATCATATAATTGTTAGCCTGTATGGAAGCCTTGTGGAATTTGATTCAAATCTAACTTCTCATTTATTCATTGCTCTTTTGGTGCAATTCAACTGAAAAATCTAAAATTGCATAATCTATACACACACTTACTTATCTATCTACAGACATAGATAACATTATAACAGGGGATATAATACAAAATTAACACATATTTTTCTTACTTTAAAAGGCCATTGGGGTATTTGTTAAAGTTCCACATAAATGTGAATCAGGTGCTGCTAAAAAGACAAAACTTTACAGGAAAGTTTTAAACAATAAGGCTTGAAATGTTGTGCACCTACACATCCAAAAATTCAGCCTTTTACTTGGGGTACTCAGCATCTGTGCAGACCTGTAAGGCCACAACTTCTCCACAACATTTCTAATTCACATCACCATTCAGAGAGGAAGACATCGTATCTTCCGTAAAACAAACTAGGGCATTCTACCCATGTTCCCAGTAAAACTTCTCTCCCCATCTCCCAAATAATTGGTGGACTCCTTTACCTTTCAAAAGACTCCTCTGGTACTGCTGTCCTCCTGCGTGAGCAGGTTCCACAGGCTGTTCTGTGCCTTATTCACACCACTTGTGTGATGAAAAGGACAGAAAATCTGCTCCCTCCTTCCTCCTTGAAATGACACTTGTGCCACTTCGCTCCCTGTTTCTCTCCTCTTGAGAAAGGCAGACCTAGGGGCTCCACAACTAATCTGTAAGTCAATAGTTTCAAGGTTCCTCTCCATTAGCCCCAGCAGAGAAGGTTTTTCAAGCCTCTTTAATACATTCCTTCCATCTAGCAAGATTAGTCTTTTTTCCAAGACTGAGTTTGCAGAGAATGCTTCAGAGACTTTCATACTTAAAACCAAATGAACCAACGGTCCTAACATGGAAAACACTGCTGTCTTGGTGCAGTCATGTTCATTTAGCAAACACCAGAGCAGCCAAAGCACAACTGATGCTTATACTTAAGATGCAGCTAATTCCAATTCTCTTCTTTTCTCCTTCTGTAGCAAACATAATATAGATAAATCAATTAAAGAATAGGAACTTACTCCCTTCTCTTTACCTCTCGTTTACAAATAAATGGGAAGTAAACCAGGTGGGCTGGGCAGTTCAGCCAGACCCTGCTCTAATTTCCACAGTGGAATGAAGATCTGCTCTCAGTGGGTGAGCACAGAAGGTGCACAGAGTGGAGGCTGTAAGGTGATGATACGACCTGCCAGGCTTCCACACTTTTTCCTTTAAATTAGGTTGAATACAAAGGGCAGAAATTCTGTGTAATTTATAGTACTGTTCAAGGCATTGTAAAAAGAACTTAGGTTACCTTTTCAGTAACAGAATTTGCAATTTCTTAATCAGATACCAATTTCAAACCTGTGTTCTCCATTTTGTTTTGCATTAGGGCTAGACAGTCCCTCTGCTTCAGGCCAAGCTAGATATAATGCTGCTCTCCATCCAAGTCCAGAAACAGAAGGTCCCTGGAATGCCCACATTTTGTAACACCATCCCTTCTTCTTACTCTTTAGCAAACAACAACTTGGATGTGAAGTACCCCTGTCGCTCTCAAATGATGGTATTCTCTCTGGCCACAACATGAGTCTTCCAGCCTTTTGCAGGGCCTCACAATGATAACTTTTAAGTGGAGAGATAGCTGGAAAAGGCTTCCTAAAGAACAACTGTTGTACCAGGAGCCAAGTGGCACATGGCCTTCGGGTGACTTAGCTCTTGCAACTCCTCTTTCCTTTAAGTTAAGAAGAAATAATTAGGAACCTTCACACACAGCCAGTTTCCTGACACACTAAGCAGGAAGCATCTACAAGGAAGAAGGATTTGACCCTCTCATTTTAACTGAACTTATTTCTTCTTTTTTATTTTTAAATAACTAGAAAATTTTGTTATAACTTTCATCAGCACCCTTTTCAGTTTTCTTTGTCGTTATTCTTCTACTGTGGCCATTCTGAAAATTGCAGCAAACAAGAGAAATCAAAATTATGTTCTCAAATATAAATAGAAAAAGAAATCGTATTACTTGAGCCAGATAAAGATCTTATTCCATCACATTAACACTGCATAGAAAAGCCTCTCTTCATTTGAACTTGCAGGATTTTTTTTACTTTGTTCTTACAAATTAGATTATATTCTCAGATAGCCCATGCCAAAAGCACATACCCCAACCCCCGCAGTTTAGGATGTCTACCATATAAAATCTGATCAATTTTTTTATTTAGTTTTCCCTCCAATAGGTTAAATTAATATCCAGTTCTGAAAATCCTCCAGAGTCCAGGGGGATCAGGGACTGAAACCCCAGATCAGGACACTGACATTTAAGACTGCCTTTACCCTGGATGTATTAATTTAATACATTGTAGAGTCCTAAGAGATGTTATTTTTTGTATTTCCAAATAATTTAGAGGAATACAGATTCAAGTAATTCTTCAAAGGCTTGCCTTAAGTTACCCTAACAAAATGTATCTTTCAAAAGTTGACACAAAAGAAGACATTAGTGTGATTGAGAGTATAGAGTACTAGTAACTGTAAATGAACTTAAACAGTTTAACAGTTCTAGTATTGTCTTAAGTTTACATAGATATCTTAACGTAACCTACAATGTTTGCCATGAATATTAACAGCACATAAGCATCACAATGCGTTAGGTATTGTTTTCTAAACCACAATTTCACTGGTCCCAGGTATTTTAAAATAATAGGACTAAGGCAGCAGCTATAATACATAAACAATTCTTTAAGAAATATGCTTAATGCTATTACCGCTTAGAACTGTGGAAATATAACAAAATACAAGTCACATTTACAGCATAAGGCCCTTTGGTTTCTTAAGCAGCAAATGAAAGAACAATTTCTTCAGTGAAAGGCTTTGAAAAATAAAGCATGTAGGCTTTCCATAAAAAAGGTAACTAGTTCTTTCCTTCTCAAAATAGCCAGCTATAGTCTTCAAAATAGTACGTAAGAAAGCTCTTGAAATTCCTAGGAAAGAAAAAGTTAAAACCCAACAGCAGTATCTGACAGAGAAGATTCTATCATGGGCAAGCTGAACATACACCTTCTGGGAAGTAGTAGAAACCACTGTTTGGTTTTCTGGAGAGCTTTATTAAATTTGGAATAATACAATAAAAAGGATCTGAAATACCTGTGTATTTACCATATATTCTAGAGCTTACAAATCTGTAATTGAAAACTTGCTTCATATTAATCTATCCTTCATAAGGACGTAAGTTAAAACAAAACTAAAATTAAATAGTTTATTCTAGTCAAGGCAATTTATGGCAGTCTGCTTTTTCACACAACCATGTGCAACTTGCATGAGGCAATCCTTTTCCATCTTCTCAATGGAGCCAAAAACCATGAAGTAATTAAAGATATTTCTGTGTAACTAAACAGTGTATGTTTACTTACACAGAACTGCTTAGTTACACAGTTGGGGCAGTCAACATCTGAATTTTACAGAGAACATTCTTTTTAGGAGGTTCCATACCTACTCATAGTCTTTTTTCACACCAGTTAGAAGCAGCATCAAATTAGCCAAAACACTGGAATATATAATAGTTGTGATCAAGTCACCACACGTATTTTAAAATCCTGCTTAAGTGGTATGTTGCTTTTGTTGTGGGGCTGGTAACAAGGATCTGATATTATAAAACAGGCTGTAAACCAGCATGACCATTGGAGCAGCGTTCTTGCTCTGTCCCAAACTTGCACCAAATTTTAAAACAACTTCTTATGCCTCCTGAATCTTCTTGTAGTTTACTACCACCTTAATCAGCTTATAAGAGAAGAGATACAAAATATTTTTTCATCTTAGCCTCTTACACAGTTACTGGTTAAAGAACTTTCTATGTAACATGGCTAACAAAACTTCTTCAGGCAGAGTAAGAATTTACTTTTTGCAAACTGTCATATGGCAAAATGACAGTTTGTGCCAAATTCGTGCAACACAGATCACCAGTAAGAATTCAGCAGACACTGAAAGGACTGGCCTGCAGGATTGCGTTCACTAGTGTTATTACCCCCTAAGCGTTTTTGTTCAATTTAAGAAACAAAATTTTGTAGGAAATTTCATAGAAGTTGATTGAGTACACTTCTGAATAATTTTGAAATACCCAGCTGCTTCTTTTTCATTTGAGCATATGCATCCTACCTTCAGTGCTCTGATGTTCGGTAAAGAGACAGGAAATCTTTAGCATGTGAGATGACTTTGCACTTACGCAATTCCACTGCAGTACCAGGTGAATGCAAAATCAAGTCTTTTTTCCAGTGCAAAAGTCTTTACTCTGCTGGGCTGAAAGTTTCCCCAAGTCATGCTTTTACTAATCAAAAAAAGATGTTAATCAGCTTACCCATGATCCAAATTTCATCGATCTTTGAAAGAAGAAAACATTTTACCCAAAAAGATCTTTTAAGTCATTACTAGCTGAGCTGCTGTTTGTCATTGTGTTCGCTGGTTGTGCAAAGTTCTGAGGAGCAAAGAAAGGATTACCCTGTATACCAAAGCCAGGCTGTCCTATCATGTTCATCTGGGGTCCCAAGACTGAACTGCTCGCACTTGGGGACCCTTGCGGGGGTACAAACTGATTAACCCACTGGCTTGATTTCTGTTGAGCCAACTGTTTCATACTAACTTTGGGTTTTTGAGGACCAAAAAGATTATCTAAAGCAGACATATCTGGGGGTCTGTTTTGTTGCGTCAGTGGAGACATCGCAGATGCAGCATTCATAGGACTGTAATTTGGCATATTGGCAGTTGGTACAATGTTCATCTTGGTTGCTCCTGTTGCACTTGGACCACTGAAGAAATTCTGAGTGGTGGGACCAGCTCCTATACTGAATCCAGCAGTCTGAAAACCCATAGTTGGATTTAGTCCATTTGTTATGTTTCTCTTCGCGTTGTCAACAGGTGATGAAAATCCCATTCCAACACCCATAGAAGGGACAGAAGAGAAGCTGTTTGAAGATGCAACTTTAGCTTTGTTGATAGAATGGCTAGTCAAAGACGACATATTATCTATCAAGGTATCTGTCAAGTCTTTTGTCTGCAAAATACATAAAATGCAGTTAAATGCTTTTCCTGTACAAACACAAGCAGTCTTTATAATTGCTCCTGCAGAAGTGGCATTCATTTTTCAGAAATTAGAATGTAATGCATGGAATTGGGCATAAAATGTAATTATACTCAAAAGCAATTAGGTCATTTTCATTCTTTGTTACTTAGAACTAATTGTTATGCAGCTTTAATGTGACAGCTAAAACAATACACTAAGTACTACTGTGACATTTGCTTACATGCCCCATTCCTATCCCCAAACCCTTTATATATTTAGTTAATAAACTCTTCAGAGCAAAAAACCTTTTTTAATATGTGCTTCTTCCTTATCTAGAACAATGGCCTTCCAATAATAATTATTCCATTGGAAACTCCTGCAATCTAAAAAGTGGGAAATATTGCTAATGATGCAAATGGAAGGCAGATTAAAATTTATTTTAGTTTCTCAGCTGTGGCATTGTACTACCAGTGAAAACAAAGGTGACCCATAGGAGAAAAACATGCTAAATGCATACAGACTTGAAAGGAAAAAGCACCACAGCTCCAATGGAAACACTGCAGTAGTTTGTTCTTTCTCACCTGCTTCACTGGAGGTGTTATTGCAGTTGCTTGTGGCTTAAGAGGTTGCTGGCTTTTCAGTTTCTGTGCCTGTTCTTGTTCTTTAGCTAACTTTTGCTTCTCTTCAAGTGTAAGTGATGCCTTTAAAAGGGAAAGTACTGACACTAAGTTGCACAGAATGGTTATTCTTACATTGATATTTTTATTTCATAAATAGCACTGCCATTTCAATAATATGCGGTAGAACAATACATATTATTTACACAAAAGGGAAAGTGGATAAGCACAAAATCTATTATAAGATTTATCGTATTGCTAAAAAGTACTTAAAGCAAATAAATACAATATTAAGCAGCATAATGAGAAATCTGAGCAGATCTCAAATAAAGAGGCGTCACAACAAAACTATTTTAGCTTTGTCTTCTTAATGTTGGGCATAAGAAAAAGTGTTCTTCACAGTTTTTGTTTTTATATGGTTGCCAACTGGCACTTAATACAGAACTGCAACTGACCATGGAGTTGGAAAGGGAATTTTATTCTAAGATTGCTTAAGAGGCTTTTCAGGATTTTAACTCTACTTTTGCTAACGATGAAGGATAAAATCATAAAATCATTCCCCCTTAGTCTAAAATTAGCGAGAGGGTTCAGATAAATAGAAATGGAAATGATAAAATGTATAGATTCTGGGGAGCCATTTACATAACTAATAGTATGAAAAGAATTTTACAATAGTTTATGCTTATGTTTAATATTCTATGTCATGTCATGCTTTTTCTTTGCTTTTTGTATTCATCCCCATATTGACTGTTCATTTTCACTTAACTTTGAATTGTAAGGTAAATGTTAGTCTCTGCTATTACATGAAATTCTTCATCTTACTGTCTTCTCTGTTTGTAATTTTATCATAAAGTTGCCTATTTTGTTTTTCCTATCTAAATCCACTGCTGAAGTTTCAGTTTCATTGAAATCTATAATTAAGGCGAAAGAAAATGACCAAAAATTTATAATCCTAATGCTGCCTACTTTGTGCAAAGCTATTTTCAAGCAAAGGCTTTCACAGAAATTCAAGGATATGATTTGAACATTTTCCAGTGGACCTTCACATGTGACTATGTATGGTGCTATGCTACACAAAAGCAGTTAGTTTTTCTTTTAAAGCTTTAAATATGGTAAATATTTACACATACTCTTTTTATGCAACAGTATCAGCTTTGTATTAAACAGACGGACATAACAGGATTCCAAAACAAAGTAAAACACACCTTTTTCTGTTTTGATGACATCTCATTCTCTTTACTATCAGACGCACTAGTGAGAAGGTCAGTTCCACTAGTATTAAATACCTTGTCAATCTGTTTAAGTTCAAAGAAATAAAACTTAGTTATTTGAAATGTTCTAATTTAACATAACATAAATACTAAGTAATTTTAAATTTCAAATTTCTATATGTAAGTAATGCAATAAAATATTATTGCTTACCTGATTACTTGTACTACTAGATCTTGCCTCTTCAGACACACTCATTTGGTTAGCAATATCCAAAGATCTATACAGTGCAGAGTATACATTTTACAAAAAGGTAACTTTGCAGTCACATCCACAACACTAACTCAGTAATGCAGATTATTCTTCTCCATTTAAATAACACAAAAAAATTGCATTATGAGAGCACTGCCATTTTTACAGAACGCCTGTAGGAGACTAGAAAATGTTAATATTCTAAATTGTAAAGGTTTCCTAATGATCATTTCACACTGTCTTAGCTCCTCCTTCTGAACAGGGTGACACAGACTTTGGATAGCCTAAGTTAATTTGACTCAGAAATCTCACCTCGTATCAGACTCCATAAAATAGCTCTAAATATCTTCAAATACCATTGCCTTCTAAAAGGCTGCAATGTTTATGTTTCTCCAGTATGGTGAATGTTCTCAGTAACTACAGAAAAGCAACTTAGCATATAGAAGCAAGACATAAACTGTACTAGTGGAGCTCAGTATGAACTTTTACATTTAATTAATTAATTAAAAATTATTGACTCAAAATAATAAGCTGTGACTGAACTAAGTAAAGGATTTTATAAAACCATTGACATCACAATATTATTATCATTCTAGGACTAATAAATCTTAGCTGACAATTGTGCTTATCTGAGGTAATTCTCAACTACTAAAGTAAGAATTACCTAGATTTTTTATTGCTATGGCTAGAGTTTTCTCTCATTTGCTAAAAAATTAACTGAAATTTATCTCTACTCACTTGTTCCTTCCCTAATACACATGTAAATAAATACTTACTTCTGTTGCTCTTGCATGACATGAAGTTGCTCCAGTTTTGTTTTATGTTCTGCCTCCAATCTACTAAGCATATCTTTTATAACACAAATAAAAGAATTGAACTGTAAAAGAAATATACAAGAAGTCTGGATCTTGCAGTGATGGAATTCAGACATGTATAACTTAAAAGGCAATATCTCATAAAACTTAAAATACACAGTCTCAGATAAACTGCACATTTTAAAATAATTTATAATCCACCTTCATATCTTCCATTAGATACCCAACTACAAGCAGAGTGTATACTGAAAACAGTGAAAAGTATGTATCACAAAAAAACCCCCAAAACAGTGGGGCAACCCAGACAAAAAAACCACAGATGAATATTACCAGATTAATTTTCAAAGAAATTCCTATGATTGCACTCCTACATTATCTGCAACATTTGTGAACAAGGGCAAGGGAAGAAACATTGAGTTGTACTTTAGCTTTTAATCTGCACTGTAATTACGTTAGTGGCTAACTGCTTTTGCAGGATATTTGGAAGGTGATAGTATTAATTTTGAAATTTTATACTTGATCAGTTAAATCCACTGAAAAATAACAAGCTTTAAACATGCAAATACAGTAATACTGGCAGTTTTTTGGTTTTGTTTGTTTGCTTTTACAACAGACACAAACATACAGTAGTGTATGAATTTTTCTCTGACAACAGTTTAAATCTATTTTCTGCCATTTTATCAAGTAAAAGCATGCAACATCGTCATGTTCCTACCTGATTGAGATTAAGATTGTTCTCAATACTAAGAGGAATCAGATGGGGCAATACTTTTCCTGCAAGCTGTTCTTTGGTAATTCCCAACTTCTTATGAGTAAATGTACATTTGTAAATACCTGACATAAAACATCAAAATAGCAAAAATTGTTTAGTAAGCAGTGTGAACAAAGTAGCCCAAGTATATAAAATTGATTTCAGCCCATCATTTCCAAACTAGGGGTCACTTATCCACTGTATCCACAAAGAATTTGGGAGTAATACAACTGAAGTAAAAGATATACCATCCCTCATTCTCAGACAGCAAATACAAGTCAAAGCTGCAAGGATTAAGGGAAAGGGGCAGCTTTAAATTTGTACTGATAGATGCCCTCTTGCTGATTTCGAGCAAACCAAAATAATGCTACTATCACATATTATTACAGTGTTTAATGGGGGCTGCTGCCAGTACAGCTCAGCTTCTTGTTACAAATGGTCTTCTGTCTACTACTTTGTTGTCAGTAAGAGAAATGGCCACTGTCTTCCAGACTTGGCCACGTAGTCACACCTCTTGGCCATGACTCTGGTCATCTGGTCTCCTTGAGCCCATTCCAGTTGTTAAAATCACACATCCTGAGTTAGGCAAGCACCTGAGTGGCACAAGGAAAGCACAACCGGGAGTGAGGCTTGCCCTTCCAGAAGTAACAAGCCATTAGGTTTTGGTACCTATTTTGTGAAACCTCACCCAGACTACGCTCCATTTCAGTGCAAAGGCAGCCGTGTTTGCTTACATATCCAACAAAATGAGTCTAACAAAACCTGCAGTGAAGAGCAGTAGATTTGTGCACAATCATTTACAGTATCTGACATGCAAGAGTGGTAAGAGAAGGCAATAGTAACATCTTAAAACCTCCAGCAGCTTCTGAAAGAAGACAGATCATATAACCCTTTGAGGAAAACAGCCTCTCTGGCTGCGTGGACCATACAGTCCACGAAAGCGTCACAGCCCAAGAACTGCAACGAGTACTCAGAACCGCATTGGGCCTTGAAGACTACAAATACATGTACTAGTGTTCGGAAGTACCTGCAATACGTAAGGTAACTGAACAGGGGCATACTTACAGGAAGGTTTTAGTAGTCGTTTTAGCGATACACAGAAAGCTTTCATATTTACAGCATCAAAGCACCAAAGAGGAGACAGCTGAAAGTATTAATTACCTAAAATTCCCATTAGCACTGCAGGTTCCTTGGATGGAATTTGTTGTAGGAAGGGTAAAATATCATCAAGCACAAACCATTTATCCAAGTATTCCAAAATCTTGCCTAAGCACACTAGTGAGTTTACCCGGACCTGTGAAGTATGATAAGAATTAAACAAACTCTTTACTGTATTTTTGCCTAAGAAAAAAAAAAACCTCACAGAACTCAGAAGAAAACAGGCGCTACTGAAACTACAACCTTCATATCTGAAAATTCAAGACAAGTTAAAAAACTTCTTTTGTGTCATAAAAGGAAAATACATATAGTTACACACTGCTCACAAAGCCTTGGCTTTTCTGCATGACAAACATTGTTAACATATATTATTGTGGAACACACTTCAACAATTTTTACAATATTATTAACACAATAAGTTGTTAACAACTTTAAAAATTGTTAGAGTAAAAAAGTAAACAGTGCTTTTGTATTCGTAAAAAGTAAAAAAAAAAAAAAAAATCTCAAAAAGAAAACAGAGCACATCGATGGGGTTTACTTTAAAGACACAACAGCAGAAAAGCCAAAGTAATTCAAGGTAACAACATTTTCTGAGGACTGACAGATAAAATTATTAGGATACTTACAGCAAGAGAGGAAGTTTGCAAACATGCATTTTTAATTCTTGGAATTAATGAATTTTTCATTGATGGGTAATCTATTAAATTGGCAAATGTGGGAATTATGTTTAGGCAAAGCTCCTATAAAAAAAAATTCTACATAAGTTTAAAAAGAAACATGCAAGTATATTATAAAATTAGTACTAATATTACTCAAGATCAAAATTAGTTTAAAATGTCTTCTTAAGCTTTCCTTTTAAGGAAATATTTAAGGAAATATCATGTTCAACTAAGCTGACCTTAATCTATCAGACTTACTTAAAAATAGCCAGAATAATAAAGCATCATGATATGCATATAGAGCGTTGGAAAATAGATTTCAAAAACAGTATTCATAAATTTATAATAAAATATTTGGATAACAAGAATATCTTATATTTTCACAAAACACCTTTATATAAAAAACTGCTTTTATTACATTGAATTGTAACATTTTCCTACATAAGTCAAGCAAATTTGAATGAGTACTATCAACAACACTGCAGCAGCATAATAATAGGCTGAAAGATAAAGGAGCATATCTAGATTAAACATACTTAAGCAACAGAGAAAAAATAATACCCAATTTCAGACCAATCTCAAAAAAATAAGACAGCTATATTAAGTATATGTTGCAAATAAATACCTGAGTAACCAAACTACTAATGCAGAAAAAAAACTCACGCCAGGTATTTAGAAACAAAAACCTTTCTCCATAATATTGCAAAGGCTTTGCAAAGGTAAAAGTCACATCTGATTATCCAAATCCTTCTTTAAGAAATATTTTGTTTATGTATCTCTCCCTCCCACTCCTGAATGTCTTTGGGTAACTGGAAGTTAATTCCAGTAGAAGAATGTTTTGAAAAAAAAAAAAAAAAAAAAAAGAACCGTAGAAAGGTAGAGAAACCATAAAGAGAAAAATTAAAATATGGATACATAAAAATGTCACCAGAAGGTATATTAATATGATTTTACAGCAAATAAGGTCTTCCAAGGTCAGCATGCATGTTCTTACCAGTAGGACCTCAGAATAAGCCACCTCTCATTGACTGGTAAGAGCATGCATGCCTGCGTACTTTCTGCTGCACAGGCAACGTAGTATAAATGCACATCCTACTTTTTGCTATCGTGGCTAGCAAGAATTTAGGATAAGAGCAGTATAACAACACTCAAGTGGTTACTCCCTGGAAAATAAGGGAAGTAAATTTTATTTTACTGAAACAAGTTTTCTTTAATAAAACATTACCCTCTTTCAACATTCAGGATTATTGCTCAGCTTTAGCTTTTTTTTTTTTTTTCAAGTAAACAAACACATGAGTATACAAAAAGCTGGCACATCAGCTTAAAGAAAAGAGAAAAAAATTGTTTTAAATAAAGGCTGCAATTACTATACCTGGATCTGAATTGAAGGTGCTTCCAAGGCTCTATAAACCATTGGTAGAACACTGTTCTTTATTTCATCCGGTGGAGTTTTGGTTAGAAGCAAGTCCATTTTTTGCAGGAAGATCAACAAGATCTATTAAAAAAAAGACAATTCAGAAGCCAAAAGTTTTAACTCCAGAAACACATACTTAAAATTTAAAGTGTGTTGTATCATATCATAAAAACTTCAGAAGTTTTCTTGTAACTCAGTAAATGTGATCACTTACCATGTTGCTTGCCTGAAGGCATGGAAGACAAAAAACACTTTGACATATTATTGCATTTTAAAAACAGCAAATACAAATCAAACAAAATATGCATGTTCTAGACTAATCCTTCTGGAATAAGAAATCATAACGGCTACGGAAGGAGTTCTTGTTTCTATTTACAACATGGCCTTTTGTTAAAATCCACCCACAGAAAATCTTTATACACATATCACTATTGAAAAAGCTAAACTTTCAAAAAACTGTGGCTCAAATGCTGTCCCCTCAAAGCATTTGATCACAACTCCACATATAAAAGCAGTATTCTACCTGTATCTAGAATCAAAATAGGGACACAATGAAAAGAATATTACAGCTACTATATGGACACAAAATATCTTTATTCTATTTCATAGGGAAATTGTGTATCACAAAATGAAAAATCCCAAACAAAAAAATTCACATCACGTTAACCTAAAAAGCAACACTAGAATAGCATATTTACATATTGGGATTCACCTTGCTTAGGCTTAGCTGTCTAAAAGTTAGCTGCTATTCCAAGTTACTCATCCAGGCTCAGTCTCCAACACAGAGTGCGACGTAACTCTTAAGACTCATGTCTCATCTCAGATAGGTGAGACAACGTGCTACAGGTGACTTTGACTATCCATTGCTATCTAGACTCCTTTTAGAAAATAGGTTAGTCTAGGTGGATAAATCGTGGTGAATGGTACCACATTAATAATAAAAAGCCAATTATTTAATAGGAGGAAAAGATTTCGCGCTTCTATGTCAAATAAATAGAAGCATCAAAGTGTAGAAATAACAGTGTACCAAGACCACATTACAAGTTTCCCCCTTTCATTTGCTTTCCTCTACAGGGAAGAAAGAGAAATTCTTTTCAACTGCAGCTAATGTGTGTTTGCTTATTGTATATTTATAATTACCTGAACTGTACACATTCACACACTCATTCAATTCACGCTTACTCATTCAAGCATTCCACGAACATTAATTCTGATGCAATATCCCCAAATTTGGGAGAATGGGGTGAGATGGACCAGATCAGTTCTGAAGTTAAGATTTTACAATTATTCTTGAATAAAGATTTTTTTATTTGTCCTAAACTTGGCTTTTTCAAACCTACATGTGCTCATAACACTGTTCTTCTCTCATGCAGCAACCCTGTAATACTGTGGCATGACATTTTCTGTGTTAGTTAAATGTATAGTTTTGGAGGATAGTCTGTTCCTGCAAATTTGAAAAGGACATGAACGAAACCTGTTATTTAACAACTAGAAAAGCTCCTTTAAAATAAGAACCTGACGTTTGAACATGTAATAGACTGCTTTTAAGTTAAACGTTGTACTATATAGTCATTCAGATTTCACAGAAGCAGTTCAGCTGTTTTCCATGGGTTGTCAATGCTTTTCAGCTAAGATAACATAAAGCTGAATCGTTTTTGATATCTCTCTCCACCGTCTTTAACTAGAACGTGGTTCGTGCTGTTCCAATGAACTCCTTTTATTTTTAGCTTTTTAAGGTCATATTTGATACTTTCTGTCTATCTAAGTAGAAACTAAGATTTTACAGTCACAGATTCACACACCATCTAATAAGCAAGCAGCAGCAGTTGCACTCTAAACAATAATGCTAAAGATGTGCTTCATTCATTAATACAGAGCCCGGTACTTGTCAGGGTACGCTTTGGTGTACTGAATTAGAATATGAATTCACAGCACATCGTATGCTAACTCTCTATAGATTCCCCTAGATATAAATTAAGGGTTTGTCTACACTGGGAAGCTATGTCATAGTAATTAGGATGTTAATTTACAGCACACCCGTTACTCCACGCTAACTCCAAGAGTACGACGTGAATGACTGGTTTAAATAAATATTCCATTTTCATATTATAAATTCCCTCGCACAAAGACATTGTGAACACTGGATAATAATTTCTTCATACTGAATTACAGCAGCTTCCCTATGATACATTCACTTCCTAACTCCAGTAGCCTACGAAAGCCAACCAACAGACCCCTCTTGAGAGAGCGTTTGGAAGAAACACTGGCACCTTCCCTGTCCGCCCCTCTCCATGAGTTACAAACACACAGGAACTGAATGCTTTTGCCTTGCACAAAGACAGTCAGATCTGGAATTCTGTCCTCTGGCAGCCTAAACCTTTATTTCTTTTTTTCCTGAATTGCTGGTATATTAACTTTGAAAACCTGTCCTAGATTACTTAAACTTTGCCATACTAAAAAGACTACAGAAATAATGGTAGAAAAAGCCATCTAGTACTCAGTGTGCATTAAAAACATCAACATAATAATTTAATATATAGTATCGAGAAAGCTAGAGAAAAACTTCGCAAAGCTCACTCTTTATGACCTGACCCCAAGCCTGTATTGTGCTCCCCTCATTTCTCAAGAAATAAAACAGCTTTTGTGCCCATTATGTTCCAGATATAACTTTGAGACAAACTTCTTGCTGTGAGGATTGTCTCACAAATATGATGTTAAAGGTAGCAAAACACAATGTTACCTTTTAGGATGAAAGGGCACAACTAAGATGTTCACTGGCTTTTGGTTGGTTAGATGTTTAATTTTTTCAGAACAACAACAAAGCCTCAGTGTACCAAAAGTAAACAGCATTAAGTAATTCTAATTTTCTGAGGTATGCTCAGTTACACAACTGTCCCCCTTGCCCCCTCCCCAGTATAATGAGAGTTCTCTGATCTGGTTTTCTGAAACCCAGAAATAAAAGGTCTTCTTGTTCATTCCTATGTTTATCTTGCCCCTTAAGTGCTCTGCAGAGAAATAATAGTATCCTGCAGTAAAACAAGGTGAGCTAGTAGGAATGCATAGCTGCCTTTTATCTGTGGAGGCACAATGCCTAACTTAGTGACAGAATTCTCAGGAATCATCATGCACATGGTGTTGACAAAAGGATGCAAATGTTTTGCTCCTTTACAGTAATGATAACGTCTTACTACTTTTATGCATGTCAACAACAGAAAAAAGCATATTTCACTTACACAATACATTTGTCAAATGAAACAAATTTCAGAAATTTGTGCACAGCCCTCCAATAAACACTATTTTATTGTTATCAATAAACAACACTTTTAAGAAGTGCCAAAGTTATAACTTTTCCACCCCATGATCCCAGTGCCAGCAATCTGGATACAAGAAGAAAGAAAAAAATCATAGGTTCAGCTACTGGTAGAGTATGTGCAAACATTGTACTGTACAACCCTGCTCAGTTTGGCTAGGTAAGTAATAAAATGCTTACAAATATACCTTCTACAACCAACCAAAAATAAGAATTGAGTGGTAAATTAAATGTTTCTTTTTTTGCTAATCTAATCTCATCTATAAATCCAAATATACCCTCAGAAAACCCATCTAAAAAAGCAGGGGTAGAGGCCTTATGAATTTCCTGGAAAAAATCTATTTCGAATGAATCAAGACTGACTGCCTGGACAACTATAGAGCAGGTTGGGCAATCAGTGTGAAGCTGGAAAAGGGAAATAGAAAAATTAGTCATTTTTCAGGGGAAAAAACACCAAAGAGAAAAATTGTAATCTGAACAATATTAACATACCTGGATTGGCTCTTGCTGCTTAAAAACAGGACCAAGATCAGGCAGAATGAGCCTGATATATTCTTCTTTGGTGCATTCCTCAGCAATTAGGAGAACATTAGGCAAGACAAAGGGTACCATATCAGGATTCACAAATTCAGAAGTCAAGCAAGGCAAAATACGCTGAATTATAACACGCTAAAAGAAAAAAAGCAAGAATGCATCACATTGTACTGCACTGGAGTAATTTACTATCGTGCCAACTCAACAGCTTTTGTATTAACCTAATTATTTACCAAAAAGCAGACAGACAATTTTCAACTTTGAACTCTTATTTTCACAGCATAGTCTAGCTAATTTACACTGTGCTACTTTGCTTACTTTTCTCTGTTTGCACTCAAAACGTAACTGGAGACTGTAACAACTGCAAAGGTCAACAAAAAGCAATTAACTGTACAGAAAATAGGACTTTCAGCCACATACATGAGTTATGAAAACCTTATTCTATATGCTTTCTTAAAAAAGACCCTTAAAAAAGACCCTATCACCCCCAGAAAATAATCAGTTTTTCTGTACCCCATCACTCACTTCATCATCCTACTATACTTCCCTGTAAAACTCCAGGTACATTCCCTAAATGGGATTCTGCTAAGAAATAGGTATTTACGCTGTCGATGTCTACTGTAGAGTTAGACATCCTTAAATGCTTTTGAAGTTAATAAAGACAAATACACAGTTCAAGGGCACAGTCCCTTCCCTCATAAAATATACTTTCAAGACAGAAAAAAAAAAAAAAAAGAATGCCCTAAAGGTGATTAGGCCCGTCAGTGGCTGTCAAAGTTAGGTGAAATACATCCCATCTATTTCCAAATTCAAAGGATCATCGATTTCTGATCAAAGGACAAAAATTACTAAATTAAAAAGAAGAGAGTATTAACCATGAAGGCTGAATTTTGAACTGTGTCATTCAAAACAGAATTAAAAATAAAGAAATTTAAAGCAATAGTTGAGAAGCTCAGCTATCCTATTATGTATTAAACTAATACTATTTTTCTATCACATAGGCATTATGCCTTATATAAATTAAAGAATACCACAAAAGGAAAAGGAGTCAGTCTAGACATAGTGTCTAACTCTACACAGAAGAAATCTGTAATGACAGACATTTGCCTTTGAGGCTTCTGGGTGCTGTTAGCACAAGAAAGCACCTAGTCTGTTGAGGGAAGGAAGCTTTGCATCATTCAACATTAAAGTACTGCCTTGCTATGAAAAAACTTGAAGCAATCTTATTGGGAGAAAAGGTGGCAAGATGACTTCAAAGAGCTATGATAAACTCTGGAAACAAAGGGAAAGCCTTGTAGGTGGAGGGAAGACAACTCCCCTTCAAAGCAGGATGAACTACAAGAGGACATGCAAATGATGGTGCCTTACACATACTGATAGCACAATTTGACATGTTCCATTTAAAGAATTATTGATAGCTGAGGAGTATTTCCATACCAATTATTTTCTAATCTCCCCTTCTTTCCTACTACTCCATTCTGACAGTCTCATGGCGGGCTGTTGTGGTACAGTGCTACACAAAGTCCAGCATTCCAAGATTTAGAATGTTAACAGATGTTCACATATTTTTAAACTATTTCAAGACATCATACAGACATACCTTAGGTAGTTTTGGCAGAACCTTTGGTAGCCCTTTAAAAAACTGTGATTTCTGAAGGTTATCCCTTTGAAATAATGAATCAAAATACTGAAGTGTCATTGCTCCTACATCATCGAAGAATGGTATCTAAAAATAAGATTAAAAGCTTGTGATCTGGAGGGAGACAACATTAACACTGTTACAAAGATTCCAAAATATAATCATCTGTTCACCTTTTCAATGCACTATAGTAAAACTTTACAATGACGTGCCTGCAACTAACAGTTAGAAAAGTACATTTTACATTACTAAGTAGTATAATATTCACAGATAAAAGTTAATTATTAAGACGGAATTTTCCTAGCATTTTAAAGAAACCCATGCATGTTATACGCACCTAGTTAACTTACTATATACGAAATAATTTTTTGTCTACAAAAAATGGAATGAGAAGTAAAAACCTTGATTAAATGTTCTGCTAGGAATAATTACGTTACTTAATATTACAACAAAGGATTACCTACTAGGCCATCCAGATCTGGAAACTTACAATGAATCAACAAGCATCTACATGCAATAAATGTGTAATTACATAAATTTCTCTCCAATGTTCAGACACACTTGTAAATCCTGTCCACTATAATTTCTCACATGATCTCCCACGTTCGCATTACTTCAGCAAGGAGGGCACAGGCCGTCTTAAGTATTGTCTAACAATGCATATGCATAGAGCAGACTTACAAAGACGGCACCAGCAAAATACCAGGGGAGTTCATGTATAGCCACGGTGTATCATATTAATACTGATAGAGCTGCTTCACCGTAAATGAAAGATTGATAAAAATGCATGATGATAACAAGACTGTTTATATAAAAATTCATCCCCAAATATTCAGCTTTCAGTTAGCAGATGAACAGAGTAGAAGAGTGCCTATCCCAGACCTACACAGACTAGAATGAAAAGTTCTGCATTCAAAAATTTGCATGGGTAAGATTCCTCCTTCCTGATAGCTCTCAGTTTTAGGGAGGGATATATCAAACCTCATGGGCTCACAACAGTTAAAGACAAAGCATGGCCTCTCAGTCTATTTGGACACTTGTTTTCAGTTCAGAAATTTGTGCAAAAAGAAAGGATATAAAAACATTTAAAGAAGCTTTGCTGTAAGGCAGAAAGAGAAGCCAATAAGAGTAGGGCAATAAAGAAAAAAAGAATCGGAAAAGCAGATTGGAGTAGGGCAATACAGAAGAGAAGCATCTATTCGCAGAGAATTCAAGCTAGTCTGCACTGTGAACTTATATTCTGTCTCCTAGATCACACACCAAAATGTTACGTGATCGTGGAATTCTACACAGGTTAACACAAACTAGTTAAAACTAGCAAGGTAAACTTGCCCATGTCAAGCTCCATTTTAGCTCATGTCATGCTGGCCATAACAAACTGCTTTTAAAACTGAAGCTCTGATATCTTTACCCTACAATTCAGTCTGCAGTGTAGACGTGGTAAAGAGAGTTAACATCTTTATAAAACCATACTGCTTAATACAACCATTTACAGATCTGTTTGTTGTAGTCCTTCAGACAAATGAGCTGATACCTGAGTAATATTTGCCAATTTCCTCACTACCCATCCTTCAGCACATATGTTGGCAGAACCATTACCTGTTCCCCCTCCCTTCTTCACTCACTTTCTTCCAACTGTTAAGAAACTGATTTTTCTCTCTGCATACAATCTTTTTACACGACAGGAAAAGAAGAAAATTGTTTAGCTAAGCAAATCTATAAGCAGGAACCTGAAAGGCTATGAGATATGAGAAAACAGGCCATAAGACAAAGGAAGAATCTTGCTTTTAAGTTCTACTTTCGGATGCGAAAGCGGAGGAAGAGTTTGTCAAATTAAAACTTAAATTATCCTACTTGCAATTAATTTTTGCTTTATTATGGCAAGTAAGCTCCAAATATATTTTAAGCTATTCTTCTGCATACTTAAGAATACACCGAAAATCATAAGCCAAAAGTTAATCCTTATATTTACTGCCCTTTATAATTTTATGGCTTTAAAATCCTTCCAGTACAGTTTTAAAGACTGAATTGTGTAAAAACAATAGCATAGAAAATACTTCCAACTGTACTGGAAAGCAACAAAATAGTGTTGCATTGAATGACTATTCTAAATTTTGTCTCAGTACCCACTTCTTCCATATTAATAAAGGTCAGCATAAGGACAACTTTTGGCATCAACTAACATCATTACTTCCAAAACAGTTAAAAAAATATTTAACATTTCAACTAAAATGATTAACAAGGAAAACACTTTAAAATAGCTCTATTGTTTCTACAAATCAAACACTGTTTTCCCTCTTTGCTAGGGCTACTGTATTTTCCACGAACTGACCTTAGTCATTTGATCTGCGTCTGGTCTGACTGCTGGAGCTACATTTAAGAGTAGCTTTACATGTTCACGCACCTCCTCTGGTATATTCTGAAGAGTACTGGAGCTTAAACGGCTCAGCTGTGTAAGTAATTTAAGCACATGCACCATGAAGTCAGAAAATCCTGCATATAACTATTTCCAGTATACAACAGGATTATACTTTGTCCTCTTGATGGTTTCTCTACCCACACCTTTGATACCCCTCCCTTCTCCCCTTTTATAACCCATTTGCTTCTTCTGATCCCTCAGTCTTCTTTCTGTCTCCCAATAGCCTACCTGCTTCAGGTCACATTCCCCTATTTCTAACTTCTCATCATGTTCAGGTTATTAGAGAACACAAACCCCGTATTTTTAAAGAGGTACACATTATTATCTGAGGTGGTGTCTACACACATCAAAACAGAGTAGACACAACTAAGGCAATGGACACCCAAAGAAGTTACGACAAAAGAAACTTGCATATGAACATACATTATGTCAGCTGATCCAAGTAACTGTCTTCTGTTAACATGCATAGTCTACCAAAAATGTGAAATAGCTGATAGCTGAGTAGATACCAATTACAATGTCAAGTGATCAAACCACTCTAAACTCAGCCACCTTCAGTGGTCCTACATAGGTCATTCACTGCCTTGTGTTTCACATCGTCCATCCCAACAGGTGGAGTACTTACTCCACAAGATCAGCATTCAACAGGTTTACAGTGAAATCAGGTGAAAAATGAAATTTGTAGTTTATGAAGTTGGTACATGTCACCTTCTCCAAAAATATTTTTATTTCCCATATTTTCCTAGGATTCTTTTTTTCTTATTATAAAGATAGCATGCAAGGTGAGATACCATTATCAGATTGTGTTGGAGCACTACTATTGTGTTCTAAACATTTACATCTATTTTAGAACAGTAACTTTTCAAATATGAAAATCAATGAATAATAGTCACAAATAGAACAAATACCTGATCCAGCTGTCTACTAAAGCTTTTATAAATATCCTGCTTGTTGACCTCAAAAATTGGTTTCCCTTTATTAAACACTGCATACATAACAGCACCTAGAGAGTACATATCACTGGCTGTCTCACAGCTCACGGAGAGAATATATTCTGGTGCCAGATATTCAGGATTTGGAAGACACAGGGATGGTAAGTTCGGATCCCATTCCTTACATGGGAACTTTGGCTATAAGAGAAGTAAAAGAAAGTACATTTATTAGGGATTTTTAAAGAACATTTTAAATAAGAAACTCAAGCAGCAAAAAATAATTAATCCACTCAAATTCAATTATGAATGAAACAGAAACAGGGTAAGGCAAAACTGTTAAGGATCTGTGTCTGTAGCTTAGAGTGATTAGCTGATGCTGTTAAGTCTGAATATTAGAGTCGGGAAGTGTAATGTAAAATCAAAGTACTGCTGTAAGAGGGAAACTAGCTGTGATGGAAATTCATTTTAGGCACCAAGTGCATGTGACAGACTAAATTAGGTAGCTTTGCATGTCATCCAACATGCAGGTGAGTAGAAGTGGCACAGGCTTCAGACTCTGTCTGAAACCATTGCTAGTCTATTTTGACTCCACTGAGCCAACTCAGGCTCTTTTTCTGTGACGACCAAAGGCAGCACTTCAACCTAGACCTGTGCCATATGTTCAAACTTCCTGCCAACAAAATATAGAGGCGAATATTAAATAAATGACTCTGTACTGAAATGCAAGGTCTTGAAACCCATTTCAGACAAAGATCTGAATTTGAAATTTAATGATGATAAATGTAAAGATCTATTACCTCCTGTTCAGATGGATTTGTTGACTGGATACAAAAATCAAACCCCATAATTTTCCATGCTCCACTCTTATTTAAAATTATATTTTCAGGAGTAATATTTCCATGGACCATTTTCACACTGCTATGCAAAAATGACAAGCCTTCAGAAACCTGTTAATAAAAGTTTATTATTTCACGTTAAATATTTCCCCAAATATTCTGTAAGACATTTACAAAAATTCTGTTCCTGTGGTCACAGTTAAATTGTTAAGTTAGCTAAGAAACAATTTTTCACCACTATTTTAGGCTATGTCTTAAAAATTATGTATGAAGGAAACTAAACACAGATAAGTAATCAGCAGATGAGATTACTAATGCTGATTAACTACCACAGCATAAGGACACAAATGCTTTTCAAAGTTGATCAACATATTCACCAAATAAAACCTGGGAGCTACTGTTCCTCCACAGAAGGTAAAGAAAAGATTCACATATGGGAGAGACAGCTGTAGTGTAGACATTTATATGAAAAATAAAAATTCATTTGATCTCGTATTTTCCATGTCAGAATAAGCAAAACCAGTAGCAACTTACACCCTCCAGTGTTCATGCTCTCTTATACTTACAGTGATCAGGGCACTATCAGCTCTCACTTCCCAATTATTTGATTTACTGTATAGGCAGACAAAACTTTAGCAGTTTACAAATTTTATAAAACAATCATTAATACTAAAAGCACATGAAAATTATAAGGACAACCTGTATCATACCTGAAGCAAACCATATTTGGTCTCCACATCATAAAGTTTGTATTCTTTGATGTCAGATGGTAAAGGAGAAGGTAGGTTGTCCCAGCTGCCAAGAACATTAGCTAAACTTGCACAGACTGGTTCTGTACAAAATGCCAAGCAATCCCTGTAGAGGAAACATAAAAACATTTCTTGTAAATAAATGTAATAAATCTCTCGACTGCGAATAAAGAACCATACAAACATTATATTATACATTACCAGAGCACTTGGTGCTACCTAAAACCATGTTGTATTTCAGGTTTTGAATTCTTATAAGTAATATTATACTAAAGAGAAATATATAAATACCTGAAGTATTCAAAAACATTAGAATTAAGTTATTTTATTCTCTAACATTCACATACATCACTAATGATGCACACAATGCTTCACAAAAAGTTTTAACAAAACAATGCTTTTCTTGTCCTGATCTGGGAAAACCAAACAAATAATTTTTACTATTATTAAAAATCATAAAATCAGGCTTTTAGCTGTGCCTAAACCTGACATGTCCCTGACTGAAGCGATACTTAATCTGGTCAGACAATGATCAGAAACAAAATTAATAAAATGTAAGGTAGCACCTGAACATTCTTTTACTTTGCAAATGAATAGAATAGGTGCAAACAGGAATACGCTTGTTATATGAACTGCAGTTTGCACGTGAAATGACTGTTCTCTAAATTATTTTATCTGTTGTTTTCTTCATGAAAAACTACAGGTCTTGTTTATGCATTTTTGTGTCAATAGTGTTTGAAAAGCACAGATGAAGCAAACTTCTGCACATGAAGTGGACTGGTTGTAACACTGTGTTTCAAAATTTCAAATTTCAAAGTCCTGAAAATAACGTATATCTCAGTTTCACAAACTTCATGTAACACAGAGTCATTTGTTAAATCCTTCACACTGGTCTGCACAGTGCTGGAGGCCCTGAACAGTCATTGCACCTCACTTCTTAATCGTTTTAAAGTTTTTTTGGAGAAAGCATTACATGGATGGTATATCATACATACCTGGTTTAAGGATGAGTAATTCACGAGAACACTAAATACTGCATCAGTATGAACACAGAAAACTGAGACTGAGTAACAGTAATAAAGACATATTTTTGAATATAAAGTTCTAGGCAAGAAGAAAGAAGCCTAACTTTCTGTTCATTCCATAAAAGCATCACAGAAGACACAATGTTTCAGCATGAATCTACCACATAGTTTTTATGTATCTCAATAATTAACAAGCTTGCTCTTTGAAGTAAGGTAAGGCTGTTGAAACATTCAAACCTCTTATTACTCATCTAGATTTTATTTTTACTTTAGTTTTATCCACTGCCTTTCTGAAGGAAAAACAACTGAAAATTAAAATACATTGAAACGTAAGTATCAGCCAACCTGACAGAACTTCCTTGCTACCATTCTGTTAACACCGTCCCTTTTGTGCTTCTATTAACACAACTGGGGCTATAAAACTCATTTCTGTAGTAATCACAAGGAAGAATCAGAGCACAGAAAAACAAAGTCCTCCATTTTCAATCTGACTTCAGCTTTACCATAGAGCTTATATATATAGTTACGGTTAAGGCAGAGATGACAGAAATACCTAGGGAACAGTTATTCTGTGGTTTTCATAACTTGAACTCTCTGACTGCTGTTTTTTTGAGGGACGGCTTTTTTTTTTTTTTACTTTAGGAGCTAATTAAATAAGGACCCAAACCAGAGTAACTTAAGGATGGGGCAAATCTAAATAAAGCAATTGAATTTTGCAGCAGCTGAACAGTTCCCTGAATAATATCAAAATGAAATTCAGAGTAACATAATAAAAAGAAAACAAGTTAAAAATAAAAGTGATGGCCAAAAATGCATACGTTTTGGGAAAAAATAGCAACAGTTGGAAAGTCTAGTAAACTAAGTATCTGGGACTCTTCACACTATTACTATTTTTAATGGGTAGTAATGACATTATGAATGAACTTATAACTTGGCTTTTTCATCCTTTTCTCCAATAACCATTTAAATATAGAATAATATTGCTTATCTGTGCTGGTACTGGAATTCAAGACCAGTTGTAAGTAAATGTATTTATATTAAATATTTAGTATAAATAGTTACTCATTATACAAATGTATGTAAAAATGTATACATCATAATATATAGAATATATATTTATATAAAATATATTTATATTGTATACCAATAATTTGGAGTAGAAACATTCTATTAATAGTGGAAAAGCTACGTACACACTAGGGTCAGAAAGATATGGCCTTTCTTTCTATATCTACTTCACCTGTGCAGGTACATCAAGTACCCCTTGGATCTGCAAAGGAGGAATAAAGGGTGACTTGCAAGCACTTCAACACAACTGTATGTTACTTTGGAGACACAAAGAGAGACCAGGTACAGTCTAGCCAGAAGGAGCCCGTGGGAGATTTCTTGAAGAATAAGTATTCTGGAAAGACCTGCAGTTCTAAAGAAGTCTTACAGCATGCTTGCACATGGTGACACACACAAATACTCTAAGCAAACTTTTCTTTTATGAACCCCCTCCAAAACCCATTACATCGGTTTCTGGCACAGCAAGCAACTGGATAGGTTTTGTGCTACTGGTGTTTCTACCAGCAGCTGAGCGTGCTGAGTTTGGAAAGAAGAACAATTGGAGCAAAGCATAGGGCATTACTAAAAACTCACGAACGAGAACTCTGACAGAACTACACCGTTTATTTTACTCAAAAGGCTTAAATTCTTCACAAGAAGAACACCAAAGCTTTCTTAACACTCCTTTTCTTCTGAAGTGCAGAGTTCAGGGAAAAAATAATTACAGATGCAGTTGCTCAGTCAATCAAAATACTGTGACGATTTTAGGAAGAAGCCTGGGGTATACTCTGGGGTATTCACTTACATACAGTATGACTGAGATGACCCTAGGCCATTTAGCATGTAATAGTTTATTTACTGTTGTAGACTAGTGAGAGCTGTCTTCAATTACCTAATTAATTAATCTTCCTTAAGGCTCTTCTGAGGGGCATACTGAACCATAGGGGCAATGACAGCTTTGAAGCCTTGTTAATGTGAAATGTGTTTAGTACTGGAGGAAAGATGTATATGAATATGCAAGTGTCATTTAATCCAAGAAAACTTTCCCAAAATAGGCATTGCAAAGATGAAGAAGCATTCCTACAGTATTCTCAGCTCCTAGAAGCCAGTACATTTAGAAAAATGCAGGTTAACAGACACAACCAAAAATGCAGAATTTTGAAAAGTAATGTACGTGAACCTTTATTAGGTTACCATTTAGAAAAACTACTTTGGAAAAAACTTTTCCAAAAAAAGCTTTCTATTTTAACATGAAACCATCATTTTGTTTGTTAGATTTTAGTGTGCAGTTATCAGTACAGTTGAATGATAAATCTGGAAGACAAACCCATTTTTGTGCCTAGTGACCAACCTTACATAAATCAAATAAGCACTACAAAAACACACTGAATTTTGTCTCCCTTGATTGGCATTTAAGGGCCTTTTAAACACGTACGTGGCCACAACACATACAAGTTACCAAAAATCTCCAATCTCACATGCACTAAGTACATATATCCCATAAATGAACAAATGTGTGAACAACCTTTTCAAAGAAAACAATTTTTAAGAGCGTTCTTTAAAAGTGAAATTAATTGAACTACCGAATTTTCATGCTGTAAAGGGTCATGTTTAGTCTTATAACTGCAACTGCACTAAAATCACGCAATAGATTATTAGTTAGATTCACACCAGAAATGCATCGTATGGCTTAGGGGGGAAAAGAAATCTGAGGGTGGGGTGAATACATGAGTATTCTCACATGAGTAAATACAGTAAACTTGAATCTCATCAGATGTATGTGTTGAACGTTATAGGTATTTGACATCCAATAACAAAACAATGATTAAGAAAATCTGTTCTCAACTTTACTACAGCTTACCTGGATTCTTCCAATGGATGTTGCACAGTAAGTAGTCGAGGGTGTCGAAGCCTGGTTAGCTGTTGAACACCTCGTTTTAAAGAATCAATAATCTGATCCTTTTCAAATTTTTGATATTTGTCTATTAGCTTCTTATCAAAGACAAAAACAGCCACTTCCTAGAAATAAGCAACAAAATTCACTCAATATATAACAAAGGCAAAAAACAAGCCTATACACAATTACATACACACATTTTTTGAATCAACAGTACAATCCCACCAATGCGGTAAGTATTTCAACGTATATGTATACACACATATTGTCCTTAACTTGTCCCAGTCATAATAACACAGGTTACTGTATATAACCTCTGGAATATAAATTTTAAGAGTCAAGGTACTACTGCTCCTTATCTTACAAACAGTAATACGTAAACTATAACCACTATTTACACAGTGACAAAGCAGAAGATCCAAATTAATTTTAGCATTAAATATATCAAGTAGTGCTTTATTAAACCAGAACCTGTCTCAGCGTTCTTCTCCAAACCAGTATGATCTAAATTAAACTAGACATCCATGAAAGATAATTTATAGTTAGTAATCAATTAATCTGATCAGACCATTCACATGATAAAAAATTAAGAATTTTTTAATGCTTAAACATGTGTAAAAAGAAGTCCCAGAAATGCAGTAAATGTTAAAAACGCAGAAAATAGTTCTTCCAACCAACTTCTGCAAATGGAGTGGGAGAAAATTAAGAAATTTATATGAAACTTTGAAATTACAGAGGTGGATGTGAAATAAAAAAATAGATTACATCACCATCTTGGAAGCCATTAAAGAGAAATAAATAAATTGAAGAAAAAAAGGAATTAAAAAATTTACCATGAAATAGAGACTTTCTTATACTCCTACAACAGCATTATGAAAAGGTTAGAAACCAGTAAAAAATAATATGAAAATACAGCTTTCAGTCCCAAGAGGAAGTCTATGCTCTTGTATTGCATATTTTATAACCATTATTCTAATAAAAATCTCACAGGAACAGTTACATTATTAATTTAAAAAAAAGACTTCTAGAAATACGCTGTATAAAAAAAGAAATTCAGTACAATACACAAAAAATTGGGTTATATTTTTTAGCTGGTACCTGTTTCATTAAGCCGTTAGCAGGTTAACATCTATAACTAACTCAACTCAGTACACTTTTCCTGCTTCTATCCATACCAGCTCCCTGCACCAACTCTTAAGTGTAATGGATCAAACATTAACATTGACACAGGGCAGGGAGGAACCAATGACAGAGGATGGAAGAGATACACTATACCCACTATTTAAAAAATACATATTTTCCAGTATGAAGTGTGAATGTATTGAGCATTATGTGACCAATAACAAAATTTCAAGTTAATACAGCAGTTCTGAAAGCAATTCTCTTTAATGACAAGTCAAAAGAATCAGAAAGTGAATATTTAAATCAGATAGTGTAGGACATCAGCTATGGTTTGAATATTTTATGATAGCTATAAATAAGTTCTATTGGTGCTTGCTGCAATCCTGCATCATTTGTCTTAAGTTTGACAGAACTTTTACATATCCAAAATTAGCTCACATATAACTACGTATATGAAATTGTAGTATTCTCCACATGAAAATGATTGCTATCACATTGATTTTGTAGACTTAGTTATTGTGGAGTATCAAGAATCAAAGTAATTTGAGCTGTGCGACAACTTGCTTCCAATACCTTCATTTTCATGTAACACGTCTCATACAAGAAGAAAGCAAACAGCCACCTCTGCTCATGGACATAAAAACGTTAAATGTGTTCTGATATTAATAGTTCAAATATGGCATTCTGAAATTCAATTCCATAATCAACATTGATTTTTATATGCAGAATGCCGTATCAACAGTTTAATATCTTAACCCCCCTAAGTCACCAGACATTATTGTACAGAAGAATTAAGAGATAGCTGAGTCACAGGCCATAGAACACCGTTTCAATGCACAAAAATTACTGAAACCATACAGTATGCTTGGAAACTTTTAAAAGTGTTCATTTCTTATGCTGCGTGAACCAAATAACCCTGTCAAATTTTTACTATGAATACATTATTTCTGTTTTTCCTTTTCTGTTTTACAAGAACTGATATCCAACCCCAAAAACGAGGGCTACTGACTGTAGCAGATAGGGATTCTATTTCCTGTAACTACTCTGATGGAAACTTACTGAGACCAACACCTGGAAAGGTTTACATAGTTACTACTTCTCTCCCCAGAAAGCTCTAGGGGAGCTTCCACTTTGTTTTTTTCATTTCATAGGTTTGAAGGAAGAGTAGCTTCCTCCTGCAGACTACTTGTTACTTAATTCTGCAGCTGTGTCCTAATGCCAACTTCGTGATATAAAAATAAATTTAACATAAAAAGACTAAAACATATTTAAAAACCCCGACTGCTCTCCACAAAGAAAATGAAAAAGTAGAGACAGAACAACCCTTATCTTTAACGACACAAATTTTCATTCATTCTGTGATAGGAAGTATACATACCCAGCTCGACATGCTCTTGTCCCAGCACAGTATACTGGTCGTGCCACTACCTGGGTTAGGAAGCATGGACAAGTATGTAGGGTACCAGACTGGCCACTCAAGAGATCCAAGTTTAAATCTGGGTTCTGTTCACAAACATGAGATAGTCCACACCTTCTACCTCACCTCCCACGTGTTTAAGCCAAGTGCTTTACTTCAAAGCGGTGTTAGCTAAAGCTCAGTGATGACACTAACAGCTGTATGTTGTGTACCATGTAAATATTTCCCAGGATGAAGACCTTCAAGAAAACATCTGTTGTTAATGCCAAGGATTCAGAATTTTTAACATGGATCACTGAAAAGATCAGTGTTTGAGTTCTACAATGCCTTTGCCAAGGAATTAAACGTCACCTGTGCAAAGAGGAGTAAGCATCATCCACAACATGCAAGACACAGGACATGGTTTAACTGGGCTATAATAATATTAACTCATCTAGAACGCTTTTAGACACTGAACAGAAAAGTGTAAATCAGTTCTCTTTGATTATGCTTGTATATTTCAGGGGAATCCTGTTGACCATTGTCCCAAAGACCTGGTATTCACTAATACACCCTTTCATAAAGGTTTTTAATCTTTGTAGTTTTAATCACCAAATGCCCCAATTTCCTTTTCCCAGCTTCTTTGGGCAGTTTTCCTTTGTACTGGGTCTGGCTGAGATGGAGTTAACTTTCTTTATAGCAGCCCATCTGGTGCTGTGTTTTAGATTTGTGATTAAAACGGTGTTGATAACACACCGATGTTTTAGCTGTTGCTGAACAGTCCTTGCACAGGGTCAAGGCTTTCTCTTTTTCCTGCTCTGCCCCACAGCGAGTAGGCCGCGGGTAGGCAGGAGATTGGGATGCGACATGGCCGGGAGAGCCAACCCGAAACGGCCAAAGGGCTATTCTGTATCATATAACATCATGCTCAGTGGTAAAAACTAGGGTAGAGGAAGAAGAAGGGGGGGTTTTGGCTTCCAAGGTGGCTATTGTTTGGAGATTAGCTTGAGCACCAGTCTGCCTGTGGGATGTGGTGGGCAATTTCCTTTGCTTTGCTTGTTTTTTTTCCCCACCTTTCTTCACCTATTAAAGTGTCCAGATCTTGACTTATGAGTTTTCTTGCTTTTCTTCTTCCTATTTTTCTGCCCCCATCCTGCTGGCAGTGGGGAAGTGAGTGAGTAGCTGAGTGGGTGCTTAGTTGCCGGTCGGGGTCAAGCCACCACATCCTCCAAGTCCATTTGCAATCCTTCATTCCTTATGAAACACACACCAGTTTGAAACACACACTGACGCTTTAGAATACATGTCCTTATTTACCCATGTAAACACCTTATAAACCAAAGAGAATACAAAAATTCTGCTCCTACCTTAGCCAATGCAACTGCTAAAAAAAAAAAAAAAAAAAAGGAAAAAAAAGAAAGGGGGGGAGGGGGGAAAAGAGAGAGAGAAACAATTCTCCCTAACCAGAAAAAGGCAACCAAGGCATGTCATGCTTTCTCTCCTGCCCCTAAGAGGAAGGCAAGAATTCAGAAACACATTGGGTTTGTGTGTCAAAAAAGATGCAAACAAAACTAGAAAGTATTTCTAAATTGAAGACTCGAAAAGCTGTGGAAATGTAATGAGAATGGAATAGCAATACTTCTTCCTATCATCTCACTGCATACTGAGAAAGCATGTTAAAAATACCTGTAAAACATTCAAGCACTATAGTGATGAATGCTACAGAAACTCAAATCCTTCTATTTTCAATGACATTTTGAATAGTGTGGAGTAATAGTGCCAGAGACTAAGCACAGAACAACAAGGAACAAAAAACCACCACAAAATATTTAATAACCATCTATCCTGTGAACTGAATGATGTAGTGCTCTCATGGAAAAAAATTAAACGTGATCATGTTAAAGACTAAGTCATGAACATAAAAGCAAAGGAAATTTTAAGGTAGCGGTCAGAGTGATTTTAGAAACTTTATGTTTGTTTTCCTTTTCACGCATTTTTTTTAATGAATAATCAAATGTAACTCAATATGCAAACACACAATGTTTTACCAAAGCCTCCCACTGTGCAAAGCAAAATAGTCTCTGAACTAAAATACTGGAAAGCATTCCAGTGTTACTCTGGTCTTTTGCCAGGAAAAGATTTTCCTCCAGCTTTTGGGGGGTTTATTTTCAGAAGCTTGCCAATGTTTTCTTATAAGCCTACTTTCTCATCAGTTTGTTTTGGTCATAAGGTATACAACTATTTCAATTTTAAAATTAATTAGCCTTTAAAGTTTGAATAGTAGGAAGCTTTAATTTCAAAGCTACTGTATGCACAGCCAAAACAACAGAAAGCTGACTTACCTCCCATTAATTAATATATTTAGTGCTACCACAATAACAGCTAAACACAACTACAGTAGTCTTGAAGAGCAAACCATTATCTCCTTAATTCTGCTAGTTTTTGCAACTGAGCTGCCAACAAGAACATTAAGTGACCTTATCCTATCTATTTCTTTACGATCGCACTTTCTAATGGAAAAAAGGACAAGTGCCATATTATGCCAGAAAAAAAATATAAGTGCATAAAGACTAAGTTAACAAATCTAAGATGAGCAGGAATACATATGGTAAAATTAGCAATGTTACTTCACGTATACACATATAACCAGAAACTCATAAATCTTTCAAACAAACAGCTGCAAATCAGCTATCAAATAGCACCAGACAAACATATGCACACAGGTAAGTAATTTCCTCACATTCTGTTACATTGTTATTCAGTCCCATACAAAGTAAGCAAGAAAAGACAAGGCACATTAAAAAAAACCCCAAGACGTAAACATTCAGACATCCAGGAAAACTTGCAAGGCAAGAACCAAGCGGAACTCTGAAAAGAGGAATAAAATCATACATATCTACTGTCACCAGAGGTGGAATATTTGTAACTGTCCACTGACTTAAAATAGGAATCAAATTAATCTGTATTTGAAATCTTAACCTCAGCTGACCAACTTCTGTAAGACTGCTGGCTTCCATTTGTTCTGAGAACAAAGATTTCTGATCAGTTCTACTGCTGTAATGTTAAGCCTCCAAATTTAGCTATTTTATCCGGCTACAATGACTTAAATTATTACTTGTGGCGTTGTAAAGTGACAACACCATGGACAATTAAGCCCTTACATCCTGCTTGTCTGATTACTATACACATTTACTGTAATAAAGCTGAGTGCTTGTAGCTTCAAATTAGATATACACACTTGCAATACAGCAAATACATGCATCACTTCACAAAAATGACTGCTACTGCTTGGAAAATGGCAGCCAGCCACTTCCATATTGCCCAGCTAACATTCAAAAGGTACATGTAAAAGAAATAAAAAATAATGTTAAAGAACAGATATATTGCAATACAACACAACATAAACTGTTTGTATTGCTGCGTAGTTTTATTTTGCAATGGCAAACTGAATGTTGACATGATGTTACCTAACTGGTAATATTAATAATGGATGGTAATTGCATGTCATATCACCAGCCATCTGAAATTCCCTGCCGTATAACTGCTGCTGTATTTTTAATGATTAATGATAGCGTACAAATGTACAGATGTTACATCAGGGTTTACAGAGATACTGCAGGATCACATGTGGTAACACCTGAACAAAAACTGGAAAATCAGTGGTCAGAACACCCATTCAAAGCTTGAAAAACATGATTGACAGGAACCAAGTTGCATACACTCTGTCAATTAGGCAGTGAAAGAAACTTGCTAGAACTCTCCAGACCTTAAAGGTACACCTGCTACAGATCAAATGCTTACTGGGCACAGAGATTGTATAAAACCTATCAAAACTGCCATACTTTCAATGTTATCACTTCTCTGTATAGTTGAATAAGACCAAAAAACCCCCAGTTGGTACACTGGGTAAATTCAGGAAATACTAGATGTATAGAGTTCTGCAACAGCTAGACAGATGCTTGAGAATATGGCAAAAGAACCTGCTTAACATTTTTCGGATCCTGTCACAATCAGATCACACATTCTCCACAGATTCTTTATTCTGCCTAGTACATTTCTTCTCTATTTGCTACCGTTTATTTTCCTACCATCTAACAGATTGTATATGTGCTTTCCAAAGTTATTCCTTTGCGTCCATTTCTTTTTGGTACATCTGTAGCAAGCTGATTCATTGTCTAAGTGACTTCACATCACTCAGTATCAAGTTTAACTGAAGGCCATAACTTAGTAACACTTCTATTTACTCGTTGAATATTCTATTTCCTCTCCAGGACTGAAAAAAGACTTTTCACATTTCTCCAGTACAACAAAATCATCTTCTATAATAACAGTTCTTAAACTCTGTTTCTGGCAAACCTTCTTCCAAAGTTACAATCCCACTTTCATTTACACATGTGACTTCAAGTGAGTCAGAAGTTTATAAACTAGTGCTCTAAACCTACTACTTTAAGGAAACTAGAAGGGAACAATATCTGAAAGCAGCACAGGGAAGGCACAACTCACTTCCTCCACAACCTCCTCCTCTATCCCATGCCTTCCTGTTACTGATTCTCATGACTTAACGTTTCTAACCCCTCAATTTCTGCATGGCAGCTACAGTCTCTTTTGCGAGAACAAATGATGGCATACTTCACGATTATCTTAAACTGTAAAAAGCCAGTAGTGCTGCCAAAAAAGCTGCAAGGTAAGACAAGTTAGGGAACCAATCCATATTAAAACAAACTACTTCCTTCTTGTCAGAGATCACTTTTAACTCAGATTAATTCTTGATCTTGGTCTTGAATTGTATGCTATGAATGCAGAACTACTTCTTTCTCCAGCAGTGAAGGCTTAAAGCAATTATCACCTGTGTAGCTGAGAACATTATATTTAAATAATGTTGAGTACTTCATTTCATTTTACTTACAGTACTACCCTTAGCGTTAGTCTACCCAGTTTGATTTTGGTTTTAAATGCCACTTAGTAACTGCTACCTATCAGTCTGTTATCTAATGCTTATAAACGTAGGTCTCTATTTGACAACCCACCTGTTTTGTTGATTTTTTAGTTCCATTAAATATCTTCCAAGCAAGACCATTACCACCACTGGCAATATGTCGGCCAACATCAAATTCCCTGGTAACAGGATTTCCCATGACTGCGCTGGTGACATCAGCCGTTACCTTTGTAACGGTACTCTTCAATTTATTCAGCATGGACTCCATTGTCTCAACTGTGCACCAATGTCTACAAAGACAAGAAAAAAAAAAAGCTTCACAGTCTTCTCACAATTTCTGTTAACACAGACTCATGTTGAAAACTATAACATTTAACCAAGGATCCAATAGGATACAGGAGTAACCCACAAAAAGAATACTGAAATATAACTTCCAGGGCTCTGCAGTTACACATATTCACACTGCATACATGTATCTGTGTGTGCATGCCTAGGGATTATATGTCATTGCTTCTATTCCTCCTCAAAAACTTCTGAATCTCTTGATCTTCTTCATTAGATCTAACAAAGCAATTAAGGACTGAGAAAATAAACCATTTCTTGAAAACAGGTAATTGAATAATGCAGAGAATCTATAAATTGCTCCCATGAAGGGAAAGGTTCACACCTTGTATATCAGTATCAATCAATAAAGAGAACCAAACCTGAAGGAAACCAGGTTCCTTTTATTCTATCGCTCATGGAACTACACATTTTCTGAAGGGAAGGATTGCTTAAGATCCCAGACCAGCAAAAGAATAAATGTGTATTATATGCAGAAGACAAGTAAAAATGTGTTCTTTCCTACACTATGCTTGTCAAAATACAAGCTCAAATTTCAGTATTTTACACATCAGATTGCTGACATTACTATTTGTATGACCTAAGTATTAACGAGCTTAAGTACTAATCAGTTGCCACAGGGGAAGGAAACAAGAAATCATCTTTTTATGCTTTACGAAAATTGTACAAGGAAGTTTTTTTACATCACCTTGCAAATTTAAGACCTAAAAGACTGCGGCAGCTTACAATTTAGTTCATCTTCTCCTGTAGTGTGTAAACGGTCTCTCTGGTAATGGATACACAAGAAAGAATGAAGACGGGAAACAAACAGTGAAAAAAAAGAGATAAATGTTCACCTTCCTTATCGGTGTGAGCAAAGATGAAGAGAGAATGCAAGAAGAAATGATTTCCTGGAATCGGTATTATGTGGTATATTCAAAAGCAACATTTAACGATGTTTCTTCATTCTCTCTTTCAAATAAGGTGTGAAGAGTACTATTTCTTCAACCTATAGTAAAATAAATCTAAGAAAGCACATCAGCAAATGTACTGAAATCTGCAGAAATACTATTTTCAATTATGGCCTTATTTGTCATATACTTAACTCATTCGCATGTAATTTGTGTAAAACTACTTCTTTGAAAAATAGAGAATGTCATTCCTATTCAAATGGAAGAGACAAGATTCTGTTGTGATAAAGAAGGTGTTTGCCAAGTCATGGTAACAAGGAAAAAAAGCAGCAGAAAGTACTAACAAATAATCCAGTGAGCACTGGGACTGATCAGCCCCATGTCCTTCTGATCAGATGTGAGGTGTTTGCTTGCACAAATTAAAGCTCTTCCCACTGTATTATATACATTTATGAGGCAACGTTCTGGTCTACACAGATTATCTGGTGTCCATTAATATATGCATTTATGCCACAGCTTCTTGCACATTTGAGACACAGATGGAGTTTATTTCCTCTTTACAGCAACTTAGTCTCACAAAATCTGTAGCAACTTATTTTTGACACCTGTGTATCTCAGTCAAACTTGACTGAAATCAACCACACTAAAGGTATTTGGACACGCACACCTTCTTCCGCTGGTACTACAGGTCTCATTCCATTAGAAATCAAGAGAAATAATCTGATTAGTATTAAATTGGAAAGACAAGACTTGTTTTCTAAAAGAGGCAATAGACATACTAAACAAAACTTCTTAAAAAGTTATATGAGTTACTGAACAATTCACTCCAGTGCAGATGTATGTAACAGTATTAACCTAGTCCTAAGCAAACTTGAGCACAGTGCTAGAAGCAACACAGCTACGCTGCTCTACTTTGACTACTGTTGCAGGTATATCCCGCCTTCAGTACTCTTCCATTGCGAAATGCAGAAATACACTAATGCTGTGGCTCCATAGATATTTCTCCAATTTCCATGTCAGCTGAGTGACACAACTTTGTGCTACTAAATGAAGAACCAGACTAGGAATTTTAAGAAAATACATTATAAAAAAGAAAGGTATCCAGCTGCACAGATCTTAACCTTGCAAATACTTAACTTTAAAATCAGAAATAGTAGTTATGGCCTCAACGAGACTACTCAGGAACAGAACCAGATATGACTGCAAGCGTGTTCAGGGTGGAGTTGGTCTTAATTATAGGGACTGTGAGTTTAGATATGAGAAGCTGAGTCTGAATACAATGAGATAATCTTAAGAATAATTATGTCCTTGCTTGGTATGTACTAAGTGTTTTGTTGAGAACATAGCTGGAAATAAATTACGGAAACATAGAATTCCTTTATTAAGTAATTTTATTACAGTATGTGACATTTTATTACAATATATTGATTTTACTTTGTGAACTGTGCTGTGGAAAAATGCATGCAATTCCTAACTGTGCAGCCCAAGACCAAACAGCTATTAGACATTGGCTAATAGCCCTGTATAAAGGAACTTTTCATTAACCTGATAAATAGGTAGAAACAAGGATTGTGGAGTATTCTAAATAGGAACTATAGGTATTTCCAGCTCTCAAGAGATTTTATTCTGCAGCTATTCCATGGGGCAAACTCTATATGCTAAAGGACTATAAAATCAATCCTAACAAGTTTAGGATAACCACAAATCTAATTTATTTGGTTTTAAATCCTGTGCTTTTTGCATTGTTTCATTCACTCCCAGCCAGCAAACCTTCTCTAGTATCAATGCAATACAATCCCGTGCTAAGAGCTCTCAAAACTAAAGAGACGCTTTGCAAAATTATTTGCGGAGATATTATGAAGAAAAATGCACGTGCATGCATGTTCAAATTCCTTTGTATAAATCTGAAAGGAAGCTTCTCTATACAGGTGGTGGAAAAATGGTGCAGTATTGATTAAACCAGAAGTGCCCTCTGCTGTGGGTGACAGACTAACTGCAGTGAGAAGTCTGGAAAAGCCACTAGGTGAGAATGGTAACAGCATTCCAGTGTCTGAAGGGTTAGGATTTAAAAATCAAGCCTGGTAGGCCCTGTCCAACCTGTTCCTCTCCAGCTTGACAGTATGCAAACTACTGTTTAATTTAGCTACCGAGTAAGGAGTACTGAGAAACTTCGCAATAAGCAGCTTGGGTTTTACGTTTATGTCCATCTAACACTGTAAATTTGTAGAAATCCTCATGTCAACATTTGGGCTGTAATCTAAAATGGTGTATTTTTGCTTTGTAAAAACAATTGCCATCACCAACTTTAGTAAAAACTCAATATATGTCAACAGGAACAATCTACCTAGAAAATCCATGCCAAAAAAAAAAAAAATCTATTTTGGGTAGTATCTATAACACCACAGATCATGATGATTTAACCATATCTGAAATATACAACTTTGGTTCTCAACTGTATGAAAACTGGTTTGTTTAGTTCTCTGAAAACTGAACTACTATTTATAGAAAAATTAACAAGAATAGGACAATAAAGAAAGTCATTCACCCACAATGAAACTTTCATTTCAAGTTGAAAGGTAATAAACGAGAAAAGTACAAGATCTTAAAAGCAACAGTGTTCAGACAAGCAACACAGGACATGCAGTAAGTAAATGTTTCAGAACTTTGATTTCTTCCTGTTTGAATTTCATGGGCAATATTAATGCTACTGATACTAAGTCCATGAAACCTGGAACTAATCCTAAAAAGAAATCCAGATGCAAAATGTGTTGTTTTCCTGAATTCCCCTCACAATCGATAACGGTCTTCATGCTGATGTACATCAGCAACAACATGTTTGCACGATGATGACCCAATCACTTGGCAAGGTAGTAAGCAACAGCCAACACAGCAATAAAAAATGAGGCAAAATGTTCGAAATGTTGAGATAAAGGTAAATTCAAAACAAAGACTCCTCACCATTCCTCAGTTCTCACTCATGCAAGACAACCGCGTGATCTAGAAGTATTAATTTATCCTTGATCTAATCCATAGCTTCACCTGACGTATGGATATGGGTGCACGCCGCACAGCAGTGCATCATACACTCTGCCAGTATTTTGACCTGTAACAAGCTGGGATTCCCCTTTGGGACCCAAAGCAGCAGGCAGGTGCATGGGTACTTCATGCCACCCAACCCAAACTTCCATCCTATCCCTCTGACCCAAACAATGATGAATTCGTAGAAGAAACAGGTGCTAGAACAACCGAGTCTCACCAAACAAAAGGGGGGGGAAAAACCAAACCCAAGCGACTCCGAAACGTTTCTCAGGCCCAACCAACCTCTTGCACTTCTTACAAAAACAAGAGGAGGACGGAAGGCAGCGCTGCGCTGCGCGCGGCGTAGCTGCCCTCAGAGCCAGTCACCTTCCATCGTTTTCATCCAGCATTTCGGCACCCAGCAGCAACCGAAACCCTACCAAAAACTCACAGAACCGGGGTCCCTGCACGGGGATCCGTCTGTCCCCTGCTGCCAGGCAAAGCCTAACCCCTGCCTTGTCTCTTGCGGGCCAGCCCTCCCGGACAAAGTGTTTACTGTTATTTCCAGCCAGACCGGACTCGCACCGCTCCGAGAGAACCCCCCCCCCCCCCCCCCGAGAGAATAAGTGCCTTTAACAAATACTTTGGCAATTATTTGACTAAGATTGCATATTAAGTTACAGGACCAGACATCAACCACTTCCATTTATCACTGGTAAAAATCTTTTTAGTAAGTCTTCCAGTGTGTTTTTAATAAATCTAGTATATTTCACATTTTATTTGTAACAAGACAGACCACTGCAAGCTGGAATAGTTATTTTAGAGTTTTGAAACTATTAACGAAGGAAAAATAACTGCAAATTAGCAACAAGGAATGTTTCCCAGGGGCATTCACAGAAAAAGCACTATGGAAGACAATCTCCTATTTAGCTAGATAAAATTTCAAAAGTCCAACAATACCAAAAGTAAATCTTACCCAACTTCTACTTTTATAACACTGCACAAAAGATTTTCTACTATTTTATGATTTGAACATAATTGATAGATTTGATACACTGAAGACCTGCTCATTTTTAAGTACTTTTATACAATATATATTCAAAGAGTATGGGAAAAAAAGGTCCTTCTGCAACTTCCAAAACCAACAGCACTCAAATCAACAGTCAGGACTAAACTGAGATAATTTACAAGTATCAAGATTGTTTTGGGTGGAGGAAAAGGAGAAGGCAGGCAGAAGGACAGAGAATACCTACTGACTTTCAGCCATGTTTTTCATTAACAAGTGAACAGTACCACTCTATTCATGCTGTCAACATGAGAACAAGTTTAACATGAAAACATTGAGACTAGAAGCCAATTAAGCCCCATTAGAAAGTGTTAGTTTGAAAAACAGATTTAGTAAGGCATTAAAGAAGGCCACCCTAAGTGCCATCATAAACATTTCAAGTTCACTTTAAATGAAATGTGTTGCAAGTAAACACACTTCATCTAGTAAGATTTTACTTATTTTAAAAAACCACACTATCTTTTGCCTCCTAGATTCTTCACTGTTTTTCAAATTACAGGTTCATTTCCCTTAAATGTAGCAATTCATCAACTTTTCTTGAAGATACATTTTAAGTGTATTTCATCAAGTACATTGTAAACAATAACAGTTATTCACAGTAACAGCAGATCCCAGAATATTTCCATGAGAGTTACTAACCTTGGGCAAAGTATCTTTATATTGACATTGTTTGTAAGCATCACCATAGTAATCTGCAGCTTGATTAGCTAGTTTAGCTATGATACCATCTTTCATTTTATCTGGGGGAAAGGGGAGAAAAAAACAAACAGTTATGATTATCATCAGTTTTTACAAGCAAACGGGTAAATTACTTCATCTTCAAACAGCAACAACTGCATTCTAAGCATATAGCTTTCCCTTATAGCTCAAAGGTGGGATCCCATTCTTCTCTCCTGACATCCAACAGCAGTTTCCAGATTTTCTACTTCAAACATGACACTGAAGGTTCAGTCAGTTGTACAAGAAATCTTTTGGCAGCTGCTGGCATTTATGCAGGATTAAGAGCAGTGCTTTACCTTGGACCAATGGCAAGCTGCCAATAAAAGCTGCAGTCCCAGTCTTAACTCTGTCAGCTTGTTCCCAGCCCTTCCCTTGTGCCAGCACAAGAATTTGTGCAGCCATAGTCAAAGAATTTAGCTGAAATATAGTTAGTAAAAAATAGTTATTTGTCAGCAGGATCTGTTCTCTAACCCAGCTCCACACCAGGAATCTCAAAAATTTGCAGAAGTGCAGCAGAAGAGAAAGGACTGGTCCTTTCCTTGGCAGTCCACACCAGTTAGCTTACAGTGAGTATAGAAACACCATTCCTAGACATAAATAACCACAGTTCCTCCAAGTGGTATCCACTAGTTCATACCAGAGCCACATGTGCCTAGCAGTGGCAGTATTCCCTGCCTCACATCCTCACCCTGCTCCTGAAGCCAAAACTGTTAAAATAGGAACATCCTGCATCTATCCTTATCTCCTTTTATAATCAGCTCTGCCCTGCACTAGCAATTCAGCCTTCCACGAGAAGGCAAGCAATCAATGCAAACATTGGCCATCCACTCTAAACAGCTGCCCTGACAAACAAGTATCCTTTGATTCAGGTGATTTTTAAGTACTGACAGATTGAAGAGCATGAAGGGGGGGTATGGGGAGATTAGGAAGTCTGCAGAGTATGTTTAATTGCCAAAATTAAATCAAAAGAATTCCCAAGTAGTCTGCTAATTCCAGCATATTTACACATCTACCTACAACACTTCAGGCATGAGCTATGATGTAATATATTTACCTTCTATGAGGTAAATGCATTTAAGGTATGCCAGAAAGATCTTTTCACTGTGGAACAGGATTTAGATGATGAAAGGAGCTTATGAGATCTAGCAACTTACTTCTCTGCTAGAACATTTCTGTCCAGTGCACTAAATATTTAATAAAACCAAAATTAACCAATTAAAATCTAAATAGACTGTCCTTCTAGCCCCACCTAGTGTGTGGTAGTTGCATCTTCCTTCATAGAGCCTGAGCTCTTAAGAAAAGAAAAAAATATTGGCATATTAACTATAAAGGAAATGTTAGACGAGACTCATTTGTCTATGCAGATAGCTCAGAAGAGATCTTTCACCTCATAACCTTTAGTTTTTACTCACATATCTTTCAAATATTGCAAGCCTTGAGATCGAATGGTGAACACATGCAGACCTGAAGACACTTAAAGAAAACATTAAGAAAGGCTCAGAAATTAAAGAACTGATCTGTAGTTACGCAGCAGAGTTAGATTTAACTGACTAATTTGGGTTTTGCCAAACACTTCTGCTTTGTTTCAACTTGTGAATGAACTCAGATCTATCACAAATAACATTATCAGCTGGTAAGCTGATAAATAGCCTGTCTCACATGAGAGAAAAAACAGAAGACTGCAAGTAAGGTAAGTAGAAATGTAGCAAGAAGCTCAATTTGAGTTTTCAGATCAAACTTTGAAGCATTTCCACTTGAAAAAATAGGTTTCTGAAGTTAATCATGTTGCCAAACATGATTCTTCACAAAATGTCTTTCCTGCTAGGAAAAAGAACCTCTCTACTTCTGGCAAAATCTACAGCCTCCATAGTCAGATGATTATTAACCTTACTGTCCTTCTAACACTGGCAGACCTGTAGTCTTGGGAGTAGCCACAAAATCTTCAGTTCACTGGGCACATGTCGGTTTTGGATCTGCCTTGCTTTATCTTTTTCACATTTTGAATAATAAGAAATCAAGAAGGTGACAGAAAGATCTGCTTCCCATGCAAAATGAGGTAAGATTCTGCTCCTGCTCTGAAGGAAAGTCTCAGGCATTTGTTATACAAATTTATTTCAAAGCAATGTCCAAATAGCCAGAGACTAAAATACTGCTACCAGCATGATAAAGAACATAAACACAATTTATCAGTTGGCTGAAGGACAATAGTTTCTCACTGAGATTCTCCTAAAGGCAGGAAGGCTACAATAATTTTCAGGGATTTTTCCCTGTGAAGAAACATTCCAGTTAAGATAACCCCTGTTTTCCACCATTGTATTCCAAACAACATGGGGAGAGAGCGGAGTTGGTGGGCAATCACGTGACCTCTATGTCCTTAGTTCTCCTTTTAGATATCTGTAATTTCTAGATGCATAGCCTCTTGTAAACACAGAGAGAAGAGCAGAATAGCAATGAGTAAGGAATCTGGTACCAAAGACAGTACTGTTCCACAGGAAAATTCTTTGAAGCATGTGTTCTTTAATAGTTGTATTAAAAGTGCAGCCTCCGAATCATTATTTCACGATCAGCCATTAACTGTTAAGGACATAATTCTTTGTTCTACCTACAGAATTTCACACTGAGATAAAAAGGGCACTGTCAAAGTTAGACTGGGTCAAAGAGTTCCCCTCTTAAAAATAGGACCAATCAAACAGAATCTGTTTCCCCTAAACTCTTAGGAAATGTCCTTTGTTTCCTAGCACAGTCAGATCTTTCTTCCCAAATTCTCATTAAATCATTCCCCAGACAGAGGAGGAGGGGAGTAGTGGTAAAACCCCTATGCACCATTTCTAGTACTCTCAGTTCTTTTAGAGAATGCCTTTTGTTCTCAAGGGGGAAAAGGAAAAAATATAAACCAGCAAAATCTTTTGTAAAGATGAAGACTAATGGTTTTAGACATAAAAAAGAAAGGAAAGGCAAATGGGACAGCTACACTGTCAGGTGAACCTTAGACAAATTTTTAAGTGGCATCTGTAGTTTGTGTTTAATGACCTGCAAAGCTGGGGCGGCGGGTGCAGAGAATCGGTAAAGGCAAAAAATAAAAACTTCTGAAAGGCCCTTTACAAGCTCTTATTAACTTAAAACACTTGTAAGTTTTTGTGGAAGTGGTAATGAGCACATAAATATACAAGCCAAAAATTAAGATATACCTCTTGTAGCTTTCAAAAAAAAAACTTCTTGGGCTTGAGCCAACATAATAAGACTGAGAGTTCCAACTGTGTCTGGAGAGATGTCCACTGTAGGTTCTCGATTCAAGGATGACAAAACTGTGTCTTTAATGTGTTGGAAAGCACCACTCGCAAACTAAGTAAAACAAAACAATGTATTATCATTCATGTTTCCAAACAGATTTTTTCTCTTACAAATATAATACAACAATTTAAAAAAAGGGGGCCTTTTTTGGTATATAGTCTCCCATTTATTGTTTAGCCACTAAAAAAGATTCCTTGTTACTTCTTGTTCTTGAAGCCACTTATAGCGAGATATTTATCAAGACAGACTGTAAGTAACAGTATATTGGCTACACCTAACGGCGTAAGAACATGGAAATTTTAATGCATTCCACAAAGAAGAAAGAGATTATTACTGTATAGCTTGTTAAAACTAAAATTTATACTAGCTAAAATTATTAAATCTTAAGCTGAAGGTTATTAGTTACCAACACACTTGGGGGAAGGGGTATGGGGAACTGGAATTAAATCTTTCAAAGCTGGTAAATAAATGTGAGCCAAGACCAGGTACTTTGCCAACCAACCTTTGCAATTAAGAGGGGGAAAATACGTTATATATATTTATGTATGTGTATATATAGCTTTAAAATTGAGAGATACTTATTTGATGTTCTAAGATTAATAATTCTGAATTCCTAAGCATAAGCAGGGAGCCTCTGTACCTGATAGTGCTTAGCTGCAGCTTTTAGACCTTCATCATTATCCAGATTCTGTTCTGCTGCTATCTGGCTTGCCAATGCTCCACAGTTGAACAAAACACAGGTCTTCTCATACCCCAAACTTGCCAGAGCTGCAATCAAGACAGACAGTTACCCATACTGTAAAGAAAAGAAACTTCAGTACTCTAGCATCCTACAGACAAGGCCAACGCTACTAATTCCTGTAGAGATCAACAGTTTCAAGCCAAAAAAAAAAAAAAACCAAAACCCCCCAAAAAACCCCACCAATCATACTGGACTTTCAAAGTTAAAGCCATCTTCATTCAAAAGGCTTTACATACTCTAATTAAGTACTTCCACAAAGCATTTCCACATGATGAACTACAGAAAGTGGCATAAAGCATAAAAGCGGTAGTATGAAAATCTACACAGTACACAAAATAATTTGAAAGTCTTTCTAACTAGAGCGCAGCTTTTTGGCTCCTGAAGATACAGAAACACATGAATTACTGAAGGATAATCTGAAATAAGAACTTCCATACATTAATCACTTCGCAATAACTGCCCAATTACAGGCTTTTACTGTATCTTGAATGCAAGATTAACCACTCTTCTCTCATTGAGGCCAAAGATTTTTACATGCTTTGTCTTACTATCTATTGAAACGCAGGAAACTTTTTGCCTCTCAAAGCTGTTGTTTCAGACTGAAAATGCTGACAAATATCTTGGTTGTACATGTACTGAAACAGCTAAGGATTTACTTAATTAAAACTTGTGCTCACTAGACAGCAGAGTGGCCTGTCCAGAATCAACTCCTGTAATACTTCACAGTCCCAGAGGATGGAGCCCACACTTCTGGAATCAATAACACCAGAACAGGAGCCATTTTGAATCTATTAGTTGCCTTCTGAAGGTTATTGGCCATATGCAAGTGCTGGAAAATCTAAAGACTACAGATATTAGTTTCCTACTAAAGTTAAAAAGTGTCTAGACACTCCTCTTGGAGAATACAGAAAACTCAACTAGTGAATTTTCCATTGCAATTTCAGAAACGCAGGTACAACTTCTAAGTTAACCTTAAAATATGAAGGTACTAAAGAGGCACATTTGTTTCATTTCACCAACATCTAGCCTCCTTACACAACTACATATTTATCTAACCTATCTCTGAAGTTTCTATGTTCACTCCCTGACCTGCACTAAATTTTCAGACAAGCAGCCATAAATCTCACATGCCATTTTTCCCATTTTCTTTTCTACAGAGAAAAGCGAGTTACACAATCACTGTCTTTCATCAATAGTCATTTATCTAAATCATCTCTCTTCTGTAGTTTATTTTCCAGATTTTTTCTAAAACGAAGATCTTATACAACATACACATCACTCAAAAGACTTAAACACAAGAAAAGAAAGAAAATATGGCTTTAAAGTTTCTGAAGTGCAAAGCTATTTCAGATGCAGAACTACTTTATACTCTGGACTGCATCTCAAGTGTGATTTACTACAGTGAGAACAGCTGCTTAGCAATATAGATTTTCCTCAGACTCATCTGTTTATAGCTCTACCTATTAACTTAAGCCAACATATTTCAGATTACATGCCATTCTGTGAACTGGGTCACTTTTCAAGCAGCCACAGTATCTGTCAGCTAGCCCTGTGATACAGGCTTGGGATTCAGGGGAAGATGGGAAGAAAAGAGTTTGTCACCACAGCGAGAGCCAGAACTCTCAAGTCACACCCCTGTATCTTGGCCCCATGGAAGTCAAAGGAGTTTTACATTGAATTTCCATCTGGAAACAGGATTGCCTCCTCTTACAAGTCAACAGAAATTCTTCTCCCTCAGTACATGAAAATTTTGCTTTACACTGAGAAACCCCACTGCTAATTCTGATCTGAAATAAAGAGATACACACACACATTAATCTGGAGAGCAGCATCTGGATAATCTGCAATAGAGCACTGTAAAGATATATACTAAAAGACTCCTTTTGTTATTTTCTTTGCACTAAGATCTGCTTTAAAGTTTCAAAATAAAATTTATTCCATTGCTTGTTAACTGAGCGTTACTCACATCTCAGTTAAGAATTTCTTTGATATTTCACATGGATTGTTGCATAAATCTCTGGCCATCTGCCTCACAGATTATTTAGACTAGTATATAATTAACCTGCAGACAAGCAAGCTTTCTCAAGCTGCTGTAACATCGTATTTATTTAAACTGTCAGGATAATGATCAACATCATGATTACCAATTCTTTTTCTCACAATTATTATAAATCTCTGGTGTTTCACAAACGATGTTTAAATCATAATTAAATATTCTAAACTTTACTATGAAACAGGTTCAATCATCATGAAATGCTAGCCCCAAAGAAGACAGAACCAACCAAATTCTGAGAAAAAAAACACGGCATCTTAAGGAAGGTCACCATTTATCTGGAAGGACTTCTTAGAAAATAAAGCAAGGAAAGGTGTGCACCACCTGCTTACACATGGGAATGCGGTGTATTGTTACACATGTAGTTCACACAAGCACAGCTTTAGCAGGTGTATTCAGAACACGGAAAACTGCAACGACTTTCAGTAGTTGCTAACCGAGAACTACTTTAAGGACAGAGAAACTTTAAAAAAAAAATAAAAAGAGAGTAAGTACTCTAACATTTTTTCAGGCTTTGTCTGGAGCTTAAAAATTGCAATGGTCGCCTTGCAATGCTAGTCATGATGAACGCTTAGGTATAAATAGAAACACTAAAGAATGATGACACATGACTGAACAGCTTCTCACTTAACTCAAAAGGATTTAGTCTTAGTTTCTCTATTGGCAAGTGTTCCAAATCCATTTAATGATCCTGAATTTGCAGTGCAGAATTGTCCCCATTTGTGCCTCTGGAAAACTAATATTAAACCTCAATTTTATAGAAATTCTTTGCCTGGGGCCCCTTTATTCTTTACCAATGTTGAAGCGATTAATCTGTTACCAATACAGTTGAACTCAATTGAAAGCTATGTTGAGAATACTAGGAAGACTATTAACAATTCAGCTATACAAAAATATTCCCAAAATCTAGTATCATTAATACTTGCACTTTCAGTACATTCACATACCCAATTTGGCAGATCCTCCAAAAAGTGATCCTTTATCAAAAGCATCTTTCCATGTAAATGTTACACAGACCTGAAAGTTGTGAAAAAGAAAGATCTTTATCTCTGAAATTAAATATGAAATCTTCAGAAAATATCCCAAATTCACATATTTATCCCTTTATATTCTAATCGCATAAAACATTTAATTCACTTGTAACATTACAAACATCCTGGAAGTTTCAGGAAGTCATTAAGTGTTATTTTAAAAAAATTTATTCTCCTTTTTTTCCTTCCTGTTAGTTTGCTCAAAACATTTCAAGCAGACAAGACAGAAATTCTCAAAATAATCTTTCAGCTCTGCTCATATTCTGAGTGACAAATAAAATTATTTCCAAACCAAGATATTCCTCTCCCAAGAAGTCTGACGGTCTGGTACAGTCATAGTTAAAGGAAACCACCCAACCAAGCAGTTTCCACTGTTCCAAATTATTAGCATATTTGGAACTGTTTTGTAATACCAAAATTCAATCACTCTGAGTGAAACCAATAGCAGCATTATGAGGAAATGCGTTCAGGGAAGAGAATGCAGGTAAAAACACTGTGTTTTATATTCCACTTCCAGCATAAATTTTATAGACAATGCAAATACTTCACAGAATCTGTTCTGAAGTTCCACAATTTGATTCCTTACTCAGCTGATCAAACTAGTTGTAGGCAACTGGTATAAAACCAGAAAAGATAACAAAATTCCTCATTTTAAAGTGGTTGGGGAGAATGACTTCAGAAAGAACACAGTACTGCTTGACAATGTATTTTCCTCTAGCAGCAACTCTAGTTCAGGAAGTTCTAGTCCCCAGCTGTTCATTGCTGCTTTCACTGACTACTTGTTCTCTTTGATGGAACAGTTTACAGATCTGCAGAACTTGCTCTTAAAGTTTTTCAGTTTTCCATGTCTCAGGGTTTGCAGATGCCCGTAGCAAAACATTTGCACACTAAAAACCAAAGTGCAATTCTTGGCTACAAGTGAATGCAGCTACATGCAAAACTCAAATCAGTTTGAACTGCATTAAAACTATTCCCTCACTTGTAACCTGTAAGTCTGAAAGAAACTTATTCTTTTAATCATAACATTACCATTTAAATATGACTTGATCAGGAAAGAAATGTAAATTCTGTCCTATTTGTAAACACATCCAAAGAAAACCTACATCTTTTTCCACCAAAATACAGGAGCCTAAAGATCTGTTGCAGTCTCCACCTGAGGAAGACTTCAACAGGCAGGAGTTAAGCTGAATTTCTTCTTAGAGACAGGATTCTAAAGAAATATGGTAGGAAAAAACCCCAAAAACTTAATGAACACGATATCTATACAGAAATTATGCCACTTGCAGATGCAGAGGCAGGAATTAAGTGGTAAGCTCTTAAGGGGCTTAATTCTCTTAGCTGTTGTGAATGAAACATCTGTTCTACTTCAAAAAACAAATATCATATTCCATCCATTACTGAAGGTTTTCCCATAGAAATTATGTTTTTAAAAGCCTTTAGAACATAGTACGAAATAAACTTCCTGGGAAAAGGAGAGTTGAAGAGGAATCAGCCCAACACAACTCTTTCTGACCTACACCACAGTGACCACTAGTCAAAGTCAAAACATTTCTGATCTGTAAAACAAAGGCAATTATGGCCACTAGAGGTGAAGTTTCAGTATAGATTATACATGATCACTGACTATAAAATAAACAGAGATTAGGAAAATAAGGCTTGAGGAGATTAAATGATTTGCCCAAGAGAAGTACTGTTTAGTGGATTAGATACAGGCTTGGAAACCATACGTCGCAGCTGCCATGATTCAGTTTAATGGTTTGATAAGTCATCTTACCTGATTTTCAGAGAATGGAAACTTTGGTTCAATTGAACACAGCTGATCATAGTATCTACCAAAAAAAAAAATAAAAGAAACAGCTATTAGATAAAATCAAATTAAGAGTTTTGTTTCTTACACTGGCATGCAAGGAAAAGGGTGCAAATATCCCACACAAATAAATTGTGAAGCTCATTCGTAACTACAAAGGATTTGCAGGACAGACAGAAATTCTGCCTAAAGGGATTTTCTTAGTAGAGGAACAAGTTCAACAGGAGGTAACCTTCCACAGATAATGTGGAAACCCTGTCTCAATCAGAAGTAGAAGAGTATCACAGATAAAGCTTGACCCATTCCACTTTCCGATGGAGGGTGGATTAGAAAAGAATGGCATGCAAAAAAGACCCTGCATACATACATACATACTGGAAGACAGAAAGAATATCAGACATTAAGTCATGCTGCAAAAGTAAATTAAGTACAGCACTTAACATAATATTAACAAGCTACACTGCTCTCTCTTGATCTGAACCTTATATCCCGCTCCCCTACAAGTTCTGACTCATCTGTTTAAACTTCAGTGTCTTTGAAATAGATGCCGTTTGCCTTGCACAATATCAACTGGAGAGCCTTAATCCTTGATAAAATTCTTCAAGTGTAAGCTTAGTTTTCAGTAAGAGTATGTTGTACCAGTCATAGTGAATTAAAATCAAAAGTTTCTCTGTGCCAATATTTTGTCTACTCACAGTAGAAGATGTTTAGCAAAGAAAGCCAGAAAGATAATACAGCAAATATAGCATAGTCCATCACACAGTCTATCCAGGCAACAGTGAGGCAATTCAAAGTTCTCCAGAGTTGTACCCCACACCAGCACCACTTGTTAAACATGACAGGCTGGATACAGAACAGAGAACCTTTAAACTGCCAACTGCTGAGAACACACAACACGTGAAGCATGTTTCCCACACTCTTCCTGTAGCACTTGCCATAGGGGCATACACCCAACATTATACTGGTCAAATTCTTTTTTTTAAGAATTTATATTCTCAATATACAAAACACCTTGTAGTAATGAGTTTCACAATCTGTGAAACAGGGTTAACATTGTTCCTGTTTCCTTACATTACATTATTAAATATTAATCACTATTGATCTAGACTTGAAGCAGATGTACAAGGTATATGTTCTGCAGGCAATAAGTACTTGTTTAAAAATTCAAGAATTATTTTTAAAAGTCATATACAACAATAAAAATATAGTGTTAGCATATTCTTCAGTGAATTATATCTGCCAATGTATATAATACTAGAGGTTTCTGACTTCAACTGAGTCACTGCAATTTAAGACACAATGTACTAAGTCATACCAAAAGCTACAATAATCTGCAAGAGTTGAAAGAAATTGCTCCTAAGGTTAAAAAAAAAAATAGTCTGCAGATATTTACTGTGACAACAGTTTAATCAAGATTACTTTTTACTTTTAACAACTTACCAAGAATGTGAAAAGTATAGTTCAAAAAAAACCCCAACAACAAAACCAAAACCCTAGCATTGAAGATCACTGCAACCGATATATTTAAATGCACTTCCTTCATTGTAGTATCACAAAGAAAATGAGACTTTTCATGCTGTCTCCTCCTGCCTCAATTTGTTAATCAAAAGCCACCACTAAAGCCGAGTCGTCTTCCCACACTCCACGATTACCCTGTCCTCATCTGCCATGAGGGTAGTAGAGTCGAGAAGCACAGCTTGTTAAATGTCCTTCTGAAGCCGGGCAGGTGTTTGCAAACAGACTACTCTTTGTATGTCAACAGAACCTCAAAGAAAATAAGCCGAGGAGGTGTATGTTCCTCCCAAATAAACACATTGCTGCATTTAACATCAATGAATACCAAGAACACAGGGCTTTTTATTTGGTTGGTTTTAAACAAGTTCAGAACTTATGTTACCATTTTCTTTACTATTTTAAGCATGTGATGTCATTTCTTTTTATTAAAGACCTTGCAATTCTACTCAAGATTTAAGAGCTCTTTAAAACTCTGCAGACCAAAAAGAAAGTAAAATCATTTACTTTGGTTTAGCAGTAGCTAAACACATATAAATATAATGGTATACATAACTAAACATACACCAAAATGGTAAACAAAGACTTAACCACATAATAGCGTAAAGCTAGCAGTACAGAGACAGAAAATAAATATCAAAGGGAATTCCACATCTGATGCACAAGTCAGTTACACACTGAAGGATGAGGGTAAACATAAAGGTGTTACTTAAAATAAAATTTACAGTAATCTAACTATCAAGACACAAAGAACAGAAGTCCCCACGCAACACAGATGAGCCTTGTGTGTTTGGCCGTGCCAGAGTGATGAACTACAGAAAACCATGCAAACATACCAACTGCCCGAGTTCCAACTACAGCAATGAAAGGGAGAGCAGATGTCAGGAACACTGATCTAGTTCTCAAAGTACAGCAATCTTTCACCAAAACATGCATTACACACTCCTAAATGCTAGTAAAAATGAGTTACAGTAGTCAAATGAGTTGGAAGTCAAGGTTTAAATTACAATTCAATTAAGTTATATGTATTGCATTAAGAACCTCAAAACCTGTTCCTCCTTCAAAGAATCATAAAGAAAAATCTCCTTCAAAAGTACATAAGAGACCAAGATCTGTCTTCACTCTTGTACATAAGAACTGGAGTCCTGAACTCACAGCTGGAAACCAGAATTGCAACTTTCAGCCCTCAAGAGAATTTGACCATTCAAAATAAAACCATGCACACACACACACCCCCTTTCCCCCCCCCTTTATCGTTTGATTGGGTTTTTTTTTAAAGAACTGCAAGAGTTGTTAGCAAAATTAAACCAAGTAAGCTTACACCACCATGCCATCCCTCCAGAAAATGGAAATGAAATCCAGGCTATCTTTAATATTACGAGAGGAAGCAAGGAATCCCTTGAAGCCATAATTACACTCAGAAGAAAAAAAAGAAAGAAAAAAAAAAAACACTAAATCAAATCTGCTATGACAGAATTTAAGGGGAAACATCTGTACTCACCTACATCACCTTCAGAGCACTCAAGATTCTCACAAAACAAAGAAAGCTTGGAAGCCGGCTGAGGTCCTTCCGAGTTACACTGTGCCCCTTTTCACTCGGTACCTCAAATACTTCTCCAAATGAAGCATTTGCATTCGTCAGTCTAACAGCATGCCACGTGCTTTCAAAGCTCTACTGGTCAGTGTTTGCCTAGGTAATGGGGCTGCACCCGAGTTCATTTATTCCATTAAAAAAAAAAAAAAAATCTGCAGTAACTACTCAGCAAAACGAGGCTTCTGAAGATTACAAAACCGTGGGCAAATCCTAGATTAATTAGAGAAGATTAAGCCCTCATTTCTTAACAGTTAAATGGTCTGCAGGCATTATGGTCTATAAAAAGCCACAACGAAGTCAATGTATGCAAAGGGTATCCACATTGTAATTAGCTCTTCCAGCCTTGCTTCACTAACAAACCAGTTTTAAACTCCAACTGTAACGAACATCTTGCTAAAGTTGTTACTTAAACATAAGACTGAGTACAACTCTTCGATAGCAACAGGAAAATACTGGAAGTTGGAGAGGTAAGGGAATTTTCAGAGGAAATACAAGGCACTCAGGCACTTGTGCTCTTTCAATCATAAGCTCAGCTGGACACTTCAAACTTCTGGGTGTGCAGACAGTCTGACTTTTTAAAATAACTGTGCCTTACAGAGTATTAACAGAATATATGTCAGAATATTCTTACAGAATATATGTCAGAATTATTTTCCAGCAACTGTAATAAATATAACTGCTCAGACAGGGACAAACCACACATAACTTGTTAGAGATAAGGGAAAACATACATCTGATTGTTTTATTTTCTCTAGTTTACAGTTAATTCAGACCTTCATCTTATCTAATTTCCACTGTAAAGGGAACAAATATTCTCAAACGATACACTTAAAGCAGGTGTTTTATGAGAGGAGCTTCTGTGGGGCAGGGATATCACTTTGTGCTCACACATAAGGTGGCATGGGTGCAGAGCCACATTCAACACCTCCTGACCACTGCAACAGCACCCGGTCCAGCTGAAGTCATCTGCTGATCACTGATCAGCAGCAGAGAGTACAGATCACTGCATATGGAATTGACTCAAAAGGAAAATTGGTGATTATGCAATTGCAAGTAGTTTCCCTTCAGTACTCAGTGAGAAGACCTGAGGCGAAGCTGCATACTATGGCTTGAATTAATTTAATGACCTGCTGGCACTAAAAGAGGGAGGTCCCTCTCAGCCCCTTGGGTTCCAAGCAGCACTACTTTTATCCTCTTTTGCACCAGCTCTGACATTCATCTGACCTTCCACTGAACTCATTCAAGTTGCTCACCTGTCAGAAAGCCATGTACACCTTTTGCCTTCCATAAACAGCGTAAGAGGAGGACCAGAACTGAAGAGAGAGCCGCCTTCTTTTGACGGTGTAGAGCTGCTAGGTAGGGTGAAGTCATATGATGTGGCTGGGCCAAACAGGTTTGTCATTAGTTTCTATCTGAAATCCCAGATTGGTGGCACCAGAAAAGGAAGCTCAATTCCAGCGTTCAAGGGAAGATAATACACATTTCAATTTGCCTAGCAGAGTCCCTCTCTCAGTTCATAGATGCTTGATATTTCCCTGACCTTCAAAAGGCATACACGGTAGTACCTTCAAAAGCACACACAGTAATCAACTGGAATAGAACAGGAAACTACAAAGATACTGTAAAACATGATCAGTACAGTCATAGCGTTTATAGCCCAAACACCCAGTAAAGGGCTGATAAACTCAAAAAACATCAGTAACTCATTTTACAAATCTTGCCTCCTTCTTAATAAGTCACTCGTTTATCTTCCATTCCTCTTCATTTTTTTAAGTTTATAAATAAGAAATTCTAGTCAACATCAAATATACTTATACTTGTTCATGATATAACAGAAATGTGTCATGTCTACAAGCATCACTTCTCCCTATCCTAGAAAATCCCTCTATCTTTTTTCCTTCTTTAAAAAAAGAAAACAACTTGCTGCCTCTATGTAAAATCTCATATTCTGGTACTGCAAATCTTTGATCCCAGCTTTGCAAATAGAAGTGTGTGCTTAGTATTAATCTAGTGAATTAATCACAGCGCCCTCAGTGAGTAGATGGGCTACGAATAAATGGGCTCAAAATATTTCCAATATAGAGAAACAGAGCAACATGATTACCGCAGTAAGTCAATACTGCAATCCATAAATGTTCTAGAGAGACAAGAAAGAGCAAGCGCTTTTGTAGATGATGGAGCAGTTAGTCCTAAAGCAGGCTTTAGGCAGTTTACCAGGCAGAAGGCACAGATTAATCTTTTGCTCATCTAACCTATGATAACTCAAGCACAACAGAGTCGCCAATAAACTTTATGACAGCAAACTAAGCGCGTTAAGTAGAAAATAAGGATGTGACTTTGCAAATACGTTAAGAAGCTGCTAAACACAGAAAACAGAAGGAAAACATGACGGTAAAAAAACAAAAGCAAAACCGAAAAGAAAGCTGTCAGCTGTAACAACAAAACGTAACACCGAAACAAAAGACACACCTGCTCTCTTCTGAGAGGCGAAATAGTCTGGCGTTTCTACCTAGACCCAACCGCGACCGGTACGTTACGAAGAGTTGGACGGGGAAGTTGATCGGCACAAGACCACCCCCGCGCCCGCCTGCCGCACCGCCGGACCCGCGCTGCCATCACACGACCCCCCACGAGGCCCAACACCCGAGCCGCGCGGTAGCGGTGAGGGGGAGGGCGGGACACGCCAGGATGCTGCAAGACACCCCAGCGCCGGGGCAGGCCCGCGGCGGGGCACGCAATCCGCAGGCCGCCGGAACCGGCCCGGCAACCCCGGCCGCCCCCTCCCGCCCCGCCCACACCTGGGCCCGCCCGCACCTGATTCCGGCTCCGCCACGCCCCGGGCCTGGGCCCAGAGAGCTGCCGCCGGGGCCCCTCAGCCGCGCTGGGCAGCGGGGGAGGGGGGAGGTGCGCGGCCGCCCCGCCGGAAGCGGGAGCAGAGGAAAGGGATGGCGGAAGGGGGGAGGGCTCGGCTCAGCGGGCCGCTGAGGGGCCTGTGGCGGCGCGGCCCAGCCCGGCCCTCCCGCCCCTACCTGAGGAGGGTCTCGAGCGCGCTCTCGTGCTTGTCGAGCGGGCGGCCGAGCGCGCTCTTGCGCAGCTTGCTGAGCTCCTCGGCGGCGCGGCAGTGCTCGGCCTGGGCGTCGCCGCCCGGGTAGCTCTGCTGAATGAACTTGCAGAGGGGTTTGGCCAAGTCCACCTCCGAGGCCTTCTTCAGCTGCACCGAGATGAAGTTCGTCATGGCCGCCGCGCGGGAGGAGGAGGAGGAGGAGGAGGAAGAGGAGGTGGGGGGGAGGGGAGGCGGGCAGCCGCCGCCGTAGCTTCGCGCTCCCTCGCCTCTCCGAGCGGCCCCGGCCCGCCGCCCGTCAGCCTCGCGCTTCCGGGATCGTCGCGCGCTCCCAACGCGGCGCCGTCACGCCCGCTGCCCCCGCCCCTTCGCGTTCTCTCGCGCAGCCGTTGCCGCTTAGGGGGGAGGCGCCGTCGCGGGCCTGAGGAGAGTCCCCGCCCCCGCCTCCGGCTCCGGCTGCCTGAGGGGAGGCGGGCACCTTGCTCTTCGAGTAACGCCACCAGCCTCCCGGGTGTCGGAGGGTCGGTGCGGGTGGGTGCTGGAGAGGAGGCGGGGGGCCGTTGGGAGCCCGGGGCGGGCAGAGAGCCCGAGTGCTGCCTCTGGAGAAGGGCCGTTTAGCGAAAGGCGTGACCGCGGCGCTCAGCTGTGGTAAGGGAAACTTCGTTAGCCGGTAACGTAAGCTGCGACAGGCCGGTAAGAGTAGCGGCCCCCGGAGGGTTCGTGAGAGGTCAGGCTTGTAACGCGTTGGAGGGGAGCAAAGGGTCCCGTACTCAGCCTACCCTAAGAATCGGTATTTTACATAAAGTAAGACCTTACTTATCCGTAGCAAATGTTGAAACGTCGCCGTCGGCAGTAAAAGGCGCAGATTCACGTGTTGCTGTAATTACGGGTCTGTCACCCACATCACACTTGCTTTCTGCTGACTCAGCCCAGCACAGCTCAAATAGGCAAAACGGGCAGTCTGCAAAGCTGACTCGTCTGAAGACCGAAAGGGAATACTCAACCCGTGTTCTCGTTTCCCCCTTTCTTCTGCCACTTGTTCCAGACAGCCGAGGCTGTAAGCCTGTTTTTTTTATAACATAAGCCCTGAGGTGATGATACCATAAAAAGGAGCGGTAAAAGTGCTTTTAAAATTATGTAAAAAGATTTGGTCTCGTGTTGTAGCAGACCACGAGTTTTGCTGTGAAGTAAAGCTGATGATCCCTCCCCACTGAAAGTGTACTATGCGAAGCAGATCCATCTGCTTTGTCATCTCATGAACGCCTAAAGTGGTGGCATAAAAGGAAAAGGGTAGAGCCTGGGAAATCAGTTTTAACTGCTCCTGTCGCCGCTGGGAGGGGCAGCTCCTCCAGTATTAACCAACCCTGCATACAATCCAGAGATGCTGTTGCAACAGCAGCCGGGCCCTCCTGGGCACAGGCATAGGGGAGGAGGTGATGGAGTTCTGCTCCTTATTCTGCTGCTTCCATTCACCTTCCATGAGGCCCAAGTGATGAGCCTTCAGAGCCTTGCCGGGTTGATTCTGTTATGAACCTTTGCTATATTCACAAAAAGTGAATATATGGGTTAACAGTTCCTCAGTGCACTCCTGCCTCCCTGCACTGAGTAAACACCCAGCTCAACTTTTATCGTACAAAGAATACAGCAGGTAAGCTGTCCTGCCTTACTTATATCTGGGTATGCGAGTTCCTCACTGCCTTTCTTCCCCAGGTGTTATTGCGCACATACCCTTGTAAGCATTTGGTCTCTTAGCCTGGGTCAGCCTTGCACTGACTGCCCTTTCCTGTCCCAGGCAAAACCTCCAGACTCACAAGCTTAGTTTCTGCTCAGTCTTAAGATACAGTCAGCTGGGTAGTTGCCTCCCTTTGTTTCCAACATCAAGACCTTATGGGGTATAGTTAGCCTACACATCATTACAGGATACGTGGCTGTCCATATAGGGAAGATGGAAGCCATCAATACCTTCCAGCATAACAGTCATAAACACGAAAAGGGTGTGAACAGGGAAGGGCAAAAACTGTAGCTATGAGATCACAGTTCTACTTTGGAGCCATGCTGATCTTTAGATGGCTGTTGCTTAACAAATGCAACAACTGATACTTTGCATTCCCAAACCATCCACCAACACAGTGCAGAAATTTCACTTTGTCTTAGAACAAGTTACCAGAACTTCAAACATACAGGTGATTTGCTTCTTTCCCACAGATTTCTTAATAAATCAGTACTCTGAAGGCTTTGTTCTGATTATTACAATTATAATACTGTAAGCAGTCATTACTTGTCTCCTTCTTACCTCTGTTCAGTACTATTTCCCAATTTAGAGATGAGGAAGCCACATCGTCAGTAGTTATCAGTGCAGGGGGCATAATCTACGTCTTCTGACTCACAGTCCTGTGCTTTAAACAGCAGACCATACTTCCTTCTTCAACAAATTCATGATAGTATCTAAGGGAACCACTTTAAAACACATTTTCCCTAAAATGTTTGAAGTAATGCAGCATAAACAAGTTACAGCCATATTTAAGCATTACGAAGGACACCGATAGATTTGACTTCAGTACAGACAGATCATTAGATAACCCCAGTTCTCCTCTTTTTCCGAAACAACCATTATGTACATGTAGAGCACCACAGTTTTACAAAAGCATTTCTGAAAGTTAGATTTGCTTTCGGTATGCAAACTGGCTTTTCTGCATCCTTCATGGTTTTCGTCTACAATTTTTGGACAGAAAACTTCAGTGAACTCTGATGTTCTATTTTATGCTTGCTTTCTATTCACAAATTCTGTGTACAGATACTTCCTTGGTGCAAGATTTTATTCTGCAGTTGCTGTATTTTATTCTGTAGATTTTGATCATGCTGCTTTATCCATAGCATGAGTTGCCCTGTAGTAATAGCACTAATTGGCACACAGATGCTATACAAATCAAAAATCAGCAAAAGGAAGTGATAAGGGACCTAATTGTTCATTTCAATAAATCTGATGGTCCTCTTGCCTAAAGCTTCATTTAATCACTCAGATCCAACCCCATTTTGATACTCCTGACATAATCTTTTGGCGACATAGGGTAAGACCGAATAATTTATCACCGTTATCTTTTGACCATGAGTTTCAGGAGTGAAACATCATCAGTTGCCAAAATGAGGGAATGCAGAAAACAAGTTGTATGTCAGAAGAAGCTCTGACTGGATCTAAATAAGCCATCTAGTCCTACTGCCCATTTAGAAGAAAATGTAAAATTCTTATGACCTATGAATGAAATTTCCTCCTAACAGCCTATAATCAAAAGCACGAGGAAGAATTCCTACCATTTCCTTCAAATTTGACACTCCTTTACCTTTTGTTTCAAAATTTAGAGGAACTATTAATCCTATTTTCTGCAATTTTAATTTGTATTTATTAGAGTTTTGTATTTTTCATAGGTGAGGAGGGACCTGAACCAGAAGATCCGTTGATAGCAAACTCAGCTGCGCAGGGGCTGTGCTTATCTTTGTGCTTGTAGAGCCACATTCAGAAGAATGCTCGATACACTGTCCTCCCACCGTTCCAATGCTAAATAAGAAAAACACATCTTCAGTCTAAATTCCAGATGTGGTACAAGTCAGGATGAAGAAATGAGAGTCTGGAGAAGGGGGAAGACAGGTCTAAATCGGTACTGTCGGTATACTTAGCGTAGACACTTGTGTATAGTGGTAATTACAACAAAGTTGCCTGTCAGCCACAAGTTAAATAAGGATAGTGGCTATGTCTGATTTTTGCTTGAGGGGAGGGTGCCGGCAGAATGGTCTAGAATAAGAAGGGCATCACATGCATAGCTAGTGGCACAGAAAAGAACCTTGTAGATGAAATAAGTGGCAAGCAGGAGCAGAAGTGGGGATCAGAGAAGGCTAAAGAGAAGATGGAGGTGAAGTAATGTGAACTTAGATGAGATACAAAAGAGAGAGAGATTATGCAAGGCCTGGAAATTGTTGACCTAGGTAAATAATTTTACCTGCTGCATTGTAGATGGACTAGAGCAGAGCAAACAGGGAATCCAACCAGCATTAGTGCAATATTTTCCATAAATAGTTACAAGAATATTAGCTATTGGGCCAATTAGAGTGCAGCCTAGAATTTTCCTCAAGTCTCAGCAGGCTTCAGAAATGTGCCATATTACTGATCACATAATAATAGTGGCTGTGCTTGTTAACTCAAATACACCACATAAACAGGAGGAAAGAGCTTTTCACTGTCCCACATCATGGTTTGTAGTAGTGTGGGTCTTCGTAACAAGCACCAAAAGTATTGCTAAAGTATTTGCATATATCCTGTTAAAAATCTGTGGTAAAATTATGTCCCACTCAAAAGGATGTATAAGATTTTTGAAATGTTATTATTTTTACTGCTTATACTGTTCATATCACTGTGGTTCTAGAAGATTTACAAAGCAGAAGAGCTTGTAGAAGAAGGCAGCAACTTTCAGTTCAGTAAGAAATAGCTGAGAAGCTATTAAAACGTGTTTCCTAAAAGCTGAAGGTCAGGATTAGTGCAAGATGTATAAATACAAACATATAAAATGCTTTTTTACAATGCATTGAATGAAACTGCTTGCTATTTAGCTATCTTACCATTGTTCTGTACACCATGTATTAGGGTACAGTCACATTCTGCCTCCAGATACTCACTCTCTACTTAAAAAGAGGCAATGTTCACATAGGTAATAATCCTGATACAAAGCAAAGCATAAATGTGCGGTGCTACGTGACCAGTAGCCCCCAAAATGGCCACTTCTACTCTGAATGAGAGTGTTTGCGAGGATATAAATTTACACCCTGTTTCCCGTTTATTGGTTATGGGGCAACCATGCATAAGAAGAGGTGGATGTAATAGAGAGTATCTTGTCATTTAATCCTGGGCAGATTGCACAGCTATTTAGTGAATCCAACCTTGCATATAAGTTTCTGAAAAATCTGAAGTCATGCATGAGTATTTGTTTAGATTGACACATTTTGGTGCAATGTTCATGGTGTGCGGTTTGAAAAAGGTTCAGAGCCGCCTTCTGAAAGTTTATTGAACGAAGCAAAAGGTTTGTTCTACCTTTGTTCATTGTTGAACCATTGATGTTACTTAGTAAATCATTAATTCTACTTTACATATATAAATTATGGAGTTTAAAATAATTTTTTCCCTTAGGAATGGAAAACAAAGTACCTGTCATATTGCATTAGAAGCAGATGAAAAATCAAAAGTCTGCTTTTTGTGATAGTGGACTAAATTTTGCCTTACACTGCACTTACTCTTGCTATGAACTTTTCCTTGAACTGTCATAGGATTTCAGAAGTCCCACCAGGAGATGGGTAATGTTCTAATGTTACCACATATTTAATTAAAAGTGAAAAGAAGAAAGGATTAATGACCTTGAAACACAAGTGTTTTGCAATATATCCTTCCCCTAACTATGCTGTGTTTTTACTGCTTCTAATTTTAAAATAATAAACAACTGAAACTTAAGTATGTGAGTCTTTATTCATTCCAGCAGAGAGAAGAGTTTTTTATTTTACAAATTGCTCTTACAAGCTTGGCTAATTAACCTATCCCTTAAGATTTGAAACTCAGAAAGTTTTTACTTAAGTTCTGTGTTACTAAATAATGCAAATATATCAATAATGGAAAGTAACAGAATAGATGAAAGATAACTGGGTGACTTTGAATCTCTTAATTATTGCAATATGGGGTATACCTAAAGCAACAGCTTTATTTTATTCACTTTGAAACATTGCTTTCTTTATTGTAGTGGTTTTGGTTCTAGGCCTTCCTTGGCAACCAGGGTACAACCAAGGAAATGGTCATGTTCCCAGTATTC
>JANXJC010000064.1:15328495-15352201 GCA_027564655.1 Leptodon cayanensis | reverse complement strand
GCTCCGGGTGAACCCCCCCCCCCCCCCGCCCCGCTCCTTCCCGCTGCCCCCAGGGCCCGGTGACCGTCCCTCACCGCTGGCAGGCAGCCGGCCCGGGGCGGCCGCGGTCAGAGATGACCGGCGGCGAGCGGCCTTTGCCGGCAGCTGATCCCTCCCTCATCCGCCGGCCTCTGCCAGCTCCGCGGGCTCCGCTCACACCACGATCGCGCCTCCCAGCCCTCAGCGCCGGGGTTCCCGCCTCCCTCCCCAAGCCCCTGCGGGGCCACTAGGCCACGGGCAGCCGCTCCTGCCCCGGGGCGCGGGGGGGGGACGACACACACACAGACTCACACAGGCCCCTTTTACCTCAGCCCGCGGGAAGCTGCCGGCGCGGCGCCTGCCCGTCGCCCTGAGGGGGCCCCTGCGGGCCGCCCCGTCACGCCGGCTCCGGCTCCGGCTCCGGCCCCGTCCCGCTCGGCAGCTACTCCATAGCGCCGGCGAGAGGCAGAGGGGCGGCGGAGAGCGCCTCACTTCCGCCCCGCGGGGCGGGGGGGGGCGGCGGGCGGGAAGTGATGCGCCTTCCGCCGGCGGCCGCCGCCATGGCGGTTTATTTGACTCCGCGGTTCAGGAGGCTCCGGAGTCAGAGCGAGCTAGAGCCGCGGCGGGCGAGCGGGCGGTGGCGGCGAGGTGAGGGAAGAGAAGAGAGTCGTCCCCGTCTCTCCGCTACCGCGTTTTTTTTTTGTTTGTTTGTTTGTTTGTTGTTTTTTTTTGTTTGTTTTTTTGTTTTTTTTCCTCAGGGTCTGTGGCGGCGGCTCCACGCCTCGTCGGGGGAGCGCAGCGGGCTCTGAGGGGCCGCCGGCGGGAAGCGCCAGGCGTACCGAGGGGAGAGGAGAGGAGCCGCCTGCGGGGGGGACGTTGTGGTGAAGGGGGGGGACACGCGGTCCTGGGCAGCCCTGCCTGAGCAGGGGAGGTTGGATCAGGTGGACCCCAGGGGTCCCTGCGAGCCGCAGCCGTTCTGTGATGAATTAACGTGGATGTGAACGGACTTACAGCATGTGTGGTAATAACGGCAACAAAAAAACCTTCCTCGCCCGTTTTTAGTGTCTTTGTTCCCTTCTGTTGACTACTTTAGGGGGTGTGAGTCAGCTTGCAAGGAGGACTGATTCATGATGCGTTATCTTTCTCTGTCTGTGTAAAATTAAGCCGATTTCTGGAGAGGTTTTAAATAAATACATATATAAAACAAATTTCGCAGAGTAAAGTGTTTGTAAAAATGTTAAAGCTTTATAGACTTCCATAAAACTTTCATATAAATATTTTGCAGATTGCGATGGTCCTTTTCAAGCAACTCAGCTGTGGAATAGTATTATTCACGCTCTCCACAGTCAGGTGGAAATCAAAAGGCGTAGACAGCATCTGAAAACATACAAAAACTGTTTCACCGGCTCAAATGCTGTTGATGTGGTACTGAGCCATCTTATGCAAAGCATGTACCTAAGCTGCAATGATATTTCTCGGCTGAAGGGAGTCCGTGTGTGCCAAGTGTTGATGGATCACAAGGTGTTTGAGCCAGTTGGAGCAAAGCTTTACTTATTCAAGAATGGGAAAGAAACAGAGTTTGAAGACACAAACACTAGTCTCTATAAATTTGTAAATAGCAGTCTTACTCCTCTTCTTCCGAGAAAGAATGAAGACAATGAGAGCTTGTCTCCTGAGCAAATCTGCAAACAGAAGATGAAAAGACGTTCCAGGTGGGTTACTCTGAACTATTTTGATTTCTTTTTTTTTTAAGTTAAGGTGGGTTAACTGCAGATGAAGTTATGTCTGGCTAACCTAGGTATTGAGGGCTTTTGAAAGTATGTGCCCGTTCTGAGAAACATTATGCCTAAATAGCAAGAGCTACCTAATATTTCTTGGTAATGTTAAACTGCTTTGATGTTCCCTTTGTTATTTAGAATAGAGTCTGGCACAGTAGCATAAGCTTAGGAATCATTTTGTTTTGCAACCAATTGTGCTCAAATCTGAGAATTAACATGAATGAGCTACTTGCTGGAAGCTGGTAAAAGAAATGGAACCAATGAACAGTATTTGGAATCAATATCCTTGCCCTTTCCACAAAGCAGCTGCGGATAATTGGTTTTCTAGCAGCAGGATAGACCCCAGATACAAAGAAGCCCTAAAGTCCCGATTTAACAGCAGTTTAGGAAGTAACAGAGATAAATGTGTTCTGATTGTATTTGTTATAAATCTAATTTATTTTTTTCCCCTCTGAGCAGAACGAAGTGTGAAACAACACGTTCAAATCCCTTAGCATTAGAAGCAGCTGATAAAAAGAGGGTAGAGGAGCTCCTTCGATCAATAAATGTTCACACGTCTTTACCTCCAAAGATCATGGTTAATGAACCAACTCATCTGCTTTCAAAAAGAGGTGAGGATTGAATTTTTCTTTTTAAAACTTGATTGTTCTTCACTGTATCTACTTGGAGTGAGTACCTCGTTTCTGTTAAACACTGCTCCACAGAGTCCTAAATTTAACATGTCACTAATGACAAAATAGCAAAATGAGTGCTAAATGGGTAAATGCTCATAGTAAGTAAACTGAAGGAAACAAAACAGGATTTAAGTTTTTGCAAGATGGTGCTATTCTATTTATGCAAATACCACTTCAGAAGGAAATAGGTTTTAAGATTAAGTACATCTGTATTATACGATTCCTTTGCTCTTCACTTGTCTTTGCTTGTATGTATTACTAATTAGAGTAGGTTATTACTAATTCTAATATGATGGAGGAGAGAGATATTCTCTTTAAAGCCTTCTTTCTTAGCATTCCTATTTTGATCCCTTCTTCCCCTGCTGTTACCTTGTTTTCTTTGAACTCTTAAAACATTCTTGAGTGAGTAAAACTAAAGGTTAGTGTTTTACATAAGATCTTATTTCTGAGGGTGGGTTTTTTTGTTTGTTTACGGTATCAGTAATAGAAGATGTCTGGAAACAGCAAACTCTGCTACGATTGCTGCAGTTGATTGATGTTCCACTTCTAGAAGATATCTTGGTGTCTTCAGTGAAGACAAAGCTAGACTGTTTTGGCAAAGAAGACGACCTGATAATCTCAAATACTTTCCTGGACAGAGAGGTTACATGTAGCTTAAACTTGCCTAAGTAAGTTACACATCTATGAAATGTATTTGTTAGTAAACACTTTATTTTACTCTTGACCAAACGTTTGTGTTAAGTGAACAAAATAGACATCATTACACTTGCAGATGGGGGTGGTGTTCATCTGCTTTCCTTTGTTGACTTCTTTTCGGAAGTGGTAAAGGAATTCACAAAAAATACATGTTTGGGATTGGACATTCGAGGATTTTAAGTATACATTAAAACTTTAACCTCAAGTGTCAAAACCGCTCCTGGTTTCTAGACCAGACACTTCACTCTTAGGTCTCTACCACAGATACTAGAACTTGGAAAAATTTATTCTGAGACTTTGTTTGTTTGTCACAGTCCTGGTGGTGGTGCTGTGAAGATAGAAAGTCAATAAGGCATCTATTGTTAGCAACAGAAAAGGAGAAGCTAAGCTGTAGCGCTGAAGAATGCTTATATCATGAGAATATAAAAATGAAAGTGGCTGCATGTCGTCAGTGCTCTTTTCCTTAAATGTTCTCTTATTTTTGTAGTGTTCCTGTTGATTGCACTTTGGCTGATCTCAATCTTAGCATGTACTTTTTAATGAGTATGTTAAGGCATGTCCCCTCCTTTGTGCATGTCATAGTAATGCTTATTTCTGTCAAATCAATACCGGTTTTATCTGTTTCTGAGATTTGAGGTCAATCTGTGTACCTAAAGAGACTTTCTTACAGTTTTTATGTCTTCTTGCTTTAGGGAGAAAATATTAATATTTTTACATATGTTTAGAGCTTTACATAAGATAATGAAACTCCTGGTTCCAAAGTAGGTTTATTGCTGGATAGCATCTTAACTCCATGGGTTTTTCCTCCCAGAACGGCTTAATGAACACTGTTTCTTTTGAGCTTTATATTTCTGTTGTACTTGATTTCTTGGGTGATTGGTGGGTTTATATCTCTTAAAATATCTTATATATGCTTCTTACTCTATTATTCTGTGTTAATTGTCTCTAACATTTGCGTCTTTGCTAATATATCAGATGAGTGTTTAGAAAATTAAATGCTTGCTTCATTACTTTATTCTACAATTAAGTGGGAGGCTGGAGTAATGTCTTTGTAGACAGTATATTATTTAGGTCTGGCTTATAGCATGCTTGAGAAATAGAAAATTTCAGGTATGAAGAATAGCCACCAGTATTACAAGAATTTGGAGGATTAATTGCCCCCAATATGAAGGTGGAGGAGTAAGCATAGTTTATATCTCAAATTCCCTGTCTTCAGTTTTCAAGTAGTGTCATGTTATGCTTGAAAACTGATCAAATACCTGCTCTCCATGTAGGTACTTAAAAACTGTAGTCAAGTCCTGCTTGCAGTGATTGCACTGCTCCTGGGATCGTAACTAAAGGGAGGTCATGATCCTGTTTCCACTTTACTGTATTACCCCATTTATGCATCCAAGACTTATACAATCCTTGTTGGCTGCAGCAGTTCTAATAAAAGTTCATGTTTGTCTAGCTGTCCAACAGCAAGTTCAAAATCTTTGTTTCTGTTCTCCATGATTAAAATAACAGTCTATGGATCTTAAATAATAACTGCATCTTCTAACAAGTTATTGATTCAGTTCAAATTATTTTATATCCAGAGCGTCAAATAAAAGTAATTCTCCCTCTGCCCCCCATAGTTCTACAGTTTTAGATTTCTTCTGTACAAAATGGTTGAGTTAGTGACTTTTTCCTTTGACTTTTCAGCCTCTTTGAACAATGAGTTGTCTACCTGAATTTTAGGGTCTCCTTGCATTTTCTCTCCCTAGTTAAGTTACGCAGGCAACAAATGCTTAAAAAAACTAATGTGTTTATAGTAGGTCATATAATAAACTGCTTCCACAGTATTCTGGGATTTAAACTATTTTCATTGTTCTCTGTTTTCAAACTAATTGTCTTGTGTCTCTTCTGTAAAGATCCAGTCCCTTGCTTTTTCACCGTGGTTAGCTCTGGTGGGTTTTCATTGTGTGTGTTGGAGTAATAGCGGGGTGGTGTTTGGTTTTAAATACTAGCTGAATCAGGCAAGTGTCCTGGGGTCAGTGACAGTCTGGCATGATTGCAGCTTGTTTTGATCTGGGCATACTTCAGGTGTATTGTCTGTAGCATAGGAAAACCGTGGAAGTCGCTTCTTTTGAGCGGGTCCTTGAACTACTATAGTGAAATAAGTTACATAAACTGCTTAATAAGCAACAAGTTTAATGCCGTGGTTCAAATATGTGACTATACCTGCATGGTTATTGCTATGTAATTTTCTTTAAAGGATTAAATAAGAATAGGCAGAGCATTATTTTAAAGTAAACACTAAAACTAACTTTTCCTTCTACAGGCTTGACAAATGGCTCTATGCTGCAATTGAATGCTTGGAGTATTTCCCAGACCAGTTCATAGTGATGGTTAGTCAGCAGTTACCTCAAAGCCCTAACAAACCCAGCAGTCTGAACACATACAAGAAGATTCTTTTTGACGTTATAATAAAGTATTATAGTCAAAAGAAGGACTCCCTTCTTGCCACTCAGGATCTCGATGTTCATTCAGGAATTATAGAACTTATAGGTAAGAGCAATCTGGAATAAAAAATACAAGTGAAAGCTGTATAAAAGATGTAACTTACTAAGCATTAATTGACTAAATTATAACACCATTTGCAATGCTATTGCAGATGCACTTTAATTTATAGGTTGGAGGGGAATGCTCTAGGTTGCTAGTCAGAACCTTTGCTCAAGGCACATACAAATTTCAAAGTTAGATCAAGTTGCTTATGGCTGGGTCCAGCTGAATTTTGAAAATATTGAATATATTAGTCTGTGTTCTTGGGTCCTCAGCTGTGTTCTAGTTCATACTAGATCGCTTTTAGGAGATTATGCTTAACTATTCTACAACCATTTTTTCCTCTCGGTGCTATGGAATCAATTATGGTCATCAGTGCCTAACAACTTGGATTCTAATAATAATTTTCCAGTAGAATCCAGTGCAGCTAACCTTACTTTGATAATTGCTGTTGTTCTTACTCTAGTGCAAGAGAGAGCTCAAACTAGCTATGAACATTTACATATTTAAAACATTTTCAAAATTAATTTGAGAAATGCTGCAGTTAGCTGAAGTATGACTTCATTTTGTTATCAATGTGTATATGGCTATAACTATCTTCCTCAGTTGTTAAACAGTTTGATTTAAGATGGCTGATAATACAGATCTGTTGTGAAGGCAAACATGTTGCTGTGCTTGTTGCTTTAAAGTAAACAGATCTAGAGTACTTTACTTATGTTACAGATGAATGCAGTTGGTCAAACTAGTCCATGTGGTTTATTAGAACTTTTTTTTTTCCCTACAGTCTTTTAAAGTAACTCAGTAAAGCTTTAAGATCAGAGGAACTCTTAAACTTTTCTCTAGAAATTATTTAACTTCCTGTCTTCATTGCTACACTTTTACCTGTCCTTTGGCAATTCTCTTTCCTGCTTTTTTTGTCTGCGCTTCTTTTGGAAAAGGGTCACTTACTTGCTCTTTTAGTGTTCTTATTAATCAAAGATGGTTTCATATGGCTTGTGGTACACCCCTGAAAGTCCTGGATTATTTCTTGTAAAATATAATCTCTGTCCCAGTAATAGGGCAGAGGCCAGCAAATCATACGTAGATTCTATTCCTGTATCTGCCCTCATCTTGCTCTTGCCTTAAGAAAGTTACTTGGCTTTTTGATAGTTCCTCACTTTCAAAGTGAAGATAACTAGAATTATCATCTAAAGGGGTTTTTATAGGAGGCTATTTCCAATTTATCACATTTTCTTGAGAAACTTAAAACCTAATGGCTTAAAAAGTGGGGGGAGAGGGGGATGACGATGACATGGACAGGACACCAACCAACACAAAAAACCCAAACAAACAAACAAACAAAAAACAAAACAAAACAAAAAACCCCAAACAACAAACAAAACCTCAAAGCAATGAGAAAGTTAGAGTTGTTCAGCTCATTAATTACTTTGAGATGAATCCTGGAATATAATACAAAGATGTGTAAACACAAACAGTGCAAACATCACTTCAGTGTTCGCACATTGTACACAGAACATAGTAATGTCCTGTATATATTGTCCAAGTACATCTGTTCCCTGACTAGCTATGGGACAAAGGTTTTAAGCTTATATTGATTAAATGCTGTATTGAGTCTTGTCAAAAGGTTTTAGAAGTCACTGAGATAACCTGCTTTGTTTGGATGGACACTGCCCCCCCTCCCCCCCAAATGTGATTAATACTGGAATTTAAGTATGTGTTCTTGACTCTGAAAATGAACAGCTGCACTGCATGCACTGTTTTACTCCATTCCAGAAAAAGGAAAAACAGATCAAGCTCTAGAGGCATCACAACTTTATTTAAAATTATTAGCACCAAATATCCGAGAAGAACTACACAGACTCCTGACATTCATAGCAATTGCATCCGAATCTGAGGGCTACAAATTACAAAAACAAGTAAGTATCTGTTATGTTTAGTGTGGGAAATAGCACTTTCATATAGTAAGGCTGACTGGTTTTTTTTCTAGTTAGAAGTATTGTTTACTGCCTTCCAATGTGATTTGTTTTAAAACAAATATCAAGATGTTCTTCCCACTGATAGCATCTTGTTATACTTAGTATTTGCTGACACATTGCAAGTAAAGCTAATGCCAGATCTGGGTTGTTCTTTTCCAGTTTGATAACAGATCGGTGATCATCAAGACTTGCACAAAGTTCATCTTGCAAAATAAGACATTGTCAAAACCACAGGCAGAACTACTGACTCAGTTTCTGATGGACAATCACTCTGAGCTCTTCAAGGTAGCATTTTCCTTACCTCATTGGCTTTGTCATTTTAGAAGTTAAATGCCACAAAGTGCCTTTTTGGAGATGAGAGGTCTGAGGAGCAGAATTTAATATTCCACCTGTTACAGTTTAATGGTACAGTCAAGTAGGGCGAAAATCTATTTCAGACTATGGAGGACAGCCTTTTGAGAGCTTTGCAATCCTTTACATATAATATCCTCTCCCTTTATTTGCATCATTTGTGCTAAGAAAATATTTGAAGTATTAAATTTTTATAGAGGCCTTTTGGCACGTTGTTTCTGTTGGCTGTCTGCTAAATTTTTAGGCTTCTTTGTCTTTCTCCTTTAGAAGTCAGCTGACATACTCTGAGTGATATGTAAGATGGCATGCTCTGGTGCCCCAGCATACAGCTTTGACAACTCTTAAGAGTTCCTTTTGGTACTTTGAAACATTAACTTCTAAATTAAAGAAAATAAATGAACCACAAAATGCAATGGCCTTTCTATTTAAGTTGATCAGTTATGTAAATAGTCAGATATATTTTACAGTCTCCTTTACTTATGTTCCATAATATTGTCACATATGTGAAAAGATGCAACCTTCCCAGACCCTATATTGACTTTCTGAATTCAACCAGTGCGTTATAGTTGTGATGCTTTGCTACTGTTTCCCTCAACTATAAAATTCCTCATTAAAACACTAAACTAGATGAAGATGAACTAGTTATCTCAGCCGTTGTAAGATAGCTGTAAAATGCTTTGGACATTTATTGTCCAGTTACAAATAAGCATCACAGAAACATTAATTTGGTTTCAGTAAAGTACTATTTTTAGTTCTTATACAACACATTCATTTCCACTTCTGACCTCAACTAACGAGAGATGGGAGTTTTTTATTTTTTTAATTAGCTCCAGTGTGGTAGTGTGGTTACTGTGAGTTTTATATGTGTTAATAAACACCCAAAACCAAATACTTTTTTTGCTTATTAAGAGTTCTGACATGAGGGTTAGGCTTTTGATTCATGACTGGAGATGGAGCCAGATCTGACAAATCAAGTGCCTGCTGCTTCACAGCAGTGACAGCAGAGTGGATGGTGGCTCACTCTTTCATAACTGCAGTTGAGAGCCTTTTGTATTATATATGCTGAAATCAGTTCAAGGTCTACACTACAGTTTTTACCGTAGTTCAGTGGAAAACAACATCTAGAACATCTATTTCTTTGGCCTCCTATTTCTATTCCTGAAATATCAGGAATAAATATCAGTATATGTATGTTAGTGCAATTTTTTGAGACGTTTTGAATGGGTACCTAAATAAATGTAGGCATAGATTCTTCTGCAGGTAATTATGTGATTTTTTTTTTATTTATTTTTTTAAATTGATCATCTAAAAGCTTTAGGTTCTCAAAATACAGAAGTATTGTTTTTGTAACTTTTTTCTTTGCCCAATTGTATTTTCAGACTCCTTTAACTCTTCTGGAACTAACTAGTAGAAGACTTCAGAGTTTGCTAGAAGGACAAGATCCAGATATTGATTCAGGTAGATGATGTGATACACATTTTTATGTAAAACTTTCTATAAAAATCAATTTATCATCAATTGACTATAACTTTGCATAGACTATGTTCTTTTCCTTTATTAAAAGTGAAGCATTAAAGCGACTAGTGGCTAATTCACCAAATAATTAAATTATCTGCTATAAGCAAAAAAGTGACCTCTGAATATTAGAGAACAAGGTGTCTATTATTGTCTAGTTTGAACACATTACAAATTTTTTTTTTACTATAGAATTAATTCTGGAGAAGTTAATGCAAAATGTGCTTCCTGAAGTGACTTGCTTATAATTTGGCTTGTGAATTTGATGTGATTTTTGTATTTAGGAACAGCATTCTTATATTTCTGCCACAAGACACCTAAAAATTCTTGTAGAACTCAGTAGTTTGAGGTTCTAATAGATGTCTTGAGCACAGACTTTGATTGTTTAGTGTTTTGAAGAACTCTCTTCCTTTTCCAGGTAAGCATGAAGTTTATTAAGAGCTTAAGACTTACAGAAGGGTAGTGTAGCCTAAAAGGAAGGCATTTGACACTTGGTGTGTAGTGTATGTGGGATTAGTGTTTTCCAGCTCATTTCTTTTACAAGCTAACATTCCATCTGGCTTTGCTGCCAAAAATATCTTTCAGCACTGTGATTAAAAGGATTGGCTTAAATAATTTAATTTCTCTCTGACTCTTTAACTTCTTCCTTTGGAGTTTTGTATTGCCAGTGCATTATGTGCTTAAACATTGAGGAGAAACAATGAGGTAATTGAATAATACTGTAAGTTATTGTACTGTTCAATACTATATTTAACAGATCAGCTCTCTGAGAAGTAGTTTTGGTACAGAATCTTTTACCATCTGTATTGGGTTCTGGAATGTGTCCAAATTGCTTCCGGCTCAGTGTTCTGAGTATCGCATATTGTGTAGCCAAAGAATACGGAGATGAGCAACACGGGAAGGAGTTGCCTGTCTACAGTATTCTTGGAGCTGGTGTGATTGCCCTCAGCACACTGAACAGACAACTGAAGTACCTTATACTATACTCTCCCTACTAAGTTTTGGAGCAGATTCCATCTAATTGTTGAAATAGGTAGTTTGATCTGATTGTAAGCTCTCCAGCATCGCATATTCCTGTTTTCCTGTGTGCCTCATATTCTGGTGTCGTTTTCCCTTTTCTCATGGAGGAGACAGGAGGAAAATGTTTCCTTAGAGCTACAGAGCATTCTTAGCTGGTGAACTTCTGAAGTGCAGGTGGGAGTAGCAGGGAAGGCTGGGAGACTCCAGAAAAGGGGTCTGTCTATTGCAGGAAGGTAATCATTAGGTCTGCTGGAAGTAAACATTCCTAAAAACACTGAGGGAACTCTGGGGTTGGTTTTAATCTAGCAACCTACTTGAAACCATTGGACTAAAGGATCCATCCTGAAGTTTTAAGAGTTCATCTCCTTGCCAGAAGTTGTTAAGCTTTCCCTTTTGGAAGAGCTATGTTTTTCTTGATCTGACTCTACTAAACCATAAAAAGTTATTTCACACTTGGTGTTTGACAGATTTATTGTGAAAGAAGGGAAGGACAGGTCTGCATGAAAATTCTGGCTGCTCAGATTATTACCACTCTCTATGTGAAGCCTTAAGAAAATCATGTTTAGGTACAGGAGGGATAGTAAGAATTTTTTCCCCTTTAGGCAATTGACATTTGTTCAACCAACTTCCTCACTAACACATATGTGGAGTAGCTGAATGCCAGTATTTCCTCTGGCCAGAACTCACTGTCCAGTGGTGGGGCTTGAATCCTTGCAGGGCAGTACTCTACTGCGTAAGTTCACAACACTTTTACGCCTAAGTAGTGCTTAAGTGGTATATCTCCCAGGCACTAGTTCCTTGCTCTGCTGTCACCCCGAACTGCTGCCTGTTCCATCACCTCTGCTTCTGGTGACCAAACCATACTGGGCTGTCTAGTCACCTAGAAGTTCCTGAACTGTATTCCTGAATTCACGGGCAACTGTTTCTTCAAAGTATTTATTCACTTGCATTATGTACTGGGCCTTGCTATGGATCTGATTCACTCCCAGGGAATCACTGGATCATGACAACTGCAAGGTGCCATTCTTGTCATGTAGCATTCTTTGTTACGGCTTCTGTTTGCAAGAACAGTATCGGCTCTTCGTCTTGCAGGTCTTGTGTTTGCAATACAAAATAATCTGTGATATTGCAATTGTAACACTGCTTTTCAATTTCATTTTTGCAATTAATGTTTGGATGTTCATGCATGCTTGGTGGAGGGCTATATGTTTCACATTGTAGAGAATTGCAATCACATCTGAACTGGAATATCAATATACCTATGTTTCTGATCATATTTTTTAATCAGGCTCTTATATGATGCATTGAACTTAAACTGAACCTCTGATTTCTTACAAAGGCTTCATCTTCTGTCAGCGTGTGACAACTAAAGAATACGAAGATCAAAAACAACAAACAAATCAGTATCTTCTTACATTGGTTCAAGAGATGGACAATGACCCCACTATTCCTTTGAAGCAGAAGAAGAAATTAATCAAAGAATTCCGAAAATACCATTCTCTCATCTATTGTAGTGGTTGTAAAACTACATGTGAATTTTGTACTCTAAATGGTTAGACATCAATACAGCCTTTTTTTTTTTTTTTTTTTTTTGAAAAAAGAGGGGATGCGTATGAAAATTGCTCATGGTATAAACCGTTTTCTTCTAACGTCCTTATATCTTCTTATGTCCTTATATCTTCAGTAACAGGACACTACAACTATCAAAATTACTATGCTGCTCAAAAGCATTAGTTCTAATTAATGACTCTTTTAAGCAAAATGTACTTAATTACTTTTAAGTTAGTAATAATGGCACACGGCTTGTGCTGCTTTGAGTTCAAGGTTTGGCACTTTTTTCCTTCTGTCCCACGACCCCATGCCTTTCTAGCTGACCCAGGTCTACAATCAGAGCTATGCTTGGGCTGATAATCAGTAAGGTTTTTCATCTTTTCTATCTGTAGTTCATAATCAAACTGTAATCTAATCTTAGACTGTAGATTATGACTCCTGTGAGTATTGTAAAAGTGTACAAAGTGTGCCAAAAATGTTAGGAGCTGGTCAGTGGGTTTTGAATCTGTGGCAGGCAAGATTCCTTAGGCAGGGGAGCTGTGTGTGCTTGCAGTCAGTAATTATAGGCTGTTACTCCTTCCCCACTCTGGCAGACTGAGCTGCTGCTAATCTGGCAGTTATGCAAAAGCAAGTGAAAAATTACGTTTTGAGAAAACTTGAGGAGCAATAATATTGGTTTAGATCTCTTGGTGCAAGCGATTTATTTTAACATGAGGATACTTCGATAGTGTCTGGTTATTTGTCATGAATACTTGATAGCATTTATGAATTCATAGGGCAAAGCTAGAAAGCATGTTGTCCTTTCTTGACACATTGATGGTTAACTGTAAATTGACAAGGAAGTGCTGATTCAAATCATTAAATAAATATGCAGTATAATGTTATAGGGGTTAAATTACTTCTTCCATCCTCGTGACAGACATTTGATCATGTATTGGACATACAAACAGAACTGAGATTGGAAGGGTCCTCTGATCTAGTCCCACCGCCCAGCTCAAAGTGGAGTCAATTAGAGCAGGCTGCTCAGGGGCTTTCCGGTTGAGTTTAGAATATCTCCAAGGACGGAGATGCCACAACCTCTCAGGTGAGTCTGGTCTACAGTTTGACCAGCCTCACAGTATTTAAAAACAAAACAAAAACACCAAAAAAGCCACCCACCTTACTTTTAAGTAGAATTTCTTGCATTTCAGTTTGTGCCCATTGTCTCCTGTCCTTTCACTGGGCACCACTGAGAGGTGTCTGGCTCAGTCTTTATTCTCCGCCCTGAGCCTTCTCTTCTGAAGGCTGAACAACTGCAGCTCTCTTGGCCTCTTCCTTGTATGACAGATGCTTCAATTCCTTCTCATTTTTATGGCCCCTTTACTGGACTAGCTCCAATATGACCATGATTTTTATAGACTACAGGGCCCTGTATCCTTTTTCTAGCCCTGTGTGGGGATTTTGGTCATTCTCACAGAAAAGGGAGCAGGCAGCATGTACAGAAGTAGGTTATTGAGAATTGTAAACAGGAAAGTATTTCCTGATTAAGTGCTTCTGGTGTTGAGTAGTGCGAGAAGGGGATTTTAGTTTGGGTTTGGGGTTTTTTTTTTCTCTCTCTCTTCAGTCCATTTACTGGATCTTATTCAAAATATTGAATGTGGTAACAGGGAAGGGTGATAACATGGTAATTTGTAGGCTAGATGGACTGGGGATTGCTTTGGGGAAAAAAAATGTATTTTTAAAAAACAAATTCTTGCACTTTGTGACTTCATTAGAATTTTCTTGTGCTAATTTAAAGATGATGATAATAAAGCATTGCATAAAAAGTGATGAATCTGTCTATTGTTTCATAGGGCTTTCATGAGGAAGAGGCAGCTCAGTGGCTCCAGAATCAGGTATCAAACAGGAAGGAAGTGCCTTAAGTGGACAGCAGGAGTTTATAGCTGCGAGGTGCTTTCCTTCAGTTCATGGGACACAAAGTCGAGATTGATCTAGTTCTGCAAAGGAAAGGAAGAGCTCTTGAGAGCCCTATTTTATTCACCTACCCTGACAGTAGGATCTGCTAATTTTTAATCTTCTCTTGAAAGAAACATGATGTTTTACACTTAAGGGCCTACTGAACAGAACAAGTTTGGTGAACTACAGACTACAGTTTTTCATTGTTACACTTTGAGTTACATTCCAAAATTCAGAAAGCTTTATCAGACTTTAGAAAGTTCTGTCACTTACTTTTAACAATATTTAACACAGAATCATCTGGTAGGGAAACTTGGACTTCTCACTCATTTCTATTTATGATTTCTAGCACAGAGCTATCAAATCAATTGCCAGCATGAATTTGTGTTTGAAGTATAAAATTTCCAGAGTGATGAGTTTAGTCTAGAGGTACTTTCCGGTGCAGTCTTATCAAAGAACAAGTGATGTCACCTTCAAAGTAGGGAGGCTTACTTCTATTCATAGAGCATTCATGTTTGCTCCTACCAAGAAAAAGGTTCATTGTTGCTTTTATAGGAACAACATGCATATTTCCTTATTTTAAGTCCCAGCTAAAGCATGCTGATAATTTTGTGAAGCAGTTATTTAAAAAACTACAGGTTGGAGGTCAGACACAAGGGCCTCTACATGTGGCTATCAAAATAAGTGTGCTAGACTTATTTTCTTACAGAGAGTAATACAACAGCTGTATCCAAGAATTTGTAGGTGGTGGTCTCCTGCATTAATACCCTAGCTGCCTCCGGTGTGGCTCATACAGCTATCAACAGGAGGAGGAGGGTACCTCTTCCATTCCTTTCAGCAGGTTGGACTGGAGGAAAGCCACCGTGAGCTGGCAGTCCAAAGTAATAAAAGATCATATTCAAGGAGAAGGACGATCTCGGAAAACCATTTAATCGGGGTTTAGATCATTAAGATCTCCCACGCTGGGGAGTGTTGGCTTGTCTTCTCTATTGCCCTTATGCTGACACCTCTGGGTAGCCACAGGAGCAGCTCACCAGAATTTGGAATGTTGATCAGAACAACTCCATGTGCTTATCAGAAGTAGAGAAGAAATGGAAGCCAGAGATGAGGGTATCTCTGTATCTTAGTGCTATCGGTGAGCCCAGGGGCTGGTGGTATACACCTTTGTTTCCCGTGCTCACAGCTCTGGCTGTTCAACTACATCCATTACCCTTGGGTCACAGATTGTCACAAAGAACAATTTTCAGAAGGCAGTAGTACCTGGTTGTGCTTCAGAGTGCCCCTCTCTGGACCTTCTCAAGGACCACAGGAGGGGCATGAAATCCAGTGAAGCTTCTGCTTAATCCCTGCCACCAACCGCCTCAGTCAGTCAGCGCTCTTGGTTCCAAGCTCAGTAAGTGTACTCACAGGTCTTACACCGGGGCAGACGAGAGGGAATATGAGACTTGAGCTGAGAATAGGATACTCCTCGCCAAATCTGAGACCACCGAATATCACCAGCCCTACTAAAAGGGCAATTCCCCTGAGGCCACGAGCTGCGTCCGGTGAAGATCAGCGTGAGCACCCCATTACCTGCCCTGTGCGATGCCTGCCTCTGTCCTGGCAACCAAGCAAGCCAGGGGGGGGCAGTCCCTACTAGCGCAGCCCCCCGAGGCTTCTATCTGGCTGTTACCCAGTGCTGTTGCCCCTTCCCCTCCTGCACGCACTGCAGCACGCGCTGATGGTACCTTTGCTCTGTAAACAGAAGTAACAGGTACAGGCTGGGGCATTTGGGTTTACCCAGAATGCGTGGACAGGACACAGATGGGACTACCCAGGACGTAGCTCCAAGCTTTGTTCACCTCAGACAGCTTCTGAGGTCACCTTTTCGGAAAGGTGAGGGGAGTGGCAGGAAGATTATTTGCTCAGCCATTGTTTAAAACAAAAACCAACCAAAAAACCTCATAAACTACTAACCTAAAACTCCTTTTGAAAAATGAATTGTTCAAATTACTCTTTTCTCAAAGCCTAGGTATAGTTTTAATAGCAGTGTTCACATTCAAGTACATTCCTCTCACAGCTATTCACTAAAGTAACCAAAAATAAAACTCATGTATTCCTTTTCAGGATAGGCAATCTCAAAGGGACCTTTTGAGGTGTGTTTAATGTCCATTCAATTGCACACATGAGTTAGAAAAATATTTTGGAAAAAAAAAAAAAAATCTTGATTCCTTCTCGCTGTGTATTAATGTCACACCAGTACGAGCATTCAGTATTTTTACTGCCTCATGCATTAAGGGTTTCTGCAATAAGAATACAATGAAGCTATCAGCAAAAGATGAGAACATAATGAAATGACAATGACAAAATTATTTCATAGTATTAGGCTTGTAGAACTTTATTTTTAAACTCTGAAAATGATTTTTTCCCAACCCACTTAAATACAGGAAAGCTAAAACACAATCCTAACTGACAAAAACCAGGTTGTAGTTCAAAGACTTCCATTCTGAGTAAAACAATGGAATAACAATGTATCCAACTATGCTACCTATATATCAAATTTCTCTTCACAGATATTGTGTCCATGTTCTTCATAATCTTCTCTAGTTACTACCATGTCTTCAAAATCATCATTTTCAGAAATGAGCTTCCCACCTTCCCAAGAATAAGTAATAGGGCTGAAAAATGAACAACGTTATTGTTACTCATCTGTAAGTTCATTTCAAATAGAAGTATGCAGTGATGATTTCCAAGACTTTTACTTAGCCATACCTATTTAAAAATATATTTTTGATTGCTAAATCAAACCACCCAGCTCCAGACAAGTTATGAGACAAAGTCTGAAATTTTAGCAGGGCCAACTGACTTTGCTTTTTTATAAAAAGCAAGTGCCTCTTTGGAGGCATGTGTGAAGAGGTCAGGATGTGGAGATGTCTTTGTATTTACTTTGCACAGGTAATGATTCTTTAGTAATATTTTTAAATACTCTTCAATAATACTTTAAAAGAAGTGAAGACTTTTTTTGTACTTTCAAGATATATTTGTTTTGTCTCAACTGTATACGCTCCGCAAAGATGTTACCCCTTCCAAATCCCTGAAGTGGCTACATGAATAATGACATGGCAGCATTCAGATCCTGAAAATTCTTCTAAGTAAAAGCCTAAACTCTAACCTTACATACTTGTGTAGCCACTTAATGACAATACAGTCTTATTTATCTGTTCACAATAAAAAGACTGACCCTGAAAACACTTCACTGATTTAAAACCTTCTTGTACAGTTTTGGTTCACTTAGTATTTAAATGAACCCCTTTACTCAATCTACCTTTTTAATCAGCAAAAGAAATCCTACTTTACAGTTTGTTCTGCCAGAAGGACAAAGCTTGTCCTGTACAGTTCAGAACTTACTTTTCAGGAAGAACAACGGAAACATCATAATCAGTTGGAGTAAGACATCGAACTTCAGAATAAACCCGATCTCTGAAGCCTGGAAAAAGGGTGTTTCCCCCAGTCAGAACTATGTTCTTGAAGAAATGAGGCTGCATTTCTGTAAAAAAAATAAGTAAATCTGTAGATAGAGACTGAATATATATTTAAAGGTTTATTCCCAATTTTGTTATGAACTGGAAGAGAAGTAAGAAATACACATAGAAGAATTTTATGATCATCTAGTGATCACATCAGTTAAATGGTTTTATTGAGAAATACTAAAAAGTGATCAATCACCCTCTCTTCTTCATGATTTTTAGAATTTGGCTTTGATAACTACTGTTTTCTCATATTGTCTATTAAATTGCATGTCTGCGAACGCAATTCCCCTCTCAAAAGGGATTTTAAACGATACATTCTTTTAAAGAGTACAAAATAATAGCCTCAATGCCGCCATACTTATGTGGTATGACAAAACCTGTGAAAGTCTTCTTTGTAGTAATAATATTCATTACACATACGTCATCTGTATTACTGCTGACAAGCACAGCAGTCAGAAAGGTTTTATACTTTGATGCTTAAATAACTGAGTTTCGTCACTTTCATTTTTCTCGTCAGTTTCATTTTTTCACTTCTTCCAGAGAAGAAAGGTATTTTAAAACACAACTAAAACTAATTTCAAGTATATTCCATCATCAGTGTCAAAGGCAGATAGGTCACGTTAGGAAAGGATGTTAAGAATTAAGTCTACAGCAATTAACTGAAAAAAGAGTAGAAAGCAATCAATGAATCACCACAAAACTGTTTGCCTAACAGAGAATCTTGTAGCCAGTCAGTTCTAGAGTATGTGACACACACCAGAAGACAGAACAGTTCACAGCAACTTAGTAACTGGCATATTGAAGGTACCAGCTTCTTAAGACACTTTGGATGCTTAAAACAAACAAACAAACAAAAAACAAAACAAAACCCAAACACAAAAACAACAAAAAAAGCCCCCAAGCAAACCAAAACAGAACAACACAACCCACACACACATGCACTTTTCAAAATACTTTTAGGTTATACCTTCAGGTAAATTCTGAATGGAATAAACAATGGCTTCAGGAATTCCCATCTCTTGAATACCAATATCTGAAGGATGGAAGAGTATTTCTGGAACTGCAAATCTTTCATTTGCTAGACGAAGTATTTGTTCACCAGTCTTGTATTTTCCACTTAACACCATTTCTTCCCTTGGCTAAATTAAAGACATGAATAGTAGCCACTGCTTAAGAAAAGAAACTACATCCTAGAGTATTCAGCTGATCTTTTTCATGCACTGCAGAGGTAGGCAGTATATTCTACGTTAAGTCGTATTATCAACAAATCTTTTAAGAATAATACATACTCTTGTATTAAATCTGAAGTGACTTTGGTCTTATCAACTGCAGTTTTGCCTAAAGCAAAATAAAATAGCTATGCAGGAGAGTGGCCTTAAAATACTGGGACCGCTTTCGAAACTATGGCCAACTCAGTAAATGAGATAAAATTGTTAACTTGTCTTTGTTGGTATGAAGACTTTTCAGGCTCTTCTATAACATTACTTTGAACCTTCTACCTATTAGGGTATTTAAATGAAATTCAGAGACTTACCAAAAAGTATGAAAGCAGAGAAAACATTCTCTAACTTAACTTTAAAAAAAACCCAACAATAATGATATGGGTAGGTTGTATAACAGAGCACAAGCACAGAAAGCTACAAGTATTAAATAATAAAACAAAAAATGCTATGCTGGAAAAACAGTATTTAATTTTCATCTCAACTTCCTGAGGAAAACTTTACCAATTAATGCACAGCACTGAAAAAAGTTACCATACAGCATTAGAAAAAAAGAAAGTCTTTTTAACCTCCCTACTAGACTTGCGCAGGGGAAATCCAAAAAAATATAATTCCAAAACCATACTATCATTACCTTACAAAATCCCTTTTTGATTGTGCTGAAGTCAGGCAAAACATAATCTACCATTACAGTATTTTCCTCTCCTTTCAATCTGAAAGAGAAGAATGTAAAATATAACATAATAAAGTTCTAAATCCCAACTGGTTTATAGTGACAAGACTTCCTTTGACTTAACTGCAAAATTTTCTGATTAAGAGTATAGTATTATTGGTTTGTACAAATAGATTATTCAGAAGTACCAACTTTTAAATTTAGTACGGTTGTATACTTACTTGGCAATGTCCATGTCCTTGTAAAAATCTTGAGAAACATAACACACATCTTCTTTCACTTGATTAATTACATGCGTTTCATCCATAACATGTAGCTGCCTGTGAAGAACAAAAAACAAAACCACAGAAGTTTGAGAATAAAGTCTTAGCATTATCTGTCAGTTTTCCACTGGAGATGAACAACCATAGTTTTCAAATGACAGAAAGCTACTGTCTCAATGATAGAATCAGTTCGCAAATTGAACGATGATCTGCTGAGACATCTCAGAAAGTATGTAAGGACTTCTATAATTGTGAACACACAGGTAACCTCAGCAACTTCAAAAGCGTTGGCACTTTAAAAACTAACAACCTAATTCTTCAAAGAGCTTAAGCTCATCTTAACGCACCTTGAGCTGAAGCTCAAGACGGTATCTAGCAGATTATAACGGACAAAAATTCCCTTCTCCTTTAAACAGCATTTAACCTAAAATTCACAGAACCACTAAGAATATCCCCACAAACTTCTAGCTCATTTCATACCAGGTCTCAAGATGATGATCAACATGCTTTACCTGTAAGAGATTATCTCCTTCAGATGGTTGGTTAAGAGTTTTCCTCCAACATTAATCCTGAAGAAAACACAAGGAATTCTGTCATTATTCACTTCAGGCATAGTAAACAATTCTTCTAGGAAATACACACTGCAGTTTACCTGATGATTGCCTCTTTCTTCTTTTTACTTCTACAGTAGGGTACAATGTGTGTAAAAGAGTATCCACTATCCACAATGATACAACATAGCTCAGATGGATTATCCCGGAAATACCTGTGCGCACTAAGAGCTCCAGCTGAAATACAGAAAATTTCATCCAACTTTTATATGAAAATACATTTTTAGAATTTATATTGATATGAAAGTGTACTTGCTTCATATTTTAAATGCCTGTGACAGACTTCTAAGACCTCAATACATAATACTACAGCCAACACATGAATTAATTTTGACAGTAGATAAAATTAAGTATCGTATATGCCCCCATTTATTTTTTTCAATAATTCCAGTCCATGTTCATTTTCCTCTCGTAAAGTCCAGGCAGACTGATCACACCACAAGTTATCAAACCTATCTAAAGGAGTATCCTATGTCCAGCTATCTTTCAGAAGGGTTGTGATGTTATTTACACATTCCCTGTAAGATACATTTCTTTATTGTAACGCTGCATTTTATTTGCTAATACAAAACAAACCCCAAAAAACCCCACCCACATCCCCCAAAAAAGGAAAGCTATCAAAGACTTCATGCAGATTTTTGGTAGACTTTCTCAAATGCTATCCTGTTTCAAAACTCATCCATTATCTCTGTCATCCTGAGTCTCCTCAAATGTCCTTTAATTATATACCATGACACTCTTAAGAAAGTAGTATAAGAGTATAACTGGAATTTCTAAAAACGAAAAAGTTTAATCCAGTTAGAGTACATATAGGAGCATATCACTCAAAAGCCAGGAAGGAAATGAAGTAATTTCTTTACTATCTTTGTATATACAGGTGTGTGCCTATGCATGTGTGTGCATGCATGCAAATTCATTTGTTTATTTATAAAGTTAACCTTCAAAAATATATAAATGTAAACTAGAAGGAGACAGACTCACCATTTACTCTAAGAACTGCTTGAAATTGATATTCTTCAAATAGAATTTCATTCATGGATTCTTGTATTGAACTGAAGTTAAAATAAGGTTCAGTAATAATAATATTGGTATCTACAAAATCCACCTACGAAAAATACATTAAGACTGTCATTACACAAAACTTAGAAATTAATATTCCATTACCATATTTTGCAGCAGTTGAAGATTGTGTAAATTTGAAGACATGATTACCACTTGCCATATCTGTTTGTAGAAGCTAAGCTTAGAAAGTTTTAGGGTTTTTTAAAGACTTCATCAGTAGTGATACAACTTTATCAAATAAATGAGTAAAAACATAATAGAAGGGAACAGTTTCATACATATTCTGCTCCTGTTGCCATCCTTACAAATCGTAATCCAACATTTTAAAGAGATACCCATAAAGGAACACTACAATACTAATGTAAGATACTTTACACTAATCCTGTCAACTACAGAAAGGTAAGTCTCTTCAACACCTCAGCACTTGCATCACAAAATTACTTATCTAATAACCAAAGATGAAGTCCTGCACAAAGTAGAATCAATAATAAAACTCCCAATGACCTCTAGTGAGACCAGCAGAAGATCCTGGGCTTTCTGCGTTTACTGGTATCTCAAACTCCTTTAGAGAGGACTTCAGAGGGTTACTTCAGTCGTAACTGGATATGGCCCTAAACGTATTACCAGCTGTATCTCTCGGTAGTCCTTCACTCATGAAAAAGAATTAAGAACAAATTTTCCTTGAAACCATGACTACATTGAACCTAGTTCTAAAACTAAAATGAAAGCTAAGTATCAAAAGCCAGCACTGTATATCTTTATGTATGCAGACTAAGATATTTTAAGGTATTACTTTCATTCTCAGTACCACTCTGCCTCCTAGGTGTTATAAAAAAACAAAAACTTTCAGAGTACATAACATTTTTTTTAAAGAAAAAATAAAAGGGAAGCCCTACTACACTTCTTGTGCTAAATCCAGTTCATGTGATAAGTAAGAAAAAATAAGTATCAGATATTTATATTCTATACATTCAACTTACTCATAGGTAGAAAATGGTTAGCCAAAGATTGTTACTTAATGTGTACATCTTTTGGCCTACTGACCTAGCTCATCATTCTCTTTTACATCAACAGTTTCTTGATCTCTAAACCACATTGTATCTGTCTATTATTATTTTTACTAACTTGAACTCTTAAGTATATTGATGTGAATTTCTTAACGTATGTGAACTGAACTCAGTATGAATACGCACAAGGCTAAAAAGCTTAAATGTTTTTTTAAATTCCTACACCAGACCTCAAAGTAAAAATTTTCTTCAGTTTGCAAAAAAATAAATCCCTGTGATCCTAACTGAAGGCACATTCGAAAAGAACAGTAATCTCACCAGTTCTATTTAATATTTGATGTACTTATGTCAATTCCATTAGTCAGTAGTTAACCTCCGCAAAATCTGTAATTAAAAAAAGGCTCTTACTTGGTACATTTCTTTGCCAAAAAGATAATCCCACACTTGTCTCTGGACATCCCAGTTCACCAAGTAACCCTGTAGGAATTTAGAAAAAAAAATTTACACTATTTAGAAAATAAAATAATACTTACAAAAACTAAAATTACTAGAAATCAAAAAATGTCAAGTGATTGATAGACTAGTAAAATAAAGAAATTTGAGAGTAAAAATGTCTAAATTCACATGTCTATGCTAAGGAGTAAATGTTGCATAGGATAAAGAAAGTTACAAGTGTTCCCCATTGATATGTTAATTACTACACTACCAAACCAATGTAAATCGTGTTTCCTATATACATTATTCTCTCTGACAGAAGCCTGTCAGTCTGACCTCGGGCTGGGAAGGTTACGGAGCAGATCATCTTGAGCGCCATCACGCAGCACGTACAGGACAACCAGGTGATCGGGCCCAGTCCGCAGGGGTTTGTGAACGCGTGACTAACCTGACCTCCTTCTGGGACGAGGTGACCCACTTAGGGGGTGAGGGAAAGGCTGTGGATGTTGTTTACCTGGACTTCAGTAAAGCTTTGCAAAAGCTTCTTTTGACACCGTTTCCCACAGCATTCTCCTGCAGAAACTGGCTGCTCATGGCTTGGAGGGGCATACTCTTCACTGGGCAAAAAACTGGCTGGATGGCCAAGCCCAGAGAGCGGTGGTGAAGGAAGTTAAATCCAGCTGGTCACAAGTGGCGTTCCCCAGGGCTCAGTACTGGGGCCAGTTCTGTTTAATATCTTTATCAATGATCCGGACGAGGGGATCGAGTGCACCCTCAGTAAGTTTGCAGGTGACACCAAGTTGGGAGGGAGGGTTGATCTGCTGGAGGGTAGGGAGGCTCTTCAGAGGGGTCTGGACAGGCTGGATCGATGGGCCGAGGATAACTGTGT
>JANXJC010000064.1:15283413-15318540 GCA_027564655.1 Leptodon cayanensis | reverse complement strand
GGGGGGAGGTGGTGTTTGCAGACGCCGTCGCAGCTCGGTGGGGGTGTGGGGGACTCGGGGTGTGTCTGTGCGGGTCCTGTCGCGACATCTGAGCTCTGGCAGGCGCAGGTGAGGGCTCCTGACAAAGGAGATTCGTTCCGGTGCACGCCGAAGGGGTGAAGTAGGTTCGACGTTTTCTGGGTGCCTGGAATCCTATCTAACATGCCCCGTGTGTTAGAACCAAAAAAAACCCAAAACAAAGGGGAAAAAAAAAAAAAAGACAAAAACCCTCTACGGTAAAATCTTGTAGCTGTCAATGTCGTGTGCTGGAAAAACTACAGGAAGTACACAACCCGATTGATACGATTTTGAAAAGCCACTTTACGTTTCTCCCATTTTCTAAAGAGAGACAAAAAACTCTTAGGTACTTGATGTGTCATGATACCGCAGCATTGTTATTCTTCAGAATTTACTTTTATAAATTAAAAAGTATAACCTGAAATGTTGGTCTCTTATTTGCTTATTTTTTTCAAAATGTTTTATTCTATTTTTGTGTGGTATTTCTGAAAGGTGTTTATTTTCATCAGCGCTAATAAATGGAGAAAATCAAACCGAATGAAATGACAGATTGTCGTTTGACTAACCTGTTGATGATGCGCAGGGAAAACACAATTCTCATCCCAGATCCTTTGATATCTATCCTCTAAAGATGATGTATGAAGCAGTAGTAGAATAATTTTTCTCCCTCACCCTACTCCTGAGTTTTGTGGCTGGGAATGCTGGTAGAGAAATCTTGTTTTTACATGAACATAACTGAGCACTGGGTGAATGGAAATGCAATACGAAGATGTCATCAGCCTTTAGTCAGTTTTCCAGTCAGAAATGTGCATGGAATCACTGGGCTTAATTGACTGATACAGCTCACTTCCTATAGTGCTATTCAGCAAGCTGTGTGGAAAGAAAAGTGAACTCTAGTCTCTGTGCTACAGGTTAAAGTCTAAAATGTGTCTGGGAACTGGGCGTGAGTGAGATGAGCTGGATTTTGTCTAGTTTTTCAAATACACAGCTGAATAGATTAGAATTAAGTACTTTTTAATGTTGATAAATTTGTGTTTGCTTTCTGGTGTGATGTGATAATGCTTATTCAACAAGACTACGTCAAATGATTGTGACAAGTTTCATCATTTTTAAAAAGCTTATGGAATATATCTGACAATCTGAGGTTTGCAAGCTGAAGTTGAGGCTTATGATCTACACTATGTCGACATTAAAAGAGCGTGTTCGCTACCTAAAATATAGATAGTAGTAGTATTAGCCCCTTATTATGGGTGTTCTTAATCACATGATCAGATAATATCTTTTCTCCCTGCAGAACTGGTGCTTCAGTGGTTCCAGAATTTGATTACACAAGAAAACAGAACTCAAATGACATGAACACCTGTAAATCTGGTGACTTTTTAAATTTGAGGAACTTGTTTTTTCAACAAAAATTATAATGTTGTTCTTTATTTCAGTTTTTTCTTTAATACATTTTATAAGAACATGATTAAGGTAGGCTTCACGCACTGTTTTATTTCAGTGTGGAGCCAAATACATAAGGAATTTCCTGTAATAAAGAGGGTGCCAAAGGAGACTTTCACTTTATACTGTATTACTATATTGGTTCCTGTTCTGCAATTTTCATAGTTCCTCAAAACTGATGCCTATCTGCTGTCTTCAGCAAAGCAGGTATTAGTGGCAGGATTAAAATGTACTGGAATAAGTCCATATATAATAAAGGAAGAGTGGAAAGAATTATCCTGTTATCTCAATTTACTTTCATTTTTGATGATTGTATTTATGTTTGAAGAATGCCAAATCTAGTATGTACTTCACAAAACAGAAGATATGAACTTGTGTCTTCATTTACAGAGAAGGACTTTCCTTTTTTGCCGCAAATCACAGAATTGCAGAATGGTTGAAATTGCAAGGGGTCTCTGGAGGTCATCTTGTCCCCCAAATGATCATTGATTTAGCAATATTTGTCATGAAGATTGCTGCAATATCTGTTACTGATCTGTTAGCAGTTTTCAGCTTTCTTACTATCTAGATACTGTATATGCAAATTTAAAACCATTGTGTCATTCACCAGCATAGTTTCCATTTAGCAGTTTACGGTGGTTTTAGATGAACTGATACGGACACTGGTGTTGTGAAGGAGCCTGTTAGCTAAGGAAAGTTTTTACGTAGGTTAAGAGTCTTTAAAGTCCGAGATCAAGAAGAGGAAGACCCAAACTGCATTTTGGAACAGTTTTGGTATCTTAAATGACTTTTTACCTTTGTAAAAGTTTTTTCTTATTGCTGTGTTACAGCTTAAGAACAGTGAAGGTAGTAGATCTTATTTACCTAGCTTGTAACAAACCTGTATCTTATGTCAGGATTTGGTGATGAGTTTTTAGCTTTCTCATAGTCTTTTAAAAACTTTTTGAATATAAGCTGTGTCCTCTGTCTTCAACATATGTTGCTTTTCTCCAAGGCTGTGGAAGAAAATGAGAAGGAGGGAAGGGGGTGGGAACAAAATACTTCTTTTTGTTGTTGTTCTTCAGATTATGTGGTTGCTTGGCGTAGGATATGAAACTAATGCTGTCTGCTAAGCTGAAGAGGTGAGTTTGTCATTTGAAGGCTTTAATTTTTGTCAGCTCCGTATTGTGTTAGATGTGGGGGTTTTGTGAATGTGGATGGTGGAGCGTCTTTATTTCATAATGCACATGCCCTAAAATGAAACAAGTATCTGGATAATGGCATTATCCTTTAGAAAGGTAGGAATGAGGCACTGTGCCTAGGACTCTTCTGTGTAGTGTCGGGATCCCTTACTCTTACTGTGAAGGTTTTCCCCAGTGAACTGAAACTTGTGTTGAATCTTCATCTGTGCTGTTACATGCTTTCACAGGTGAGAGATTTTTTTGTTGAACAGCACCTTTTATTGCAGGGTTTTCCATGCACTGCTCTGCTATGATAAGAGCAGATACTCTTCAGTGTTACTTCTTTTTCCATAGTTAGACTTTGCAGGCAAGCGTGTAAAACAATGGTGTTAAAGATTTTCAGTAGGACTCTAGATTGCACTATGCAAGTTCACAATAGTGTTCCTGTTATACTATCTGTGGCTATAAGGGGATCATATCCACTACAGGGGTTTGAATCTTGAGTTGTTTGGATCCAAGATATTGGCAGAGATTGGATATTACTGACACAGACTTGTATAAGGGTTTTTCAGGTGTTTTTTGGTTTTGGCTTTTAGTATCATTGTCTGAAACTCCCATTCTAGTTAATGAGTGGTCCGAGTCTTCTGTGTAAGTATCTGCAATATCCATGCCTTTCTGTGAAAAACAGTTTTGTTTATCAAAATATGTCTAAGCAGCATGAAGGAAAGCTTACAGACTTTGCCTCTATGTTGAGTTAAGCAGCTCCACTGAGTATGACATTCTTCATCTCAATTAGATATTAACTCTTAAGTTTACCAATGATAACACATACTTCAACTTAAAAAAATACATTCTTTGTTTGAACCTTATTTGCTATTTTCACAAAGAAAACAGTAAGAGGTTTAAAAGTGTTTGGTATGCCAGAAACCCAAATTGTTTTTGGTTTATGTAGTGTTCTTCATGAACTTAGACCCTTGCTTTTGCTCACCTGAGGCAGTAGATGTGGAAATACTAAGATTTCAATAGAAGAAAATTGCAATAAATTTTGTGACAATTTTTTTCACCTCATAGTTGGGAAATCATTCTAAAACACATATGAAGATTGATTTTACAAATAATAGCATACTAATTGTATGGATATCAGGAATCAGCTGATCCTGGTATAAACACTGATACCCTACATCATCTGGTACAACCTCACTGATACATGTGCTACCTAAATATTTGACCTGCATATCACCCTGCTTTTATACCAGTAAGACATTCCTGTTTGGTGAGGGATGTTGCCATCTCAAGAGATCTGAGGTGACTCCTTTTAGAATCTACCAATGTAACATCTTTATTTGGCCAGAATGGGCTCGTTCCTTCCCGTAACTAGATGACCAAAATTGTTTGGATGAGCTTTGAGACTTCTGCTAGTAGCAAAAGAAGTAGAATTTTTGCTTATTGTCAGTTTTGTGTATTCCACTTCTATGTCACTTTAGTTTTGTGGAAGTTACCCGATTCTTTTAGCCAGCCATAGAACACAGTGTGTCCTTTTCCTGGACTAAACATAAAACAGCTTCTCTCTTTGCTTGTACTGAAGATTTTAGAGTGTACTCTATGCCACTGACTTTATTGGCTTGTGTAGTATGTGGGGAAAATTGCAAAACACAGTGTAGACAGCCATAATAATCTACATTGTTCTGAATGAATCTATGTTGAATCTGAATGCTTACAGAAAGTGTTAGCATAATGTCTGTCTTAAACAAATGCTGCACGTAGTGAAAGAATGAGTCTGAAAAAGGACAGGTAGTAAAGGAGAGATGCTTGAGACAGCAGAAGAGAATGAGGAGAAGGAGCAATTTAAAGTTTCATTGTAATCCTGTATTTCTTCAATTCCCTTATGTTTGAAATTCAATACTTTCTGTATTTAAGTAGAGACTTAATGCCAACAGTTTTGTCTGTGTGAATGTGTTGGTAGTGTTCTGATGAGCATAAAGGAGTCAATAAATGCTTTTTTCAACAAAAATAAAAAAACTTTCACTTTCTTCTATTTTGTTAGTAGCTTCATGTGTGGTATTGCATTTTAAGCTTCTGTAACAGAACATCTTCCAAAAGGCCAAACTGAAATTGCTGTGGTGCTTTATGAAATTATAAAGGTATTTTGGCGATAAACCAGCAATAATGTATTTGCTGGTAGAATTCTTAATCATTACATGTATTAAGATTTAACATTAAATCTTGTGTTATATCTCAGAAGGATCTCTTAAGCTTTTAGTAGCATTTGGGTTAATAAAATAAACTCGCAGAATTTGACTTACGGTTTTCAGCTTGCTTTACATTATGTTGCAAATGTATTATAAACCTGGATGCTGATTCTGCAGACATTTTATTGGTACAATTAAAGTTCTGCTGAAGCTTTGTTGAAGTCAGACAACTCTTATGTATACATAATAAAAATTAATGCATTTGCAGAATCAATAGGAATTAATGGGCAGCATTTTACTTGTATGTGATCATTTTCTTTAAACGATTCTCAGAATAGTTTTACTGGGAAATAAGTTTCAGAATAAAAATAATGCTGAAGATTACTTTGTGTTCAAGTAGGTGATACACTAGTGTGAAGCATTCTCAGGAAAAAGGGTATTTAAATAAAGCCTGTGAGGAATAAAATTGTGTCTTATGTTCAAATGATTATGGTGTATGTAAGAATCAAAACAAAGCCCACAGTTACATTTTTTTAAATTTGGTATTTCTCCTGATGAAACCTTAGCGTGTTTTTTTTTTTTTTTTTACCTCAAAGGGGTATAAAAGTATGTACTAAAAACCTTCGGAGTGAGAGGTGCTTGTTAAAGTGTATTTTGCTTTATTTTCTGCTTTCTTTTACAAGCAGATTGGGCAAAGGAAATTAGATAATTTCTGATAAAACATCAATGAAATTATGAAGGCTTACATGAAGTGATTTGTTTCACAGATTTGTTGCGAATCATGAGAGTAGTTGCTACCAAGTAATTACACAACATACCTAGGTTTTGGCTGCTTGCAGGGAAACCCAGGTTTCTCAATCCGGTAGCTCCCGCAGAAGTTCTTACGTACACCTTTGTGTGGAGCTGGTGCTAACCAGGGTTCAGATCTCTTCATTGTCTCCTCTTTTCATGGGAAGAAACAGGAGAGGAAAGTAAAAAAAGAGCTGCCACTCAGGCTGTGGCATTTAGTACTTCCAGGCTCCCCTCTGGATGTCCGAGCCTTGCTGTGTGAAGAATGCCCCCAGCCCCGGTTTTGTGGTAGCTCTGCCATGCAGCTTACCGTGTAGCTTGAGAACACCAGAGCTTTTATTCTCTCGGAGAAGTTGGCTGCTTCTGTTACCTGACTCCCAAGGAAGCAACCTTGGGATCCAGCTACCCAGGAATCTGGAAGTTATGTGGTTGCTTGCTCCTGGAACAATTCTCCAGTTGTAGTTGCTCCCGTTGCTGGGGATCTGGAGGTCTGCCAAAAACAAATCACTTGTAACTAAGTATCTGTAATTCACTTCAATGATAAATTTCCTAAACATTGTTCAAATATCCCAACAAGCTGCCTACTAAGGGCACTGTCCAAATGCTTGGATTTTATTGTACCCAAAAGGGTAAAAGTGTAGGAATTATATTCAGGCTGAGGCATCTTTTTAAAGTGAAGACAGTTAACAGAAAATTTCTTTCTTTCATGGTCTACCAAATGAAAGATTCTCATTTTCCAGTTTTGAGAAGCTTAATGTACTAAAATTTCATAGCCTGCAAAATCAGAATGACAAACGTGTGCAGGTCTTTGTAGTACTGCCTCAAATACAAAAACAAATGCAAGAAGTCCTGTTGCCTTATGTCTGTAGAGTCATGTTTTTTTAGTGTAAATTTTGAATAAGTGAAGTTGAGACACCATGAATAGGGACAAATAATGTGGGCTAAGAAATCACAGGCGAGGCAAAACAGAACTGAAAATTTGTCTCCCATTTCAAAATAAAATAAAAGCCTCTTATGCTATGTCTCCGGGCTATTTTCCTTCTCACATTCCAAATATACTTACTGAGTATCTCTGAAACCACTTGGCTATATTATATAGCCCTTTTCTGCAAGATTAAAATTTTCTCCATAAGCTGTTCATTTAAACATGGCTGCAGTATTATAGTATCAGACAGCAAGGGATGTTCTTATGGGAATCTAGCATTTTACAGAGATCCGTTTCCTTTTTAGTTCTATAATGTCATGATGTGTAACAAACTGTTGTAACTGCAGTTACCTTTAGCTAAATCTCTCTTACGTTATTGTATCACTCCTTTTTCCCTTTGAACTTGATCCCGTGTGTGTCCCCTGTGTCCCATTCCCTGCAGCGATCCCAGCTGGCTCTGGTGGAGATTGGTTTGCTGTGAATATCCTTACCACCAAAATGAGTACCAGAAGCTTCTCAGAAGCCGTGGCAACTGACCACTTGCTTTCACCAGGAATAGGGGCCTTTTGTCTGAATACCTTGCCCTCAGGTAACTTCCCCTATCCCACCTTTGTGGAGTAAATGTAAGAGGTGGTATGTGTTTATATGAATTTGGGAGTGAAATGAGCTCTATAAAATGTTAATTCGGTTTTCTTTCCTGTTGGGTTTTGTAACTGACAATTCTGCAAAAAAATAATTGTTTGCTATGCAGCTATGTGTATTGGGTTTGGTTTTTTTTGTTTTGGTTTGGTTTGTTTTTTTTAAGTCCTAAACAAAATTTGCAAAACTGGTTTGTGAAGTAGATCAGCAATCCTATTATAAACGTACCTTTATGTGTGTTTTCTAGATGTAGTCTTCTAGGTGTTTCTCAATATCTTTAGGCTATTTGACATTTGCTGTTTATCATTTACACCTACTTAATTCCTTTTTGTATCTTGATGTTTATTACCTCTGTATTGATAGATATTTGAAGGATCAGTCAGCTTTTTACCTAGTTTACAGAAGAGAATAGCTGATTATTTTTTTTAATTGAAATAGTCCTTTTAGTTAATGTTTTACTGAAAAATCTTATTTTGTTCTGAGATCTGATCTGTTAGCGTTAAAAGGATATCTGCTAATATCACATAAATAGATGATGTGGTTTCCAAAAGGCAGATGTTGTCATGCTTTTACATGGCACTGTTATTTCTTGATTTTAAATTTATAAAATTATTTTGCATCAAGTGGCTTTTCTTTGTATTAGGTGCAGAATGTTGTATTTTGAGTGGAATTTAATAGTTACCACGTATAAGGAAGTTCTCAAAATGTGAGGTGTTATTTTTGCTGCCTGCAATGTGGAAGTTGTGTATACCTTGCTACATATGGTTTAGTACATGAGGATTTTCTGTTATCTTGTACTCAACGTATGCATTAAGGTCTGTCGTGTATAGGATTGTCATGTTTGAAACAAGTTTTTTGGGTTTGATAATACTGACCGTTTCTATGCTTGTGTGAGTGGTGGGTGAAAAGACTCATGGAACAGAAAAGCTAATATCGGTCTGTGTGAGGATTTACCATAAAGGAATGAGAAATTGCTTGAGCAATGTTTTACTTGCAAGGTGATTATAATTCACACAGTGTAAGCTCCTCATTTACGCACAGTGCTTGGCTATGTCTGAGCAGATCTGCTGCATGACACATAATTAGATAATAGCCACTGATGACAGCAGCTGTTTCAGTTCTGCCTGTACCCAAAAAGCAACCAATACAGTTTTTCCAAATAGAAAGAAAATAATTTCCTGTATGTATTATTACAGAATTAACTAGGGGAAGCTTTATGTACTGTCAAGAGAGTTGGTGGGAATGTCAGTATTTGAGAAAGTATGGAATGGGTCTTGGAGTGAATGGATGAGTGTACTAAGCTGTCTTTAGGAAGTCAGCTGGAGTAGTCGTCCACGCCAGAGTCCTTCTGTGTCATGATGAAATGGAAGCAATTATTTGGAAAGCATCAGCAAAGCAGATGTACCATTCAGTGCTTCACCTCCGAGGATGGGAGAGATAAGGGGGGTGGTGTGACACCACAGCAGACGCGTTACACAAGTATGGGGTTGGTTGTTGAGTCAGGGACCTAATTAGTGCCTGGATAGGAAGATGTGTCTTCAGACTTAGTAAGTCAAAAGGCCTGATGAGTGTTAGGTGGTTCAGGTCCTGTAGAGTAGCCTGAAAAGTCCCACCTGAAACTGTAGGGTTGTAGGTAGCGTTTTGGACTTGACGAGTGTGCTGTAAGTTGTGGGCAGCTGAGAGCAGTAGGTCCAGGCTGGGTGTGCAAACGGGAATGCCCTGTGCTGCTCCAGGGGGTTGGCCTGTGAGCACCTTTGCAAGATGCTGCACAGCAGATCATGCAGATGCTCTCCATGCTGGACATCCAGTGGGTCACGCAGGGTTCTCCGTCTTGCCCTCAGCCACCAAATGCACACCTGACCTAATTCTACAGAAGCTCAAGGTGTGATTAAATAGAGCATGCAGGCATTCGTGTGGGGTGGCCACATTACCCACGGGTAAAGGGGTGATACCCTTCTCCTGTACAAATTGAAGTTGGAGGGTGTAAGAAGGTGCCAGTCAGGTATCCTAGGTGCTGAGGGGTGTACTTGAAAAGTCTGGTGACAGGGGTAGCTGCTGCAGTGGGTATTGCTGTCTAGGAGTCCCTTGTGATTGATTCCCTACAGCTTGCAGAGTGAGGGAATGGTAGCCCTTGCAGTTCATCTACTGATAGGGGCTTCTTGGGAGGAAACTGCATGGTATTGGGGAATCCACGTGGGACACAACATTGCTGATACAGGTGACTTCTGGGTAAAGGCTGGGAGATAGTCTCTCAGACCACCAAAGTTCTGCCCGCTATAGATTTGCCTACTGGTTACCCGCTGTCTACTGACAGTGGTGGTGAGATTTTACAGTGCTATGGCAATGCTGTCTTCCTGGTGCAGACTGTGAGAGTGCCATTGTTTGCGGGACTGCTTTTGTTCAGAAATATTAAACTTTATCCTCACAAGTGTTTATTTTCAACCTAATGTACTGTGAATATTCTGAAGTAAATAACTTAAGTGTTTATGTGTCAGAGCGTGTCTGGTTAATCTTACTATGTTGTAGGCATAAAAGTTATTACCCTCCCTACAAACCCTACCACAAGTACCTTAATTTTTTTTATTTTTTTTTAAATTCTTTGAAGCTTTTGATTTTGGTACTATATTCTATCCTGATGTTTTCTTGGGCATTAAAATGTTCTGCAATGAGTGTTTCCTTTTACTGGCTTTAAATGTGTTCTCTTTTAGATTCGTGTGTGTTTTTGTTCTTATGTTAAGATAAAGGAGCATCCAATTAACTTTTTGTGTAGTGTTCATTACTTTGTCGTTAATGTTTTTGTTTATCCTCTTTGTTTCTTAATTAGTTTTAATATTTTCAGAAATTGATGCAGTGTCCAATATGAGGGCATGCCGTCATATTTTGTGGTGACATTTAGTACTACCTACCATTCATTTTCTGTACATAGAAGTACTTTAACCTTCATGTATCCCAGACAGTTTTTCACCCTCTCTTATTTTCCAGCTTTATTTTCTAAAAACATACCTTTCTCTTAGAACCCAGTAGTTTCCATGAATTGTATCTTCAAATGTTCAGTATTTTGCATCATCAGTGAGTCAGCTGTTGCTGCAAAGCCACTTGCTGATGTCTTGGGTTCCTCAGAAGGTCAGTTTTCTGTGGGCTTGATGAATGTGACTTTAATGTTATCTGTCAACTTTTACACATTTTAACTCAGCCTACGGAGCTAAAATTCATTTACTCCACATCTTACATAAACCATACTTAATGGTTTCTTGCTGGGTGAAATACTACTTCAATACACTGCATTAAAATTAAAATGTCTCTAGGACAGCCAGGATTCACTCAAAGGTTTCTGTTACTTCCTAGTTCGCCAAGTTTTTCTAGGGCATTACTAAATATACTTAGTGCCTTTGGGTTTCTCCGTATCCTTTGGACATAACAGATATTGCTGCTCTTGCAGTCTTCTCACCAATTCCTACTAACCTTAAGCCTTTACTGTATAGTTAATTTTTGTAGCAGCTTTTGTGATGCTTTTTGGTTGAAGTTTTTTAAAATACCAAGAGAAGATATCAGTTGCTTGATTCTAATCTTGTGACATAGGTCTGAAGGATTAAAATAGACATCTTTTACAGAAGTTTGGGTTTTGTATTTGTTTTTTTCCCCCCTGGTCTATCACATCCGCGCAAAATTTTCATTAGTGCCTTACTGTTTCAATACAGGTCAGTCACTTATTGCATCTGTAAAGTCTGTCTTTGGTCTGTGAACCATTCACTTAACGGCAGCTAAATCTTTAATCCTGTATGACTGTAGTCTGTCTCACCTTTTCTCTCCTGTCATGCCCGGATCAAGAAGGGAATGCTACTAAGAACTCTTCTGAATGTCATCGTGCTTAATGTTTCTGGTATGTAGAGTTGTTTTTTAACCTAGGGAGTCTGTCTTTTTTTCATCTAGGACTTGCTGCCATCTAAATAGGTATAACCATCTTGGTACTTTGGACTTAACTAATGATGTGCTGCCTTGGGGAAAAGTATAGCAATGCTCCTGAACTCAGAATTTGCAGGTGATGTTTTGCTCCTGAGACACTGATACTTCTGGCTGCATGAAAGAAAATACAAGAGAGGAAATTGTTATGTTGCCTGCAGTATGCTATTTTCTGTGACTTTTTTTTTTCTTATTTAAAGGTGAGAGGGATTTAGATTTATTATTATTTTTATTTTTAAGATCAAAACTGCTGTTGAAAATCAGCTTTGATTTGTGGTGTTACACTGGATGAGAGGAACTCATAACAGTACACACTCTGGTGATCCCAATCACCAATTGTTTCTGTGGCAGATTTGACAAAGAGTTAGTTCTGTTCCTCTTCTATTTAAACACAAAGTCTTAAAATTTGATGTGGTACAGTGAGCAGAATGATAGTAGACTTCCTTCTCTCTGTTACCTAGAGGTGTGAGAAGCCGATATCTTCTCAGAAACTCAACTGAAAAAAGACTGTTTTTCTTGCTTCAGAAATAGATTTCCTTTGTGATCTGATAATGTGGTTCAGCCAGGTGAAACAGGAAAAAAACCCAGTTATCTTTCTGTTCCATTTCTGCTGTATTGATACAGTTGCTAGTGCTTGGTAGGTCATGCTTCCCTTTTTCAGAGCTGGTTGTTCTGAACCATACATCGTTTTAAGGAGTTCTAGTTCATAATAAGGAGATAAGCAAAACATGTGGCACATACTATGATTTAATAGTCTGTCATGATTAAAGCATACATGTAGGATCAAATCACTGAAAGAAATTTATTTAAGATCAAGGGAGGCATATGGTAGAGCCAGGTGGAAGAGATTCTATATTGAGTAGATGTGCAAAACAGCTGAGAATCCCATGTCCATATGCAATCCAGATTTCTGTTATTTCTCCATTAAATCCAGAGGTTGGAGTTTCTGTTGATGAACTTGACAAAGCATCTGGTATTCTCTCCAAACCTTTGAGGAGCACTGCTCTAAGCTTCATGTGGTCTGTGGCCTTCATTATACAAACCATATAGCATAAACTATGTGCTTTCAAGAGGAGTGTTTTCCCCTGTCTTCTCTACTGGTTTTTGGTTGTTTTTTCTTTCTAGTTTTACTTCTTGGCCATCTTCTCTGCAAGCATGGTGGAGTGCTCCATTCAGAGCTCCAAGCCTGCATTGTTACAAACAAAACTTTAGAAAATAAGTATTTCAGGCAAGGAAAAAAATTAACCGTCTGTGTAGATTTTTAGTTGTTTTAGAGAGAAGAACAAAAAGAACAGAACTGTTGTGTTCCTGACAAAATACAATGATTGTAACTTAATACTCTACATAGTCTACATAAAATCCTTACTACTGTGCTGTTATTGTGCAGTCCTGTGCTTTTCACTAAACTCTTAATCTGTTCTCTGTAAATTAAAGTTGAACTATCTAACTGCATGGTAGTACTTAGTGTGTGTGTATGTATATATGTGCCCAAGGGAGCTATGTCAGGCTGCCTGTGGTATTGATAACTTCATATTTCTGGATTCTTGCATTTAAAGTGTAAAATATTTTATAGCATTAATCTACCTCATAGAACTGAGTATTAAAACTGAATTGAAATTCATGCTATCAGATATATTAATTCAAACCTCAAATCGTACGTTTTGAGGAAGGAAGGGTAGTTTGTGAAATTGAAACTAAATCCGTGAAAACAGTTTTGCTTAGAATATCTTGTGGTGTTAGCAAACCGAGTATGTATGACCTCAATAACAGTGATGTCTTACTGCCACAGCAAAACAGTGTAACGTAAAGCTTTGGTGAACTCAACCATGCCCTTTACTTACATTCCTCTTGCCCTTCCCTTTTACTTTTCTCTGTTCTGTTTTATTCACTTCTTGTACTGAGTAGTGGGTATTAGCACTCGGTCTGTTCCCTAGAAAAGGAACATCAGTCAGGAGTTATTGGGATGTTGTGCAGGGAAAGGGTCCTGTTGTCAAGGCCTCTGCTCCCAGTTTGACCCAGTTTTTAAGGATTAATTAACTCATTCTAAGGAATGAACACCAGGGTGAAAAACAAATGGCAAGAAGAGATGGAGCTGTTTACTTGTGCTAAGTAAAAGAGAAGAACGTGTGCATGTAATGAAGTTGGTGACATTGTTAGTTCTGAGTAGTTATATGAAAAGCTGATAGAGAATTTTTGAATGGTTTTCGCTGATGAAAGATTTCTAATCATGAAACGTTATGACACAATCAAAGATCTGTAATTACTACATATTCTGAATTACATGATTCTACCCTAACTTTATGGGAAGTACCTCTCTGCTTTACATAAAAATTGTATCATAAATATGATAGCCTAATAAGTTCTCAAAGTTCAAGCAGTTAAGCATTCTAGGTTACAGCACTAAGAGACACGGTAGTTCTTTAGATGTAGAGATAACTTGCCAACCTCCAAAGCTGTGCTGCCTCCTCCTTAGCTTTTGCCTGGCGATAAATATTAGAAAATGTCTCCAACACCAGAATATTTAGAATAATATTAACATTGAATTTAATAATAAAATTAAAAGTTAATAGTATTAAAATATTAAATTGCAGATTTTATGTGGGTAGCAGTTTTGTCAGTGATGATTATACCAAATCACAGCAAGTTCACTAGAACTTGCACTAGACACACATCAATGTGTCTGTGGTACGTCTTGTCCCCCAGTCTCTGTTGACTGAATGCAAAGCACACCAGAAAGAAAAGTCAAAGCACTCTGGCTCAGTGGGGCATGTCCTGGTTTGATGTGCAGTGGCATCCTAGAACAATACCATGTGGGGAGCTGTGGTTGCTCTAAGGCTTTTTTTTTAAATTTTTAATTCAAAATGCTGTTCTTTTTGTCGTTTGGCTCTTCTTTTAATTTTATGCGTGAAGATCTGAATTCTTGTAAATTCTAACTAACGGGTGTGATCACATTGTGTTTTGCAGGGCTAGCTGCCCAAATAGGCCAACTTCTAATTTTTTATTTTTTAAGTTAGAGGCCATTGTATGAAACTAAAAGCTTTTCCTGTTATATCAGGTAGTATGAAATGGTTCTAAAGTGCTGAAAATATCCAACAGACAAAAAGTGTATTCTGTGGAACAATTGGGTTTCGAAGGAGCAGGGAACTAGCACAGAAATGTAAAGTGTTGCATCCTCGGTGGAAAATCAGCTCTGGACAAAGCAGATGGGGTTGTTGTATATTATGAAATTACTATGGGTTTTGGGAAAACACCACAGTCTCCTCAGCATCCACTCATCAGTCACATTCCAGCCTGGAAGTGGAATGAAGAGATCTGCTGCTGCAGGTGCCTCCACCTGAAATACCTTCTCACAGCTCACCTGTTAAGAGTTTTTTTCTGTGACTTGAAATGAAGGATCTAGTCTCACAGGTGGAGATCCTCTTATGTCAGTCTGTGCTGAATGAAGCAGCACTCAGAGCATTTTTCCTTTCGCTGACTGCAGGAGAGGTAACAAATTCAAAGCAATGCTCTCAGAAAATTACACAAAAAGTAGAAATGGCGGGGGGGGAATGATGCTCCTTGTTGAAATTGGTTTCCCTGTCCTTCTGCTCCTTGTTGGGAGGGACTGGTTCCTATTTTGTCTGTTTGAAGGATGTCGGAAGTAACTCAGGATTGGCTTTGCTGTCTCCATTCTCCTCCGTAATGGTATTTTGGTGTCTTTCTCACTATGAAGTTTGGAAACCCATTCCTGTAGATCCTTGGGCTTTCACTGCGATGTGTCTGCAGTTGAGATCAAGTCGACTGTTAGATCTGCCTCCAAGCTGAGTGGCATTTCTGGTGTGGCATAGCAACAGGGGATTTCTTCCACAGAGCGTGAGTCTCAGGAGACTTTGTGTGTGTGTAATGGGAGAATATTTTGGCATTCACTGTATAAATGTGACTTTAAAATAACACCAATTTGTGATTCTTTTGTTGACCCTCATCTAGAAAGTCAAGAGTGAAGAGTTAGTATGATGTGACTGAAAACATTCAAAGGTTGCTTTTTATTCTTCTAGGAATTTGAATTAGCTGAGTCAGATGAGACTTGTCAATATGATTTTTGACATAGGAGGCTTTATATTTTGCAGTTACTGATGGGATGTTTTGCTGAGACAGGTTACTCAGCTCTTCTCATTACGCTTTCTTGTTAAAAGGAACAAGGAAGAGTGACCAGAAAATGAAATAATTTTAAGTCTTTTATTCCCCTCATAATGTTTCTAAATGGAGCATTTGGAAGCACATTAGTTGTCAAGGAAAATATATTTTGCAATAGCCTTATCTTAATGTATTTTTAGTACTGAAGTTATTAAAATATTCACAAATCAAAGCTCATTCCTTCCAGATAACTTATTCCTTGTAAGCAACACAGAAACAATTGCAACACTTTTCTCATAAGAAACTGGTCTAGTATTATTTGCAAATACATCCTGAATAATCTCAGTTATAGTTAAAAAAAAGAAACAACTGAACTTTGAATTCTGAACAAGCTTCTTCCCCTGTGCACCTCCACCCTCAGATGTCTTGATCTTTGAGAGTTCCTCTTAGTGATTAAACTGACAAGTGATGAAGCTCTGTAAGTTTTTGATGTCTGGCTGAATGTTTCATAGGAGTGGTAAAGTGGATGCTTGCATTTTGTCAGGCTGGGTAAATGCATTTCCAAAGCTTACCATCACAAGAATGCACTAAAGCTGTCGGACTGAGAAAATGCCTGCCATGTTTCAAGCCACACTTGGAAACTTAAGAGGAAAAGCTCGCCAGCCTTCTGCACCTTCTTCCACCATCTCCCCCTGAGTATCTGACTTCATAAGGACCTCATAGTTCGGTTAGAAATTGATCTCTTTAAAGGGAAGGAATATTGGAGTTGCACCTCCTGGGGTGTTGCTTCAGGGTGATGTTCCATCCTTGTGGACAGACAAACCCCTTTGCTCTCTGCCTGCGGAATATCAGTGTGGGGAGATTTCAGTGGGAAAAGTCACAAAGCGTAATGCAAACAATAGTATTTTCTACTACCTAATCTTGTAAAATTAGACCCCGTTCATGAGCAGAAACAATTTTCCATGGCAGAATGGAAATGTGGTTAAGTATAGCCTATTCTTCAGCTTGAGGTAGATATGATGCTACAGCTGTTGATTTGAGGGTAGAGTACCCATGATTTTTCTCTCACAAGGATGTGAACTATTTGACACAGTCACGTGGATTGTGCTTGGTATCAGCAAATCATAGCACCTTTGAAGTATAATGAAATTTATTGCACGTGTACTCTTTTAAATAGTTACATTTTTTTTAGCCCTTGTATATCAGATTGACCTTTCATCCAATATTTTATATACACCATGCTGCTATGTGTATGCATGCATATTTCTAGTTTATGTTATTAAATTCCATGATTAAACCTAATTAATAATGTAAATAAAACTCTTCAAGATTTTAACTTTAAATATATATAGAAAGGTACTATTTGTAAGGAGTAGTTTTTTGTTACTCCTCCTGAGTGAATTCTAAGCCACTCCTGCTTGCTCTAAGAATGAGAGTATCAGTTGTAGAGGTTTTGGATTTTTTTTTCTCCTTTTGAAAAACTAAAGAGTGAAATAGATTCACTTTTACCTTATATAATTTAAAATAAATTGTTGAATAGTTTGAATCAAGGATTTGTTATTCTGGATGATAGACAAATTAGAAGATACCTCATAATATATTTAATTTTGTTTATGTATTTGTAAATGGAGTTAATGAGATGCAGAAATTTAGAGGGACTAAGCAATTGCATGGTACCATTTCTTTTCAGGGTGAAATTGTACCTAAGATGATTTCCTCACCCCCAGACCATTGCTTTAAGTTAAATTATCAGCTATATGTGAGACAGCTGATTGTTTTATATGCATTTACTTAAGGAGCATGTTTGGTTTTAGGTTCACCAAAAATTTGTCACCTGACAAGATCAACCTGAGCACATTAAAGGGCGAAGGTCAGCTGACCAATCTAGAGCTGGATCAAGAGGTGCTTCAGAACATGCTGGATCTTCCAACATGGCTTGCTATAAACAAAGTCTTTTGCAATAAAGCATCCATTAGGGTGAGTATTTTATTGTGCTGCAATGGTAATTAGCCCAATCTTTCTTTTTCTCCTTATGCTTCTGTAAGCTTTCAAGCAACTTTGTATTAATAGAAAATTGCAATGTGTGCTTGATAAAATTTTAAGAGAAGAACAAAGATGTTACCAGCAATAATTTCTTACTAATTTTTGTTTCTCATGTGATGACATGAAATACGTATGGAAATGATGAAAATAAGTAGTGATTTTTTTAAATTTTTTTTTTTTCTCTCTGAGTAGAATTTATTCCTGCATGTTCTGAAATAGGGGTAGAGATAAAAGCTTGTATTTGCCCATGGTAATTCGTCTACTATAATTATTTATTATTCTCTTTTTCATGTGTCATTTCTTCTCTTTACCCCTCTCTTTCTATTGCTTTCCCTCTTGTTCCTTTCCTGTTTTGAAAAATATCTTTCTGAGGGATTCTGGTTTCTGTGGGAAATGTGGAAACACTCTAAATCTAGTCGACGTTGCTTTTCGGTCCTTGTGGCTGCTAAGAATCGAAGCAATGTTTATCATCTCTCCTAGGTTATACTAATATGAGAGTAAGAAATGAAGTTATAGCTTATTTTTGACAGAAGTTATGATCTGGTCAAATTTTGGCACCTCTTCAGTCTTTTGGGGTTGTTATTTTGTTTTCCTTAATGGGAGATTGTCCTGATTTTTCTGAATGCAGTGAACTTGATGCTTTGTTGCAGGCATCCAATTACTTGTAGGCCAACAGAGCAAACGTGGATTTTCTTTCCTTTTAAAGGAAAGAATGTGGAAGACACTGTTGATTTTCCTGATGCTTGACAGCTCAGTATTAAAGAGACAGGTGCTATTTTATTCCTCTGTTTTCTGCTCAGTGATAAGTAGATTTTTGAAGTTCTGTTTTTAACACCCAAGATAAATTTGTGTGTGCATAAATTTACTATACAATATTTTTTAGATAAACTTGATAATTTGAAAGGAGTGTTATTCTGAGTTCAAGAGTTACAAATATAATTTGTATATATAAAACACATTCTAAACAAATGCTTTATTTCACTTTAATTTTTACTTTGCTTTAGAATAATGCTTTCCTTTGCAGATACCATGGACAAAATTGAAAACACATCCCATCTCTTTGGTGAGTTTTGAGATCAATTCCTAAATATACTCTGTGTAGCAGAATTTATCTCAAATATTTAAATAGTTCTCTTGACCTGACTCTAGAAATAACCAAAACATTAATGGGCCTTTATTAAGTGTCCTCTGGGTAGCGGCAGATCAAGACAAAATGCCTTAATGTTTTTCTTGGTAGGTTTGTTTTCTTAACCTATGGCTTTGGGCATCATGACTATAATGTTTGATTGTTAGCTATTTTTCTGTCAAGTTCTTCAGTCTTTACATCTTAATTTGGGTTTCCCTGAAGGGTGGTTATTTGTCCAACTAACCTTTTTTACAAGTTCCTGCCTGTCTTTTGGAGCTATCTTTTCTAAGGACTTTTCTATTCTACATCTGTACTCCACCCAATGGCCTCAGTTATGGCAAGTTTGATACGTGTAATAGTTCAGGGTTTCTGTAACAGCCTAGGATTCAGCCTGGATATAAATAGGATGTAAAATGTGTAAATAGGACTCAGCAACAATTAGAAGTAATGTTAATTCTTGCATTTGTTTAATTTTGTTCATTTTTAAGTATACTAAGAAATGTGGTGGCACCAGAAGTGATCTGCTTGATGATGGCTAAACTTTCTTAATTGTGTTTATTTAGGAATGAATATTCCTTTAACTGTCATGCTTCCCAGTCTTGCGTTGAATTCCTGAATGTGCTTGTAATGCCTTAGTTCTGAATCAGACGTGGGAAAGACATGTTGTTTTAAATACTTGATGCATTTGCTAGTGACCCAGTTGTTATGTACTAATGTCTGTACTGCTTCTTCCTGACACACAGAGCTTAAAGCGTGGTAATGCTGAGGTGAGATGATTCAACCTCTTGACTGTAAGATGCAACTGCCAAATTAGGAAATCAGCTTAAGCCGTGCTATTCTTAAAGATTACATACTTTGACCTATGGTAGCAAGGCCTGATTGTTTGTTTTGCTCCTATTGAACTTACATTAGCAATCTCTGAGGCTAAGATAACTTTCAAAGTCACCTTTTTTCCATAAAGCTTTCCTTGAACAGGTGCACTAAGTTGATAACAAAAGTTCAATAGTACACTGTACAACAGCCTTTTTGACTTCTAAAGGAAGGTGAATTCAATGGCCTAAATGTCCAACTTCAGCCCTTTATTACATCACTGAACTTCCACTATTTTGTTGGGGATATTTTTGCTACTGAGAGTTCGATTAAATTGGAATAGCATCCTCTGTCTGCATAGCTTAGGAGGTAACTAGAACCCACGCGTCTAGCCAAAGGTACTTTCACTGAGCTGAGTTGCCCTTTGTGAAAATCTGTCTGTTAACATAGTGGCAAATACTAAGTTATCTTTGCTCATAATCAGGTTTTGTTTCTATATGACAAACAACATGATTTTGAGGAGTGCTTTGGGGGCCTAAGGATGCTGTGCAGCAGTTTTTCCTCTATCAAAGTACAGTAGTTGCCAGTGAGAGAAGAATAGACAGGTATCTACATCCAGGTGTTCTTCCTTAACTCCTATTTATATTATGCAGACTCCTTAAATCACTGCACTACTGTTCTTCGCACTAGTCATGTAGTGAAGGAGATTGTTCTGAAGCTCTTAATTTAAGAAACCTTAGAAGAGTGGTCAAACATCCAAAAATGTTAGGATAAACAAGAGAAATCCTGGCTTCCCCCCCAACCCCCACTATCCTCAAACTAAGTGATTGTTTTTTTCTGTGTTATTTTTTCCTCTGTTGTTTTGCAAGGCAAGTTATTCATTGAGACAGCTGAGAAGATAATTTAAAAATGTCCAAATTTACTGTTAACAGCTAACGCTTCCCTTCAAGCATCAAAATATAGTGAAGTATAAATAAATCTGGAGTAGAGAGTTTATGACTTTCTAGGTAGTAGTGAGGGCATTTCTTGAATAAGAATATCACAGAAAAATGTTGTGGAGCAAGTGGATTATGAAGACAGATGCAATTAACACAATATGATAATAAAGTCCAGTAGGTAGAGCAGGTTGAATCATGAAAAAATCTAAAATGGAGGATAAAGCTTTCTAGTGTGCTTTGTCTGACCTAAGAGAGGGTAAATGGAGGAATTCAGAAGGGGTGGTATAAAGTCAGAACTAGACAGGGAAGTAGTATTAGCTGTTGTGTTTTGATGAGCTTCCAATGGGACAAGGTTTCAGAGCTATAAGCCTTAAATTAAGAGCCTTCCAGGTTGTATGATAAATTTAGGTCACAAGCATTGTAATGTAAGTTAGGAGGTTCTTGGATTTATTCAGTTGCTGGGAATAAGGTTTTGCATTTGGTGTGTTCCCATTCTGTTTGCCCCCCTGTTAGCATGCATTATTTATATCTATGTGTTATAGTTCTACTATTTAAATATAGCCTTCAGTTAAAATAGGATTTAGGTGTCTCATTCCCTTAATTCCCAGCCTCTTTTGTAAGGGTTCCACCTCATGTACAAAGAATACAGTAATAGCGTACAATTTTACTAGAATATGTTGTGTTGCAAATTATACTAGAATATATCTTTTTAGAAGATACTTGTTTTACTAGACCTACTGAAGATGCATATACACAGAACATATATGCACTAATATGTGTATGTATTACATATATTCAGATTTTGTTTTAAAGATGCAGCACAAAACTTTATCTGCTATCACATATTTTAGTAGACTAGTTTCAAATATTTTCCATTAAAATTTTCTGAACTTACTGAACCTTTTAGAAAACTCAGGAGGTATTAAGTATTTCAATGAAAGAACAATCATATAGGAAGAAAACTGAGATGTGCATGCATTAAATACTGCCCTTTTCAAAATGGAATTTTTGAAAATGCATGTGATGGATAAATAATACTCGGGGATCAAGAATTATGTCATCCAGTATTTGACTGGGAAGGTCAGTTAGAATTCATAAAATTTAAAAATTTATATGAACAAATTGAAAAATACATAATTTTGCTACGTTACAAAGGTTTATGGGAAAATTGACGTGGTAAGATATGTTCTCCGTATATTTCAGAAAAAGTTCTCAAGTGATTTTTTTTGTTTGTTTGTTTTTTTTCTTCATATGTTATATATTTACTTCCTTACCTCTTAGGTCTCCAATTTTTTGTTTTGTTTTGTTTTTCAAGTCCTTGGATAAAGTTGTAATGGAAATGAGCACATGTGAAGAGCCACGTGCCCCTAATGGACCCTCTCCTATAGCAACTGCATCTGGACAGAGGTCAGTGATGATACTTACATGTAATTAATTCAAAAAAGTCTAAATTGCTCATTTTGAATTAATATAAAACAGTTAGATCCTGGGCAAATTTTCAGAAGTATATAGGGTTGCAGCTTGCCATTTCCTTCTCTCCAAAATTTTATTACTTGTAGGTGGAGTTACATATGTATAGTGATAATGGAACTATGCAGACCCAACCCTGGAAAGAACATCTTAACTATGTATGGACCTTCCTAGGCATGTTTCGTATGGGTGCAACTACTGCATCAAAAATTTACCAAGTTTAATTGATATTAATTTTTTTTTAAATTAAAGACATTTTGCTTTCAACCTGTTTGGAAAATATATATAATATTGGGGTGGGTTTTAAAAAAAAAATTGTCTTTTGTTTGGTCTAAAAAACAGTATTAAGGGCTATTTGTTAGTATGGTGTCTTCAAGTTCTATTTCCTTTATTGTATCAGCCAAATCTTACTGAAAAATTTCATGCACGCTATATAGCCCAAAAGTCAAGTCATGTGGTGGAACAATATAGCGTTGCATCAGTGATTTCCATCCCCCCACTCCCCCAGTCAATTCCTTCTTATGGACCCAAAGCATTTTTCAGTGGGCGTAGGGACCCATATACAGAGAAACAAATTTGATGATACAATTGCTTTTCTTATTTTAACTTCTGCCTAATATGTAGAAGCAGTCCATGGGCCTCTATGTCTCCTAGGGTACAGCTTGAAAATCATTGCCATAGAGATTCTGTGTAGGATGGAAGTTATAAAAAGGAAAAGGAATGACAAACCACATAAAATCTACTTTTCAAAGAAGCAGAAAAAAAAAGGCAAAAAATTTTAGATGTTAAAAGAATATTTAAAATACAATTTTCCATTCATTAATCTAAAACATTCAGAACGCATAAGATTTTTATTAAAAAAATTAATTGCAACTGCTTTATCTTTTTTAATATTAGAATGCATTTGATGAAGAAATGTAACCACCATTTAGGATGCCTCTCTTTCATAGAATGAAACAAAGCAAATACTTTATACTGTTTTGTATACATGAAAGACACTAGTTTTAATGGGTGGAATAATTTAGCTTATAGAGATAAATACTAACCAGATTGGAATTGCCAAATAATTGATTTGACATGAGTTACTCCTTATGTATACATAAAGAAGAGTAAGATATCTACGTAATGGTGTAGACTGTTATTCTTATGTATGTGTAATATATATTTTATTTTGTATACATTTATATAGATGTATAAAATATTTATATGGAAAAATTGCATTAATTTTTATACTTCATGGAGATTGATCTTGGTCCAAAATATGTTCTTTAATGACTATTTTGAGATTAGGATCATAGGATGGAAATTCTTCAGATCAAGTATATTTAACAAAAATTCATAACAAGAATACATTAGGAACTTATTTTATGGTTTGTTTCATGTTGTATTTCAGCTGTTTAAATTTATTTTTGTGCCCTTTCATTAGGTGTGTATTTAATATGTTGGCATTTCACTTTCTAGTGAATATGGCTTTGCTGAAAAAGTGGTAGAAGGCATTTCGGTTTCTGTGAACTCCATTATAATAAGGATTGGTGCAAAAGCCTTTAATGCTTCATTTGAACTTTCCCAGCTGAGAATATATAGTGTAAATGCAAACTGGGAACATGCTGACCTCAGATTTACCAGAATACAAGAAGCTCAACGTGGAGAGGTAAATACTATCTTTTGCTAACTTTTTTCCCTTGTTTTTGTAGTAAAGGAGGAGGAAGTTGAATTGCAACCTTATACAGTCTAGGAAACATGCTGTTACTGGCAATGGAGACATTCTGTGCCCAGTAATTTCAGCTGTCCTCTAGAAACACAAGATGTAAAAATAGTAGATGTGAGTCAGATCAAATGTCATGTATCTAGCAGTGGCCAAAATGGATGTTTAGGGAAGAGCGAAGACCAGGGCAAGAATATGTACTGTTCCCTTCTTACGTTCTCCAAGCTTGTGATCATTTTAAAATGCAAACTGGGCCAGACTTGAAGAGTACTGAAAAAAACAGGAATGGTATATTAAGTGTGGAAGGATAAGGCGTTGTGCTGGGGGTATCTGTTATTTTTATTGTTTTTAAAGCTTTAACTGGTTATTTATTTGCTTGTGAGGGTTTACCTAATAAGGATTTTTTTTTAAGCAGTTTTAACTGAATTTTAATCAAGTTCCTATGCAAGAATTAAGTATTTTTCTTGGAATAACTAAATCATACGTATATCAAAAAAGTAACAGCAGTAAAGTGCATACTTTTCTACTGTCTGGGAGAACTTAACATGGAAGTCCTAGATTGGTGTACACCATTCTTTTGCTTTCTGGCATGTAACCAAAGTAAAACGCATACTGAGTGCAAGGTTGATTCTAAATGTTGTATATTGTATTGAGAAAGGCTTATTTTAGCATGCACCTGGCCTTGGATAAATACGTGTGTCAAATTTTGCCCATGTTTGCCCATTTAAAGATGATTATTCCGGAACAAAGAGTTTACTGAGAGTTAAGGAGTCAGGTAGTTGCTTTTTATGTGGTGAAAGAAACCCCAAGAGAATGTTAGGTAAAAATACCACAAAAATAATAAGTTGAAAACTATTTTTCTGACAGTTTGTCTTTTCTGGAGCTTATCTGTATGCTAATGCTCATGAGTTAATGAAATCTAACGAGGAAAAACTTTGACTAGATGGAATTTTGTATTGCCGCATTTTTTGATTTTGTGCTTTTTAGGAAGAATTTGATTCTGAATAGTCGCCCCATACACAACAGAGCTCTCCTTGGGGAGTGTTCCTTTTACTGCAATGTATTCTGGAAACGCAAATTTCTAGAAACTATAGTGAATGATTTGTTAGCAGTAAATTGCATGAAAAGTTGAAAAAACAAAATCAACACTGTACTTATAAAAATAACTTGTGCAAAACTATACTTTAAGGGAGTAAGCTTTTAGCTCTGCACTGTAGCTACACTCTTAACGTAATAAGGAATCTCCTTAGAATTTTTTTAGAACCTTCCATTCATCCTGCATCTTCTGGATGAGGAGGGTAGGTACTCTGCTTTTCTGCAAATAGTGTTTTACGGGCTGCTTTGCACTGTGTCTTTCCATCTTGCTCAATTATTGTGTGTGCCTCCTTCCCAAACGCATTGGGTCTGTTTTACTTGTCACTGCTTACATTTGCAGGACATAGGCTGTGCAGTTTTCAAATTGACAAAGGCAGAGTGACAGCTGAAAAATAACACACACACACCAAACAAACTCTTCCCTCTTTTCTACTTTCCCCATAGCTATCTTTATTTCTTCAGAGTAATGTAGGAAGGAGTTTTAGGGAAACTAGTATAAACACTTTTTCCTCTTGATGTCCTGTTCATTTGATGTTCTCCATGATGTTGCTGCTGGACAATCACTCATTTTCCCATATTCGATTTTCAATATCCAGCTGTACTTTCTGCTCTTGTATCATTATTCTAACATTTCCTTGCTGTGTCTTCGAGAAATCCATGTGAGAGATTCAAAGCTTGTGGGGTCTATATGGCATACAATGTGCTCAATGTGTAACTTTCTCTTTTAATTGAAATAAAACACTCCAAACACCTCCCATCCTGTAGCTTTGCTTCCCTCCCTGCTCTTTCCCTATATACTAGAATTTAGCATTCGAAACTAAACTACACCATCTTCTTTTTTTCCTCTACCAAAAGCAACCTAGTACGCAATGATTGTGACCTTTATTTTCTTCTGAATATTTTAAATGCTGCTTGTTACCTCTGTGTGCTTGGAACTAGCTTAACATTTCTGTGACATTCTGGAGATAGAGAGGAGGATCAGGGTTTTACTTCCTGAGACCTCTAAGTGGAATAATAAGTGACTTGTATTTGTTCGGTTCATATGGCTCTGTGTGAAGGATACATATAAGCGTGTGTGTGTATATACGTGCAGATATATACATACACATGCACGTGCTTAGGCGCAAGTAAACTGTCATATCGCATAAAGGTGCTTTTCTCTTTTTCTGTCTCTTTAAAGGTTTTGACTTTTAAAGAAATCAACTGGCAGATGATCAGAATAGAAGCAGATGCAATCCAGAGTTCTAAGCATGAAATCATGAGTGCTCCAGTTCGACTGATTACTAACCAATCAAAAATTAGGGTCACGCTTAAAAGAAGGGTAAACTTGAAAAGTTTGAAATCTTTTATTATTTTATTAATTCATTTTTAACTCATGCTTGTAATGCATATGTGCACATAGTAAAGGTTTTAAATTTAGGCCATATATAGTGTAGAATTCCCTGAATTAATTTTTTAATAACATATAATCGGTAAGACTGTAGAGTTTACAAGAAATATTGCAGGCAGAATTTGAAGATGAAGGCATTGCACAGGTCCTACTAATGAAATTGTTTGATCTGCAGAGCTTTGTTAATGATGATGCATATTGTCTTGCCTCTCTAGATTCAGGAAATATTTACATCATTTGCATTTAGAGAAATGCATCAGTTTAATATCCAATACATGCCAAACATAAAAAGGGAGGCATAAATATAGTATATCTTAGGTACTTTTTAGTTAATGAGGGGATTACAATTTAAAATAAAAAATATTTTTGTTATTTATATGGAAAAAATGTGCTTTTCGGGAGGTGTGGTTTTGCATTCAACTTTTTTTTTTTCTTATAGTTGGTATAATAAATGTAAGTATTTAATGAATCAATTTGACTTGTTTAAATTTTTATTCTACAGTTAAAGGATTGTAATGTAGTGGCATCAAAACTGGTTCTGATTCTGGATGATTTGCTATGGGTTTTGACTGATTCACAGTTGAAAGCTATGGTGCAGTATGCCAAATCTCTTAGTGAAGCCATAGAGAAATCAACAGAACAGAGAAAAAGCTTGGCTTCTGAAACAGCACAGGTATGATAATTGATTGTCCCACTATTATCATTATCAGGTGTTCTAAAATACAACACAGTGTGGTTTGTTGTGTTAATTTATTTTGGAGAATGTTCAGTTACTCATTTTTATTCAGCTGTATATCTTAAATTACATTGGGAATGAATCACAGTAGTATAAGATAGACTTTATTTTACAAGATTTTGTGTATTGATGTTAATTGCAGGAAAGAAAAAAGTTGTATTTATCCATGTACAGAGTATTTAGACTTCTGTATTTACTTAACAGTTGATTAACTGTTTAGTGAATTTGCTCTTCAAATATTTTCTGGTTATGAATAAAAAAAAATATAATTAAGACACACTAAAGTAGCCTTAATGTGCGGATAGATATGCTTACTACAATGATTTAAAGTGCTTGTCCGGTTTGTTTTCGTGCTACTAGAAAATCAGCTTTTAGTAAGAGCTTTCCATCATGCAGCTCTCTTGTTGGAAGATATAGTGAAAAATAATTCTGCTTTCAACATATTTCTGCTGGCATAGATGTGATATTGATGCTGCATGTAAGATAGTCTTACGTAAATCTTGGTGGTCTTTCAGCACATACAGTAGACTAGACCAGCTGGGCTTTTGTGAGTGTTGGGGGCAGGGACCTCCCCTTGTCTGTGAAGAAGCAGCAGAAATACTCTGATAAAAGATAGTCCTATAAAAATAAAACATAATTTATTACTAAGGCTGATTGAGTAAAGTCATTTGTATAGAATCTCTTACAATAAAGCTAGTGTACTGTAATGGAGAGTTCAGTTCTTGCAGTGGTGCTGATGACTTATGAGATGATTCAGTGGTTTAGCTACAGCAATCTAATGGCTAGCTGTTACTGAGCAGGGAGGTCCTGATTCTTAAATTCCCTGTACTTGCATCTTGCTAATTCCCTGGTACTGGCACCGGCTCACGTTTGACCCTATTGTGAAGTAGTTTGGGGAACTAAACTAGCAGAAATGAGCCCAACAAAAAATTGATAGTTTTCTGCTGGTTTAGCTCCCTGAACAGCTTGCAACAAAAGTTAGAAAAACACCAGTGCTGCAAGTGACAGGGCTGTAAAGAAGTGTGGGGGAAGAGGAGGAGAATGGGGGATGCACTGGCATTGCCTCTTTGTGACACCTAGGCATTAGCTCAACTTGCCTTTATTCTAAAACAGCACACTTAAATCTCAATAACGATCCAAGGTGAATCCATGTGATGCAGATTTTTCCTTATTTCAGAGGCCTGTTTTGAGTAAGTAAAAGGATATTTATGGTTGAAAGGAAGGATAAACTTGATAAATTGACATGGCTAAATATTTTTTTCAGAGCTCTGGCCCTGCACCCACTTCTCAGCAGGTGAAAGCACACCAGACAACAGCAGCACCTGATCAAAACGATGCAATAGTAAAATTGTTTAATGATTTTGATGTTAAGGAAACTTCTCATCACTTAGTAATTTCTCATTTGGACCTACATATATGTGATGATATCCATGCTAAAGAAAAAGGTAACTTTAAAAAAAAAAAAAAAAGTAACTTGCCTGTGAACCATAATCATTTTTTAGAAGACGTTTTGGGGAATACGATAATGTTAATCAAGAGTCTGTCTGTATTTTAAAGGAGTATTCAGAATTGTCTTCAGTGTCTGTAGACACATTTAAAATTGGCTAGATGCCTCTATTAGGACATTTCATTATTAAATGTAATTATTTTAGAATAAATGCAATAAAAACTGCTAAGAGTGCTAGTAGCTTCAGTGCTTTTCCAGTCTTCTAGAAATTGATTCTGTCCTGTCTGATTGTTACTGCTGTTTTTTTCTTTTATATTATAAGTTAACTGGGTTATGAAGAATGCAGTGGCAACAATACTGTGGCTTGAAAGGGTCACTGTACAATCTGCTTCTGTATTGCTCTTATAAAATACAGACTAATAAAAGAGCAGTCCTCTTTTTGTTAGTAATTTAGAGAATTTGGTATGCTCTGCAGCACATGGAAAGAATGGAACAAGTGTTCTGTGGCTTTATAATTTTGTGTGTAATGCTTGTACTTTGGGGTTTGGTTTGGTTTTGTTTTTCTTTTAAATGAAAGGCTATTTCATATAGCCATATTTAGAATCAGAAAAAAAAGAAAACAAATGACACTTGTTTCACGCCTTTTAAAAGTGATCAGAAGAGAATGACATATCGGTGTATACCCAAGGAGCTGGCTAGTCACTGAAAAATTTAGAGGCATACAAGGTCTGCTGAAGAAAAGAGTATGAAAAACTTAGGTTTTAGTGAATGTATTTTCTTGATTAGGGAAGAATCTTGCAGAGCATAAGGCTAACTGGCTAGAGACATATTTCCTTACATGTAGTGTATCTAGTGCAGTTGGGATTTATCATTCTTAGCGAGATCTCTTTATTGGTCCTTTATTTTTGGCCATGAAGTTTAAATTTAGCAGTGGAAAAAGCAGAACAGAGGACTGTGAGAAGACCTCTTCACTGCGATAATGTTTGTCAAATAAAATAAAAAAATTATATTTACAATATTCTTGAAAGTAAATGTTGATTTCGAGTGACTGATCATAATCATATATTCAGTGTGAAAAGTTTTGTTTCAGAAAAAGTGCAGTAATATGTGTTCAAAGAGTTGTCTACTTTTTAATAGTATTTAAAACAATATGCAATTTGTTAGTAGTGACCGAGTACATAACACGGGAGTTCTAAAAGCTAATCTTTAGAAACCACTGAAGACTACCCGAATGAAAATTTTGAGGGAAGATAATGAGGTTGTAAGGAGAGCCAGGAAAGGGGAGGAAGAAGTAGCTGTTTAAAGGAATGCAGCAAAATAAGAACTAACATGCTAAGTACAATGTCTGCAGAACTAAGCGTTGTTTTATTTTACAGACTCAAACAGACGTGTTACAGGAGGGGCAATGCAGCTTTCCTTCAGCTATTTAACAGTGGACTATTATCCATTTCACAAAGCAGGTATGAAAATGAGCATTTCGTGAATTACTTGTGAATTAACTATCTTGCTTGAATACTAAAAAAATTGCGTGTGTGTATATGTATACAGTTTGGATAATAACATTCTAAGCATTTGAAATGCACACCTTTTTATTTCCTTCTATATGCAAAAAAACCCCAACCAAAGAAACAACCTGGGAACCAATTAATTTCTGTGAACGAGCTATTTTAGGCCAAACGCTTTTCCTTTTCACTGTTCTGTTTGGTCAACAAAACGGTGTTTACACATTTCTGACGTGAAGAGAATTGTATGTTGACAGAGGAAGGCAGTATGGCAGATTGAGAATTCACTAATTGGATATTTGCAAGAGTCAATCTGCTAGATTTTTTTTCCATATAGAAGTCTATTTTATGTCCATTTCCAAGCAATGTTTTGGTTTTTATTTTGCTAAACAAGAATCCCAGTGTGTAGAGGTTCAATTGTATAGCCTTTTGTTAAGGAATTGTTATTAAATAGGTGTTAGAAATTTCCAAAGAAGCATTTCTTACAAATCATTTCTAGTAAATAGGTTTTATGGAAACGTAAAAAATTTAGAAGACGCAAAATATGTTTGCTGTTGAATTTGAGATCAAAGGCGATCCAGTACAGTGGAGGGGCTTTTAGCTGGTGGGGAGGGTTGATTGTGTTTTGTTTTGCTTTTTACTAACACAGACCACTCATTTTGGAGTGATTATTCACGTACATTAGAGATTGAATTAGCCGTCACTTGCCTCATGTCCTTGTTGTCACTCGTGGTTGCAAGTGGAATCCTGTAATGTCAATCTATTTCATTCATAAGTAGCAAGTATAGTTTTTGCACCTTAAAAAATGTAATTTAGCATAGGTCAAATAAACATACACAGCCACAGAAAAGAATATGCTTAAGAAAAACAATATTCTTTCCTTGCTGTAGATTGTCCTAATATGGTTTGAAATTTGTGATACTGGTTTCCTGTCCTATGAAAGTGGGACCTTAAGTTACAGAGGTTTAACACATGCCTGTCTTGTGACCCAGCTATGTTTTTCATTTACTGTCACTTCTGATTTCTACTGTGTCGAAGTGAGGGTCTCATCTATCTATGCTTTCTGTGACCTCTCCTTGGAGAAAATGTAGACAACCAGGGAAATAAATAATTTCTTTTGGAAGGAGTCTTAGCTAGGTTGAACCATGCACTGTAGGCTCTTGGATGGGCATGTTAGAAGCTCACTGAGAATGCTTTGGGGTAATGGTTACATGGGACGTAACTCCCACTACATGAAACCAGAGATGGAAAAGATCATCTGCAGGGCAAAGGTGGTGCCTCTAAAGGTAGTGTTCTCCTGCAGTCTTAAATGGTTTTCTGTACAAGTATGTTTAAGTAACAGAAGTCTAGGTCTCACTGATAAGCTATGACAAAAAACTGCCAAAGGTGAGGTGATGGTGTTTGATCCAATAAGGTGGATGTGTGGAGGGGAAGGGAACATGTCAGAAAGTTTCTTTTTCCACTTTAAGAGGTCATCTTTTTTTTTTTTTTTTTTTTAAGAGGTCACTGTTTTAGAAGAATGTGGCAATTCTATGGGCAAACTATCGTCACAGAGGAGAGTCCCTTTATTCAAAGTAAAAGGAGCACATATTAATCGTGAAAGTTCAAAGGGAGCTCTCTAGCCATGTAGGTATCAAGCCTCCATATACTGCTGTATCAGGCTATCACCTGATATGCAGAGCATTCCTATCCTGAAGTCGAGGTTCTGCAATATTGCATACTGAAGGACAACACCAAATTAACACTATAATAGTGGGGAAGGAGGAAATAGCTATATTCTTCTGTGACTGTTACCAGCCTGTTTTCTGGTTTTGTACCTGTCTGGCCTATGGAATATTTAGAAATAGCTCTTTTGGTATCATCTTCTTGGAAATTGTGATTAAACTTTCAGGAAAAAGCCCTCAACGGTTAATTATTTTGCAGATTGGGTTCTTGGGGGGTGAGGGGGTGGTGGTGTTTGTTTGTTTGTTTTTGTAACAGACCCCACCTAGAAAGACTCTGAAAGGAGTCTGAGGCATAATTGCTGTAGGGTAAATTTCTAACCCGTGGAAAATCAAGCCTTCCAACAATAGCCTTTCATAGTAATTAACAAAAATTAAGCAGGTTGTATGTCCATTGACTGTGATAACCCTAACATAAGCCAGACTTATTGCATATTGTAAACCTGTCTGTACAGCAATCCATCGCTTCACTAGTCCTCCCAGACCTGCCCTCACAGAAGCTTTTATCCAGACCCATTATCTGTGCAGCTGATGTGTTGCTGGATGATGATCAGAGAAAGCTGCTGCTTTGCCATCATGTAGGATGTTTTGCAGCACAGGAAATTCTTGATCAAGCTGATATATTGAGACAATATGAGAAATTGGAAAGCATTTTCTTCCTGGACAACCAGCAATAAATTCAGATGGTAGCAACGTCAGAGCCAGCTCCACTAAAATATTGTTTTCTTGTTGCAATCTGGCCTGCTCTTCACTTTTCACAGATAAATGTGGCAATGGCGTCTCCATTTATAGAATTTTAAAATAGTTGAGGATGGAAGGCACCTCTGGAGATTGTCTAGTCCAACCCCTCTGATTACAGTGGTGTCAATTAAAGTTAGCTTCCCAGGATTGTGTCCAATTAAGTTTTGAATAGCTCCAAGGGTGGAGATCTGTGCTTCTTGTCTCTTGTCCTGTCACTGGGCACCACTGAGAAGGAATCTGGCTCCCTCATCTTTACTCCCCCATCAGTCATTTATACACATTGATAAGATCCCTCTGAGCTTTCTCTTCTCCAGGCTAAATGATCCCAGCTATCTCAGCCTTTCCTTGAAAGGTGTTCCAGCTCCTTAAGTATCTTTGTGACCATTTGCTGGACTCACTTCAGCAAGTCCATGACTGCTTTGTACTGGGGAGCCCAGAACTGGACCCAGCGCTCCAGATGTAGTCTCACCTGGGTTGAGTAAAGGGCATGGATCACCTCCCTTGACCTGTTGGCAATGCTTTTCCTAAGCCACCCAAGGTGCTGTTGGCTTTCTTTACATCAAGGACACATTGCTGGCTCATATTGAACTATACTGTCTCAGGTTTGGGTTGTTTTCTGCAAAGCTGCTTCCCAGCTGGTCAGCCTCTAGCCTGTATTCCAGATGCTGGACTTGGATTTCCCTTTGAAGTTCATGAGATTACTGTTGGGTCGTTTTTCTAGCCTTTTGAGGTCCCTCTGAATGGTAGCACAACCACCTCGTGGCATTCCTAACACCATCCTCCTTATTCTTTTTGGGTAACCTGATGCTGTTTCCACATCTTGTACACTTCCTTTTTATCTTCGAATTTAGTCACGAGTTCCTGGTTCATCCACACAGGCCTCCTTCCACGTTTGCTAGATTTCCTGCATTTCAGGGTGGACCGTTCTTTGGCTTGGAGGTGATTCTTGAACATCAACCAGCTCTCCTGGGGCCCCTCTTCTGGCCAGGGTTATATCCCACGAGATTCTTTCAAGCAGGCCAAAGGCTGCTCTCCTGAAGTCCTGGGTTGTCATTCAGCTTTTTGCCTTGTTCCTTCAGCTCGGAATCCTGAACTCCACCATGTCGTGGTCACTGCAGCCAAGGCTGCCCCTGACCTTCTCGTTCCTGAACAGTTCTTCCTTTTTTGTAAGAATTGGGTCCAGCAGAGCATGTGCTCTCTTTGGCTCCTTGATTACTTGTGTTAAGAGGTGGTCATTGATGCACTTTCAGAAATGGCATGGATTGCTTGTGTCTTGCTGTGTTGTCCCTCCAGTAGATACTGGGGCGGCTAAAGTTCCTAATGAGGACCAGCGTCTGTGAACATGATACTTCTTTCAGTTGTGTGAAGAGGGCTTCATCATCTTCCTAGTCAGACGGTCTGTAGCAGACATCCACCACAACATCATCTGTGTTGGTCTGTCCTCTAATCCTGACCTGTAAGCGCTTAGCTGGCTGATCATCCATCCCAAGGCAGAGCTCCATGTGTTCCCACGGATCTCACTGAAGGGGCGACTCACCCTCCTTGCCTTCTTGGCCTGTGCTTCCCAAAGAGCCTGTGTCCGTCCTTTGCAGCATTTCAGTGTGTGTGCTATCTCACTGTGTCTCTGTGATCCCAATGAAGTCGCAGCCCTGCAACTGCATGCACATCTCTAATTCCTTCTTCTCCCACAGGTTGCCTGTGCTGCATGTGTTAGTGTACAAGCACTTCAGATTTAAGGCTGCGTGTGCTGCAGCACTGATTGAACTTACCTTCTTGTTTGTGTGCTATAAAGGTGCTAGAGAGCCAAGACAAAAAGAATCTATTTCTGGAAAGGGACCAGGAACTTCTTAGGACACAGTTCTGGCAGGAAAGATAAGCTCGGAAAAAGTGAGCATGAGAATATCGTTCTGTTACTTGCTGTCTTTTTTTTTTTTTTTCAGTGAAACTTTTTTTTTGCATGTTCTCACATGCGACATTAAATGTTATCAGATTTCTCTGAACTGGAAATATTCAGTGGTGTTTTCAGCATTAGTTAGTGGTGTTTAAAGGCAGGTGGCAATATTACATTGTTTTCTGAGTGATTTTGTGAAGCAGAGAGACTTGTTTTTATGTAATATATAACTTCTGTTTTAACGTCTGTTATAACTTCTGTTGCTCTATAATTACAGCATACAATGAGATTATACTTTGAAGAAGAATTATGATATAGTGGAAACTTGTTATCCGGTTAGAAGCAAACTTTCAAATGAGTTAGTATTTCCCCCATTCTTCTTATTTACAGGAGACAGCTGCAATCACTGGATGCATTATAGTGATGCCACTAAAACCAGGAGTGGATGGGTCAAAGAATTATTAAATGAATTCAAAAGCAATGTTGAATTGCTTAAGCAGGCTGTGAAGGACCAGGTCTTAGATTCTCCTCCCAAATCACCACCTGCTGTATGTCCTCAGAACCTACAAACAGGTACTTTGTTTGCATCACTAATGCTCTAATTCCATGAAATGTTAAAACTATTCTAAAAAAACCTGTTCTTTTCAATGATTTCATCACTATTCTTCCCTACAGGCAAGGAACAGATACCGAAAGGAACATCTAGGGCTTCCTCTGTATCTTCCCAACAACCAAAGGGCAAACTGATGTCTAGTCCTATTGTGGTTAGACTTGCAGATTTCAATATATATCAGGTACATTTCTTCAAGTTAGTAAAACTGGGGCTTCTTCGCCCTTGACTGTTACATAACTATGGTTTTTAAGGGACAGTTCCGAAGCCCATTGAAATTGGTAGAAGTCTTTCCATCTATTATTGGATGAGACCTTTATGGGCCTGCTTCTGCTTTGTTAAAATTGGTGGATATTTTCTTATCAACTTTGTATTAGATGATACCCTATCATAACTGTGTTTTTGATCCAAGTTCTACTGTTTCCCAAATCCTGACATTTGGAATTTCACCTTTTCATTGTACTGTGTTAGGTACCCAATATTTTAATATGTGATTTTGTATTTCATGCTTTTCTTATTGTTATCTTTTTCAAAGCACATGGATTTGTTGGGGTTTTTTTTACATGTTAAATTAAGAGTTTTTTAAAATTTTTCTCCAGCCCCTCCCTCCCCCAGTGATATTTTGAG
>JANXJC010000064.1:15267618-15283303 GCA_027564655.1 Leptodon cayanensis | reverse complement strand
TAGGAGGCAACTGGGATAGAGATGGAGTATATCTCTAAGGCAGAATGGTAGTGATATAGGAGGATCTACTACTAAATTTTAGGTCCTAACAAAAATGCTTAGTATCTGCCCTTAGTCATTGTGACTTCTACTTGCTCTTGTTCCAGTTTTCAGTGCTTTTTTGTTATATTGCTTCTGGTAGAGTGGGAGGTTGCAGCTTGCTGCCAGGAGCCTTCATCTGGGTTTGAAGTGGTTTTATAATATCATTTTGTACTGTCAGTGTTTTCATTTGCCTTCTACTCTTCAGATGCTTGTTTCCTCCTCCTCCCTACACAAATACATTTTCAATTTTTTAAATTGTCATCATTTCTATACAATCTACAAAGAGCTATTTTTCCAAATAGATCTGCTATTACTTGAATTTTTGTGTGTGTTAATATAGAGATGTTTGCAGCTTGAAAGCAGCTACGTAGAGTGAAGCAGGCTTATAAAGGTTATATATTCATTATTTCCAGTGAAACTAACACAAGTAGATGTCATCATATATTCAATATTAATATGTTGGCTGATTTCAAACTAGTAGTCTGACCTACTAAGTGTTGGATGAAAGAACTTTGTTTTGACAATGTACTTTTTAAACTAGGGCACATTCCAAGAAATTTAAGGTCAGATATATATCAAAAGGTCATCTCTTCTTGTTTCATAATTTGAAGGAATCAGAAATGGAGGATTACTGTTCTATAGTGTCTTGATTCTCCTGTGAAGTAGACCTTCGGGCATAGGCAAGCATACATACCTCTGCCAGGTGCATGCTGAACACCTTGCTTAGCAGTGTACAGTCGAGAGTTGGCCCATGTACTGGAATCTGTCCTTACGACAGTAAAGGGACTTCCTAACAGTTATGTAATAAACTTATCTATGGAATCCTTTTGGACAGACGGTATGCAAATGTACCACGTCCTAGCTTAATTGCTTATACAGTAGCTGTAGTGTTTGCAGTAAGGTTACCAGAGCACTCTAGGCTTCTGCCGAATGCCTTTGAAAGTGACCTGCTGCCTCCTGCCTCGCATGAAGGAAGGGGATCTGGTATTGTTAATACTATGTAGTTTTCTTGTGAAACTGTTCTATGCAGATTGCTTCTACTACAAGGCAACTAGGCGTTTCTCATTGTTAGCTCTTTGTGTAGTTGGGGAGTGACATCTGAGAGCAGTGGAATGTTACCCTACTAGGAGCAGTGCCTTGCAACTACAAATGCTTAATGATTCATAAAAATGTAGTGTATTAATGAAATTAATCTTTTCTTTTACAGGTTTCAACAGCAGACCAATGTCGTTCTTCCCCTAAAGCTCTGATCTCTTGCAATAAAAAGTCACTTTATCTTCCACCAGAAATGCCAGCTATTCATATTGAATTCACTGAGTATTACTACCCAGATGGAAAGGACTTTCCTAGTAAGACTTTTTTTTGGTACCAAATCATAAATTTTGTGTGTTACTTTCAGCTTTATGAATCTTATACTGATTCCAGGTTGACGACTGGAAGTAGGTAATGGGTTCTGAAATAGAAAGAACACAGCACTGCTCCATTTCCACAGTGCTTGCTTCTGGCAAACCTCTATAAATACTGTTTTTTATAAATATGTTTTTTAAGTCTGAAAACACTCCCAGCATTTTTACTGACACATAAATTATACGTTCTCCAACATACATGTATTGTTTCTGCAGTTCCACTGTCTGGCTACGTAAAAGAACTTGATGGCTACATAAAAGAACTCAAAAGTATTGCGGTAGTATCTAAGATGCAACAAAGATCTGCTTGAGTTATTTTTATTAATGTGCTATGGGGCTGGCCCTGTTTTATATACAGAATGTCAGTGGATTTCTTGGGGATAGGACTTGAGGACAGCAAATCTCATTGGTCCTGCCCTCCCTCTGTAATGAGGACAGTCTCTCCCTCTCCTCGGACTTCATTCTATTCTAATATTAGCTTTTACATTGAAAAATTCAGTTACTTGCTTGAAGTGAGAGAAAGAAACATCACTTTAGGTATCCCCTAACAATTTATTCTTCCTTGGGACCAAAGGAGTGCATTTCCATTCTTGCTCTGATGTAAAATACCGGTGAAAATGTAAGTCTGTACTCATTTAAAAAAAAAAAACAAACAAGAAAAACAACCAACCCCTAAAAATTTTACTTACTCTCATGATTTTGTTTTGTTTTCTCTTATAGTTCCATGTCCAAATTTGTATGGCCAGCTGAATGCTTTACAGTTCACCCTGGATGAGAGAAGTATTCTTTGGCTAAATCAGTTTGTGCTGGATTTGAAACAGAGTCTTATTCAGTTCATGGCCATGTACAAGTTAAATGACAATTCAAAATCAGATGAACATGTTGATGTTAGAGTTGATGGACTAATGTTAAAGGTACGCTGTCATTGAGGAGGGGTTTTGTGGTTCCTTGGAAGAAAATACTTTTTCTCTTATTCTGAATAGCTGTGAGCAAAGCAGCTTAAGGAACAAACGGACAAATAAATGAACAAACAACCCACACAATAAGCAATGCTGCTCTGGAAAGCTGTACAGAATGTGATGGTTTGAAGACAGACATCTGTCTTCCGTGCTACTTTGTCTATGTCCTAGGGGTATTTTGGTTTTGTATTGAAGACCTGACTGGGAGTATTAACAAATTATTTCACTGTGTTCAATGGAGCTGACATAACAGAAGAAAAAAAATTGAGCACTGAAGTAAAAATAACTAGCAAAAAATTCCTATTTGCACTCTGTATTAATGCAAGGGTCCTCCCTTGTTCCTCTGGTTGTAGTATATCAAAACTTTTGTGTTGTTAGTGAATGCCTGGAGTAAAGAAAGCAGTTCAACCGAAGGTTTATTCCTTCTCCAAAACCCATTCTCACCATTTTCTGTTTCATGCTGGCCCTTGGCTGTAGTTCAGGTACAGAAGTTCTCTATATGTTTATTCCAGAGGAGTGACGGTTGTTAATGTAGCTGAACATCAGATTTTTTGCTTCCCTTGTCTCCTCCTTCTTTGGAGAAGAAGGATTATTGAGCAGACAATTTCTGCCTCCTCTGATCTGCATTGGGCATTGGTTTCCACGGTTCAGAGGTGAACAAAACCATGAGTCTTTTCGATGGTGCCCACAGGAGAGGTTTCAAGGATTCTAAAAAGGTAACATATGGAGACACGGTTATCTTCCTAAGGTTCTTGGTGCATATTTAGTGGAACTTTAAAAGGACATGGTTTGTACTGACTGAAAACAATTATTGAGAGCTAACAACCAGGCAACTACAAGTACAGACTGATTTAATAGTGAGTTTACTACATGTGAATAGCTCACTAAACTAAGAGAAGATAAAAGTATTCTTAAATCCCTCAGACCTTGATTCATATTAATTATTTCATCCCTGTATTAACTGCATTATTTTTATTCTAGAAAATTATGAATCTTTTATTATTGGTGTTCTTGATGTTTACATATCATATAGTTAATTATGACATAGTTACATATTCGATTATTTTGTTCTAAGTCCTTTTATTTACGTGAAGAAACTTCATCACTCTCATCTTTTAAGTGTCTTTAGGATTACTTTTTTTACTCTGATCTTTCTAGATTCAGCATGGAGATGTTGTGACAGAAGGTAGCATCACTGATACTAGCAAAACTAGTGTGGCCAAGTCCATGTCAACAACATCCGTTACAATATTTGGCATAAAAATATATATTTCCTTTAAAAATTGCAGTAAAGATATGCAAGTTAAATTAAATCCAGTATACTGAACTATTTTGTTGGGTTTTAGGAGTTGGAGTATTTTTTTATTATGAAAAAAAAATATTATGATTACCAGATAATGATCACAAAATACCCATTCTGTGTTCTGCAACGTTAAGAATATTAGCTGTGTTAGCACGTTTAATTGTTTCTTTGTATCTTAACATAGAAATAAAATACTGTAGTACTCTAGTGAAAAACCCTATTTGACAAATCGGATTGAAAGCCAGAGAATTATAATTTGGAGTTTGAAGTTGTAAATACTTGGAACACTTGAAGAAACTTTCTGCCAAGCTGTTTCTGGGTTGAAGAAATGAGACACTTCAGCCTAATATAGCTGACCTAAATCTAAATCCTTCACATAAGAAAAGCCTGAGACCTTTACATTTTTGTACAAATGCTGAGTTTTAGATGCCACAGCATCCTTCTTAAAAATGAAAAGAAACATAAATGATAATCTGTGAGCCTGACTTATCCCTGTTCTGTGTTAGTGTGCTTGAGTTCTCATAACACTGTGATTATATTCCTTTATTTTAGCTGTCATGGCTATTATTTTGTTTCTTTAATTGTATACCTTCTTAATCTACACATTTCTAACTAGACGAAATATATTTGTCTCTTGCAGTTCATCATCCCGTCTGAAAACAAACCTGAAATTCATAAAGATCAGCCTCGTGCACTTTCCATTCAAAGTTCAGAGATGATTGCTACAAATACAAGATATTCACCAAACTGCAGACACTCTGATCTAGAAGCTTTGTTTCAGAACTTCAAAGATTGTGAATTTTTCAGTCGAACTTTCACCACTTTTCCTAAGTCCCAGAAGAATTTTAATCTTTTACATTCAATCTTCCAGAGACATGCTCATGAACAAGATACTAAAATGCATGATGTTTATAAAGGTTATATCATCCCAAAATTGAATAAATATGCATTAAAGACATCTGCAGCTACTGATGTTTGGGCCTTGCATTTTTCCCAATTTTGGGTAGATTATGAAGGAACGAAAAGTGGGAAAGGCCGACCAATAAGCTTTGTGGACTCATTCCCACTTTCACTTTGGATTTGCCAGCCAGTAAGATTTGCAGAGTCACAAAAAGAGCTTTTATCGCATAATCAGACAGCTTTGAACATCCCAAAAAGTGAATCTAGTGATCTTGCTAATAGACTGCAACGTAAAAAACTTCTAAAGGAATATTACAGCAGTGAGACAGAGCCCTTGACCAATGGTGTTCAAATGTCAGACACTTCAGGAGCGTTTTCTGAAAGCTCTTCCTCTGATGCAGATGTACATGTTCTTGTCCATATTCAGAAACACGTGAGCGTGCAGGTCAATCATTACCAGTATCTTTTTTTGCTGTTTCTCCACGAATCTCTTGTATTGCTCCTAGAAAATTTAAGGAACGATGTAGAAGCAGTGACAGGAAAACCTGCAAAGCAAACTGATGTCTGCATTGGGATCCTACTGAAAAGTGCAGAACTAGCCTTACTACTCCATCCAGTGACTCAGGGAAACCCTTGTAAGTCTCCAGTTGTGGAAGAAGGAAGTCCCATGGCATCAGAACTCTCCACTTTGGGAAATGGGGAAGCTCTTACTTCAGAGAGTAAATTAGTTGGCAGTAAGATAGTGCAAGCTGGTATTACTGATTTTGATTATGTAAATGACCGCAAGCTACTGAATGCTGAGCTTAATAAAGGAATTTTAATAGATCCTCTTTTGTTTAAATCAGACAGTAATATGGATTTTCAGAAAGGAATGTCATTTTCAGATGATGCGTCAGATAAAGGTTTGGGAGATACGAGTGAAGGAGGAAGCAGTGGACTTTTTAGTAGAAGTGATTCAGAGGAGGTCTGTGGACCTCTAAGTGAGAAAAGTAGCTTGCATCCTAGGGATTCAGCATCCATTTTAAATAAGAGAGAAGATTCTACAGAATTTTTCATTGATAAAGAGGATGACAAAAACATATTCTCAGATAAGTTAAATGAACAGGAAGGTACAACTGAAGGCTGTCCTGACCAAGTCACTGACTTGGAAACAGAAGCTGTCTTAGAATCTGAAGAGCTTGAAATCAACAAAGAGAAGGTGACTTCAGTTAGAATGTTTGCATCCCAGTCTTCATCAAGGTACAGAAGATTCAATCAATTTTCCTTCTATTTGAAAATATTTATCAATCTTGGCCACATACTTTTAGTAATGGTCAATGGAAGTGAACATCTAGTAGATGAAAATTTTTAAAGTATGTAAAGATATAAGATATGTGGTATCCAGCATTCAGTCAAAGCTAAAATGAACTGTTAATTGATTTAAACTATTTACTTTCAGTTTAAATGTTAATACATATTGAGAAAAATATTGACACAAATACCTACAGGAATGCATTTTGTTTCTATGCTTATATCTTTTTCTTGCCAAAGGATTATTGTATACTCCAAGTTTTTCTTTTATAGCTTGCCTGGTTTAGTGGAATTTTTTAAAGTAACTTCTATGTAATTCCTTTAATTTGAAATAATAATTTGCTGATATCTTTATATTTAAAAAGTGCAAAGCCTAAGGAACGCTGCCCGTCCAACCTCCCTGCATTCTCTGTTTCTTACAAGAATATGAAGAGAAGTCCATCACAAGTCTCTCTGGATACCATTTCTATTGATAGTATGATGCTAGAGGATCATTTGATAGAGAGTGATGGAAGTGACAGCCAAAGCTTTCTGGAGAAAGGTAAGTAGGTTTAACAAAATATTTTTAAGCAATACATGAAAATGTTGTTTGTTACTAAAATAATACTCAAAAGGATTGTAGTACAGCAAATCCTGGATACTCTACAGCACTATTTCTGTTTGCTTCTCCAGTCAGTAATGTCAAATATATTCACAGCATATCATTTCAAGGGAAGGCAATAAGGTATGCTACTTACGTAGTGCTACTTAATTAAACACTAAGTAATTTTCCTCTCTTGAGGAGAGTAAAAGCATTGCAGTGCTATGTTGCAACTCTGAATTAAGCAGAACTGTTCCCTGCTTTGCTTGAAAGCTGTTGCTTTGGCTGTTAAGTGTTTACAGGTTTGTACCCTGAATCAGTGTTATGCTTGAAGTGGTAAAGAAGCTTTAATTTTACAAGCAGATGAAAAAGAAATGGATTTTCGTTAATACTCACCATGCTCGTTACCAGGCAGATAGATTTGGTAGTCTCCTTGCAGCTTGTTCCTTACAGAGCAGTACCTAGCTATCGACTGTCTAACAGCAGGTATTTGTCCAATTTTTGCTCATCTGTGCATGAGCGTTTACTCCTGATCTGAGGGAGGCATTCGGGCATATGGTAATTATGTCTATATAGTCTGTAGTATTGTGGGCTTATGCAATTGTAATGATCTAGTAGCTTTCTGGCAAAACTGGTTAAATAACTTTCTAGTGTCAGGAAATACGATAAGAAGACTTTATTGGTACATCTTTTCTGATAAATTCTACTTCGAATAAAGAATGACAATATTTTTTTCTGTAGGATTTCTTTTCAGTCTAGAGCAATGAGAAGAATGCTTCACTTGCAAACTTGTTATATATTTGCATTGTAGTATTCCTGCATGTGCTTGAGTGGGAGCATGCCATAAAATATACTTTCCATTTTAAATAACCTTTATATGTCTTTTTAGCTTGTTAAACAATATTTAACTCCAGGTTAAGTCTGCATGCTTCCTAGTTGTCAAGGAAACACTACCATGATCACTCTAACGAAAATATATATAGCTTATTTCCCTAAACATAAAACCGCAAGCATTTGCTCTAAAGGCACTATGCAGTGTTTTAGATACATGGCTTGGAATCTTTAACCTTTTTTTCTGCTGGATCAGTTTTATATTTGATTTGAAAGACTAAAAACGGCCCTTCACGATTTTTTTAAACAATGCATGTAGAGTGCCATTTTGGTTTTGTCACTATATCCTGTCTTACTTGCATAGCATCTAGAACTTTGAACTCTCTGTAAGAGGAATGGATTTGGCAGTTCAATCATAAATATTTGTTTAATAAGTCGTTCAACTCATCTTAAAAAATGAGTTAATGTATGCATACAGTAACAGACACTGACTTTATTCTTAATGCAGGAGTGATTCAGGTTATGCTATGCTAACTTTGCGTTTTTTCTGATGTATATACGGAAGGTATTACAGCCACAAACTATCAAAGCCCATCAGAAAATGCCCATGAAGGAGGCACAGTGATTGAAAATTGTGATGGGTCATCTCCAGATGCCATGAGCGCTGCTTCAGAGAATGCCCATGAGACTAGTGAAGAAATGGTAATATTGAATTCCATTAGAATACATGCTTCAGTAAATTAAACCTTAAAATAGAGCTAAAATTCATGCTTCTAGAGGTGATTTTTCAAGTAGTTTGCGTAACTTTTGTTAGTGTATTATGTAAGCCTATAGATCTAGTGCATTTTTATTAAGTACAAATGAAGATTATAATACAAGTTACACTGAGCATTCTCTGTCCTTGTTATGTCCTCTATAGCCACTGTTGATAAATGACAGTAGCCGCTTAAAAATGTCAGAAAATATTTCTGCTTTAGTACATAGCAATATTTTGTAATATCATCATGTTCTTTTATGCTCTGTTGAATATGATATTTAAAATGAGCTTTTTTAACATCATCAAGTATATCTAAAAGAAAGCACCGTAACTCTGACATCTCTTATATGGAGATGTTTCCTTAGCACGGGTAGCATTCTGTAGTATTTGCAAATAGGAGTGTAACAACAGCCCTGTTGGGTCAGATCCGAGATGCCTCTTGTCCAGGGTTGTGTCAATATTTAGAGAATGCCCAGCATTTAGAGAAGATTAGAAGAATAGTGCATGTAGAGAGAGATTCCCTCCCTGAGACATTATGCAGGGTCCAACTTTTTCCATTTGCCTATCTACTTATACCTTGCTGATCCTTGCCCTAATCAGTGCTTCTTAAATTATGTTATTGTATCAGTTAAAGTCATGAACTGGAAACCTAAGAGTATATGGGCCCAAAGAAAGACAGTGAATTTACTGAAATCTGTTGTGTGCTTGCTGACGTATTTTCCTTTTTAGTAATGTTAGTCATGTAATCCTACCTTTGCTTTAAACTATTTGTGGATCACCTTCATTTAAAAAAAAAAAAAAAAAAAGGCAAAAATAAAAAGCAGCTCACTTCAATGATTGGTTCCTTTTAAATAAATTTTCAATCATCTGTGCATATAGGTAATATGGAGAAACCAGAATTCATTCAGATTGTTATGCAAATGCATGTTAGCATATGTTTTTCTACTTGTAGAATATAACTAAAAAGTCATTAGAAAAATGAGCCCAAAATAGTAGTAATGATGGACATATATCTTCTGATACCAAAGCTGACTTTTGAAACTGGCTGCTACTTTTTTTTGAAAGATACTGCAATCCAATAAATAGAGAAAAAGGGCTGACTACTATGCAGATAGCCAAAGTTTAGTAGCCTGTCCTGGTTCTTTAACCTGGTCTGATTCAGCACTGCAAATGCTTGGTTGTGCGTATGATATGCATGGAGTTGAATGCAGCCTTAGAAAATTTCAGGTGTCACATAGGTCACATGCTTCTTTGTCAGAGTGGGGAAAGTCTGTCTCACTTTCATGGCTTTTCTGTCCAATTCTGAATTGGTATTAGCGGGTTATAAATACAAGTGTCTGGACGGACAATCAAGCAACCCATTGTCAAGCCAACGGGTACAAAAAGAAAAGAAGAAGAAATGAGAAAATTTTGTGCTTTTCTGGGAGCAAGGGTTAAGGATACAAAGATTCTTTTCCTTTTGTGGGTGGAAAGGTTTTGACAGAACTTAAAAAACAATCTCATGTTGTTTTATCTCGATTTTGTTGACAGATGTCTGTTGTGGTTTTCCAAATATTTGGTGTTAATGGTGAAATTGACATCAGAGGTGAAGACACAGAAATATGCCTACAGGTCAACCAAGTGATACCAAATCAGTTGGGAAATATCAGTGTTCGACACTATCTTTGCAACAGAACTGTTGGTAAGAACTAACAATTAGATCTCAGTGTTGTGAAACTGGAGTTGGAAACATTTGTTCTAAGTAAATAAGAATACTGTATTAGCCTTAAAGCACAAAACCAGTTTTATGTTAGTACAGTAGCATCCTTTTCATGCTGGTTTAGAATATCTACTTTGATTTCTTTCCTAATTGCTGCACATTAAAAGGGAAGGAAATAAAAATGGAACTATTTCTGATAGTGTGAGTAAAAAAATGTATTGCATTGAATTCTGGTCATTAGTTTGCTTTTTTTAAATCAAATAAGTTGCATTACATTATGTTGTTATTTTATGAAGATGGAACTCCCTTACTGCTCTAACGATACTTTGCTTAAATGTACCTTGGTTTGAAGGGATCTTTCTTTTCTTCAAGATCTATTTCTCTAGATTAAGTTAACACCCACAGTTTAAACAGATTTATAATCTGTGGTTTAAGAAAAGGTAAAAATTGACTCTGTGTCAGGAAAGATGAGCTCCAAGGACAGCCTTTTTTTTTTTTTTTTTTTACCTTTGTTCTTTTTTTTTTTTTTTTTTTTTTTAAGCTTGATAGTAACACAGGGTGTAGTTTCATGCCAGACATTTGCATAACTAGATCAACCAGTGTGTTGTCAGAGCTGTTCTTGGGCCTGAGTACATATACATTCTCTGCCAGAAGACCTGGTTCACATACTGTGAGGTTTTTTTCTTGGCATGATGTATTGGCGTGCCACTTCACGTCACAGTTTGCTTTGCTCCCCTCTGCCAGCCTTCCACACAGATTGCTGGATGCCAGCTCTGTTGCGCTGTAGGGCTTTTGGGGCAGATCCCTGATGCACCTGCTTCCTGCTTCTGGTTCATCTGCTTTCCCAGGAAAGAGCTATAGCAGCTGTTGGCTCCCATTTATTTCCAGCCTTCCAGCAGCATGAATTTTCTTCAGGAAGGTGGTACAGCCTCTGATGCCCTAGCTAAAGAATCCATTTGCTGATAAGCTGAGCGGTTGCCAGCAGCTGCTGCCTGAGCAGCTGTTGCGTGATGCTGCAGTTGCATTCAGGCGTCTGAAGGCAAGAGGGAGGTCCAGCAGGGAAGACTCAAGGCTGACCTTCAGTTCATACAGCAGGCAAACTGATTTCTGGTTATCTGTCATATCCTTTGTAAAAGCAAGAGGGAGTAAGCAGTAAGAACATGCCACCTTCCTGCTCTCATGTGGATCTAAAACTAGAACCGGCTTCCTCTGGTTCAGCTGATTATGAAAAGCTTGTGCACTGGCTGATTATTTTATGGACAAAAGGTTATACTGTAATTGGAATCTCCAAATACTTCCACTTCATATCTCTTCCTTTCTCTTTCTGGTGGCTATCTGGATGGGTGGATTTTGGTGGGCCAGCAACGTTTTTTTTTGTACATTGCTGGTCACTCCCATTCTGTAATGTGCGTCTTCTCGCCACTGATCTTTTTTTCTCTTCACTGTAGGGCTGTGCTTTCTGTACTGAGTCAGGAATCTTCTGCAGCCACTGCTGCTCCCCATCTCCCACATTTATTCTAATACAAGAACTAAGGGAGAGAACAGTTTAAAAAAAAAAAAAGAATTCCAGAGGATCAAGGCTGGGAAGAAGCATGAGAATTGGATCTAAAGGAACAATTTAAATGAGATAATGGTAACAAAATACAGCTACAAGAACAAGTGAGCAAAAGCGTAAGAAAATATCCCAATAAAAGCAACCCCGCCCACCCAAGACCTTTAATAAAACTTACTCTAGCGCTGAATTAACAACTGTAACCAGTAAACTGAGGAACCATGCAAAGCAATGAATAATCAAGTCATAGTTACGGTCTACAAAGGTGTTCTGGGTAAAAATAACCATTTAAAACCTACTATACTGTTAATGCAGTAGGTGTAGAAAGAGAAGAATGTGCCTAATAGCTGGAATAAGTTTGAGGGCAATGTGGCAGCTGTGCACTTCCCTGCAGGGCTGGCTGCAGGACCATGCCTTTATCAGATCTTGTCTGGCAGCAATAACAAAAGAAGGGGGGATGGAGCATGGCAGAGGTACTCTGGGAAGAGCAGTGCTTTTACTAAAACCTTGTCGTGCTTGGAGGAGAAGGGAGCAGCAGTTCATAGCAGCTTCTGAATTGTTTCATGCAATTTTTTACTCCATCCTCTGATTGCGCCCCTTCCAGATATCTGCCAGATAAACAAGACTGACTTCATGGCCGAGACTGAATGTGTGGTCTTTTCTTCTGCCGCTTTTCTACTCTTTAGTAGATTCTTCTGGCAGTGACGCAGGCACTCTTTTCTGGTCTGGAAGTACTTAGGGCACATACTGCTTATTTCTTTCTCTGTATTTGTGGGAAGAATATAGATCCTTGAGGGAAACAAATTTTCCCAAACCAATTGCAGAGACTCGTTGGACAGAGTGATCATTGTTCTCCCATCTGGAGAGTTGCCCTTCCTCTCAAGGACTGTTGGCAGCTTAGCTAATCTCTTTTGTCTGGACTAGAGCCACAAAAGGTACCTCATACTTGCACTGTGCTTTTTTGGGGGGGAGAGGGGGGTGGAAATGTGAGATCTAGCACTTCTTAAACATTGGAAGGATTGAAGGATGGAGTCATGGCAATTGTGGAAACCTATTCACAGAGCTAGCAAAGGGAGAGGTTCTGGTTCACAGCAGAGGCTGAAGATTCTCATGTTCATTTACAGTTCTTGCCATTGGTCTTTGTCAACCTAGATCGATTGATACGTTCATCTACCGTGACTAGTGCCAATAGATAAGTGCGTATGCCCTGACTCTACTGCTGTGCTAGGTCATCCATGAGAACTGGGCACCATACAGAAAGGGGAACCCAACTAATCTACAGATAGGAAAGCAAATTAATTACTCTGCCGGGCTGCTGTAGCTCCAGGCAGTGTCTGTTGCATGCTGTGCTGAAACTAGAAATTACAATTTTCAGACCTGTACTACATTCAGGCTGTGGCAGTATTACTTGAATAAAGTTGCTGTCTCTTGCTATATGTCTGTCTGACTGCACTTGGTCTGCAATAGTTGACTAGCCTGCATGTTTTCTGGGATGAATATAGAAAGTTAATTATCCTTCTTCTCACCCCTCCTCTTACCCCACTTCTTTTTTTTTTTTTTTTTTTTTTTTTTTTTAAATAGACACATACAAAACAGACACTGATACAGTTCCTCCTGACTGCTCAAAACCTTCTTCCCAGTATTCTCCTGGAGCCATTTTCCTGGAGACAGCATCTTTAGTTATAGTTGGTATCCATAAGCATTGCATGCATCTGTTTTCCTTAGTTTGGCTCCCTTTCAGAGGAAGCACATTGTCCAGGAATATAGGAGGTGTTTGACTTTTCTAGGCACCATAGTAGCATCCCCACTAGGGATGTGGTCCACTTCTCCAGTTGTTAGGAACCTGGACCAAAGCCAGTTTTGCCCCAATGTTGTCTTACAGGTTCTCATTAGGCCCTTCATAAGCTGCTGCTGCTGAAGGTTGCAGAGACATCCCAGAACAATCTGGTCTGTAGTGTTGAAAAATAATACATCGCATATTGCTTAAGAGGAACTGAAAGGTAACATTGCCCTGCTACTGCTTCCCAAGAGCAAACAGGAATTCCTCCTAGGTCCAGCGAACTTGCTGTGACTGGTAACCAGTCGACACTGGGGCTTGGCTCTGGGTCCGCCTCTGGCCAGTGACTAGGCTAAGTGCATCTGCAACTTTGCAACCACAGAAGATCTTTATCTGTCCATAAAGAAAGCTTATGCTCTGTGATCCTACCTTGAAAAGGCTCTGAGGATCTAGAGATACTGATCCTGGGGACAAGAATTGGGGAGAACGCAAAAGGGATTGTTGCAAAGACCTGTGGGATGCTCGTGGGAGGCTGCTGTAACTTCAGCATGGACACGTTGCCTCATCTGCGTAACTTTTATTCACTCAAAGCTAACCTCCTGAGTTTTTGAATGAGTCTGACCCAGCATAGTGTCAGTGTGACTTAGTGAATTGTCATCTGCTTTATACAGTTTCGATCTGTGCTTCATCTGGTTTAGCGTATCGAGAACCTGAATCCTTAAATGCTAGTGCTGTGAACAGTTGTTGTAGCATTGCAGTAGCAATTAACAATATACTAATGATAACTTTTAAAAATATGTTCACATGCCGCAAATATCTTCTCTTTAACAGGATACCTGAGTATAACTATAGAGACTTGATATATCAAAAAGCTCGTGTCTCGCAAATGTAATGTGATCAGCCGTGACTTGAGAATCCCATGGGGTAATTATTTCTGGTGGTGAACCCTCTTTTTTGTACAACAGATACTGGCCACCCCCCCCCCCCCAAATCTGGTTTCCTTAAATTTTTTCTTTTTTTGCCCTTTTTTCTCTTTTTTCCCCTCTCCCTGCTGGTTAAAGATACTGAAACCAACAAGAAACTGCTAGGGTTTTTTAAGGTTCAAATCTACTGCCACCCAGACAATGGAGGCACCCTGTGCTCATGTTCTCCATCTTACTGCATTGCCATTCGTGTTCCTGTGTGTTAGCAAGTAAGTTCCTGCGTCAGGAAATTCTGCCTTTCCAAGAGAATACCTGCTGTCCTGAGAGTGAACTGACTTAAATGTTCTTCTGAAGTAAAAACTGAAGAAGTTAGTGGAAAAGCGTGCAAAATAATTGTTTTTCCATCGACAAGACATTGAGGGAACACATTCTTTGTGCATGGCGATACTTCCATATTGTTCTTTTCCAGTGAGATGCTAGTCCTTGTATGTACTGTTTATTTTTCTTTAGTACCTTGAAGTGATATACTTAGAAATTTGCTCTGAAGTTCTGTATTTGCAATGCTATAATTTGTGGATAATACTTCAAAAGTACTTTTGGAAAATCAGTTGGACAATAGAGGTAGAAATAATTGCATCATAATTGCTTTTCTGTACATTGCAAAGTTTTAATGCAAATTTGTTTTCCTTTTGCAACAGGTTCTGACTGTAAATCTGTGGCTGGACCAGTTAATTCATCGCCTGAGATTAGTTTGAGATGGGAAAGTGGGCCTAGTGCTGTCGTACATTCTCTGCTGGCTGTAAAAAACGGTTTTCTTCAGTGTCATGTAGAGAACTTCAGTGCTGAATTTCTAACATCTTCCCTCACAAACATTCAGCATTTTCTAGAAGATGAAACTGTTGCAGAAGTGATGCCTATGAAGATAAAAGTTTCTAATGCAAGGATTAACCTAAAAGTATGTTAACAATGAGCTATTTGGCTGCTCTAAAGAAATTGTGTTCTTGTTTCTTTGATGATGAGCTACTAATCTGGATACCGTTAACTTCAAAGAACCTGCTATCATACTGTGGAAGGTCTTTAGATAACACTAAACCAATTTAAAAATCCATAGACTTGGTTAGCTCTATGGTATGCCTACAAGAGAATTCTCTGCATGACCAAGCTATTTATATGAATTAATATTTTATACTTTTTTTCTCCTCTCCCAGTCTCTTTTGTAGAGTGAAAGCGTCTGGGACTTTTATAGGCAAGGTATACCGAGTTCCTAGAGGCACAATGTGGGTTTTTCTGGTTTGGCTTTTTTGCTTAGCATAGTAATGGTTTTCTAATTACAAAACACAAATTTTAGAGGTTAATTCTCTCTCCTACTTAGAGGATAGTTCTTGCAATGAAAGTTCAGTATGAAAGAAGGAAAAAGGTTGTGGGAATTCCAGTTCAAACCCCTTGAATGCTGTTTCTTAGGACCCAGATTTCATGTTCTGCCCTACCTGGAAACAGATACTAAGTAATGCAAGCTGTTCACACCACTATAGCTTAAAATAGTAACATTAAGAGGACACTCCTGCTTAAGTCTCCTAGGGGATTTTCTTTCGGAAGTTTAAAGGAGGTGGTGAGTTTTGTGCTAAAC
>JANXJC010000064.1:15245849-15263635 GCA_027564655.1 Leptodon cayanensis | reverse complement strand
CCCCCCCAAAAAACCCCAAACCCCCCAAATTATGTTACAATCAGTAATCATCATAACTGTTAGATTATATGGGAGTGGGCTTGGGGGTTACTTCTGGTTAGAAATCTGTTTGAGATGGAAAGTATGAATTATGGATATTATAATATGGTTCAGCACTTAGGCATGCAAAATAAATTTAATACTGCTTTCTAAATAGGGTAATAATACACTGCAGACTAATTCTTCTTCTTTACATCAGAGGGAGTTTTATGAGGGAGCAAGTCCCTTCTTCTCCCCTTCTCCCTCATCCCCGTACCACACAACTGTCAAAGACAAAGGACTAGACTGTTAAGTCAGACCCTTATAATCTATTAATCGTACCTGGATTTTGAATTGATGATGACAGAACCTGCGCATCGATTTGGCTCTTTTCTTTGCTGGGTAAGAACCCATTCCTAGAGCTTAGAACCCGGTGCTGTTTCTACTCCGCTCCGGAGTGGAAATGACGTAGCTAAAACATTGGCTGTCTTGCCTTTTGAGCTAACTGCATCAATTATCTCTGTGTTCCACACTCATTGTCGGGGAATCAGTCGCAATTGACTCAGCCCCAACAAACTTGCACCCAGCAACAAATGTGAGCGTATGGTATTTTAAAAGTTACTGTAATGGAAAGAGCGGTCAGTATGCAGGAATACTAATAACGCTCTTTTCTAACCCAATCGTTTCAGCTTATTGAAGAAAATGAATGTCTCAAACAGGAACTAGCCAAAGCCAAAATGGCTCTTGCTGAGGTGCAAATGGAAAAAGACGCCCTGCTTCATCGTATAAAGAAGATGAGCGTTGATCATCAGTAGGACGGGTTCTGGTGCAAGGCATCATCAACAGAACTTCAGGTGATGGTGGCATCTAAAATACTGTTTGTAAATCGCTGGAAGACATGGTTATTTTTTTTTGTTGCAGACAAATTTTTCTCATTATGAACAAAATGTTTGTGAACCAGTTACTATTCTGAAATTATCATCAAACATTGTAACTTTTTTCAGCCCATTTTAAACTGAAATGACTTTGGAAAAATCAGTTTATACTGTACTTTTATTAATTTACTGAAGAAAAAAAGAATCCTATCATCTACTTTTAATATTATCAAAGGAGATGTTATTTTTAAAATGTTTTCTGAAAAGCAGATGGCTCAGCAATGAAAGAAGGTGCCTAGGTGCATAATGGAGTAAAATGTACCACACCTCGTTAACGAACTGTACCTCTGTTTGTTAAGGTTATGTTGTTTTATTATTACCAGAAGGTATCTATACAAGAGGTTGTATTTGCACTATGATGATACGGGCTAGATCCTCGAGAATAGTATAGCTACTGAAATTAAAATACCAGCCCTAAACTGGCCCTAAATTCAGTGTAATTTGCCCAGAGAGGATTGTAAGAATAGTCTTCTGGTGCTATAGAGTTCCATATACCCTTTCCATATGCACTCCTAAAATACCACAGTAAATGCTGGAGAATTTAAGTAAGAGGGCATACAACTGGGCTTTCCTTGTGCACGAAGGTCCAGGGTATCTGTACAGCTGATGTAATTTACACATTCACACTTTTTTTTTTCCTTTCTCTGTGAAGAGGATGTAGCCCTGCAATAGGATCCAGCCCTTTGTGAAAGGTGAGCTTTGAGCCGTTTTGCATGCATGTCTGATTTCTGCACAACTCATCAGACATGCCCAAGGGTGTGGTCCAGTGTATTTAAATATGTAATGTCAATGCTTGTGAGGGAGGGGGGAGATCCTACAGGGATTCATTAATTGTATATTGCTTTTTTTGATAAAAAAGCTGTAGAGAATCATTTAATTACCCAATGAAATTGTGAGATTACATGAAATGTAATTATACAGTTTAAATCATGGGTGATTTGTACAAACGGAACAATAATTTTCAGCTAAAAACTGGTACAGATGAATAAATAAAAAAAGCACAATATTGTAAAATAGAGAATATAAGTGTGTGCTTTTAAACAATTGAGGAAACAACATACAAAACCATACATGCCTGTAAGAGATTGGGTTTCCTAGAAGTAAAAATGACTGAATAATTTAACTAGTGACCTTGAATCTGACAACTGAAAATCTTTTAATTGCTACCACAATTGTTTCTGCTCCATGGGATGTTTGAGGGAAGTTTTGTTTGTAGATATGCAGACAAATCTCGAAGTATTTAGTATCTTGTGGTTTGACTTTGCATATTCAGGCTGTCAAACTAGTTTTAAAATGGTTTTCATTAAAACTTTTTGGAGGACACATAATTTACACTGCTGAAAATAGTCATTGAAAGTATGTAGATGTTAATCAAGAACTCTGTGGAAGAACTGGTTCAGGCACTATTTTAAAGCCTGCTTTATGAAACCCTAGTTGAAACTCCCTTTAACACCCATGGAAATTTTTATCTTATTATTCTGAATAAGATGAAAAAATACACACATAACTGTTTCTAATAGAGAAACTAAATATTTATATTTCAAAAGGTATTCAAGACAACACAGTATTAAATATGAGTAGTCCAATTTCACACAAATACGTGTCAGATTCAGGGGAGGAGTTCTCAGCTGGTTTAATTCTGATTGGTACTATTAAAGTCAGTAATTCTTACTTGGTTTATCCCTGCCAAGAACTAGTTAGAATTATTCTGAAGAAAGGAATGTATAGAGTGCTTAGTAGCATGTTGCTGGAATAATACATTGAGAATTGTCTAATTTTTACAAAGAAATAAACAGCAATATCAAATGCCTGTCCTTATTACTGCACAAGCTACTACCTGCTTCTTTTGACAAAAACCAAACCCAGCCCAGAACAACAGCCCAGACCAGCTCTTCTCAGTACAGATGTTGAAATTCAGGGTATCGCTTTCTTGCACTTCATTATAACCACCACTTTTCTTCTGCAAAGAACTAAATGGAACAGAGTTTGGAGAACTTCAATGTATATAGAAAACTGACTCCCGAAGTCTTGCAGGCAAACTGTTAAGAAGTTTTATTTTGCATTTGCTGTGGAAATCTAAACTGGTCTGCAGACTAGCTTAACACTCATTCAGCTTGTTTAGAAATACTGCTTTAATGTCTGATAAAGCTTTCAAGTTAGCTTGAGGCTGTGCCCTTTCCCGGGCTAGGTCATTGCATCGTTCTGGCATGCTCTGTTCCAGTTCTCACAGTAACTCTGACGTTGTTGGTAAGCATCAATTTTAAATCGAAGTGGCGTGGCCTTACAGAATTACTTGTAAAAAGCCTGTTGGAGAGGCAGGTTCGTAGAGGTGATGCCTGTTCTCCGATGTCCCTGCTCCGACTTCATGACAGTAGGTATTCCAGTCCCTGGATTAATCCCACCATGGCTGTTGGCACAGGGGACCACGGCACAGCCTGGGAGGGAACGGCTTTTTTTTTTTTTTTTTTTTTTTTTCTTAAGTACTTTATTTTCTGGTCCCACCAGCCGTGTCTGTTTGTACACTGTCTCCCCTAGGAACTGACTTGGAGTCTTAAACTGGGATCATAAGTGATCTCTAAAGGATAATTGCTAGCTACAGAACACTTCCCAAGTCTGACGTGATAATGGTTACCTTTATTCATAATAAATTCATAATAAATGTAAGAGGAATGTGATAATAAAGGCAAAGACTTTATCAAGCATCTACAATTCCAAGAGTACAAAATGTGCGAATGTATTGCAGAAGCAAACTCCTTGCAGCGACCAGGTTTCAGGTAAGTAACAGTGGAGAAAATGGTTTCCATATAAAAAATGTGCCTGTATTGGTCTAGTTCTTAAACCAGTCATCGCAAAATGCTTGAAGTAGTTTTTCAGCTCACTGCTGCTATCTGCAAATTTTAGAGTGTACTTCAGATTCCGATTCAGCTGTTGATATAAACCAATGTCTTTTTATCTATTGTAGGAACAGAAAATGACCTCGCTAATATGCTAAGTAGCAATGAAGTTGTGGGTACTTGCTGTGAAATCCACTCATTCCTCCTTCCCAGTAGGGAAATGAGTTTTTTGACAGTCCTGCAACACAACCTTATCTTTTTTTTTTTTTTTCTTTTCTTCCAACCCGTGCCACTTCACTTTCGCTGGCTATCTTTTGAAGAGCAGCCCCGTTTCCTCTGCCTCCGTGCAGATACCTGTCACGGTGACCCTCGCAGCAGGCTTTGTCGTGCTGAAGCGCATCTGTAACGTATTGAGGCAAACACGCGGCTCCGAATGGGGCGGGCAGTCGGCACTAAGCTGCGCTCTAGTTAGTTTTGTGGCACTGTACCTCCTCATCTTGTGTTACTTATTAACGACATGGAATCTGAAAGCATGAGCAGCACAAAGAGCACGTTAATCAGTATGAAGGGACGCAAAAAATGTAGAGTGAAACGCTAGGTATAGTGGTCTTGTACTGGAGGAACAAAGCTCTGTTAATCAAATTAAGAAAAAGCATAAATCTTAATAGTAAATAGAAGCTGCGTAGTTATAGTTCTATGTATTTTTTAGCATTCTTACATAAAAACTTTAAAACTTCATATTTCTAAAATTATTTTCTCTTTGAAATTAGACATTTTATCTTTGAATTGTCTGGTTACTAATTAAAATCTGCTTATTGGCTATTGTGTATTTGGGATATAAAAAATCAGAACAATTTTAGTTATGAAAGGTATTTTTGGAACACTTCAAAATTAATATTAAAAAAGATTTTTGCAACTTCCAGCTTCTCAAATACTATGGAATGTCTTTGCAAGTGTGTCACACTACTAGCTAGCTGAAACACGTTGCAGGAAGTGAATCTTCAAAAATCAGCTGAACTCTTGATGGCCTGTGTTCTCTCCCAGTGTAAGGGGAAACTTCTGCATCCCAAAAAGATCAATCTCTCATATTGCCAGCTACTGAAATGGGTAAATATTAACCGTGTTTAAAGGTCATTTCGGTTTTCTCTGTCATTGCCCAAGCCATACCTAACCAGTTACATTGAAGTATCTGTATTTTGTTATTTCTTCGCTATCTCCTGCCTTTCTTTTTGTTGCCATCACTTACTTTACTATGAGCAGAATTGGAGTATATGTATTTCCTAAAGATTTCCCCATATAATCTCAGTATTAAATCTTAGGTTGCCCCAGAATTTCTGAGAGCATCGTGTTGGAAGTAAAAATAAGATGCATCACAACTAGGTAAGAAACCATTGCAAATGCTGATGGCTTTATAAGGTGCGTGAGATAAGGACTAATGCTGTATCTTCTGCGAGAGTGAGCTGGTAGTGTGTGGAGTGTAATGCATGAACTGGGTAATGCAGTTCTTCTAGGATAGAGTATGTTCGAAACCACCGTGATTTGATTTGAGTTAGATAATTGGTAAGTATTTTAAACATTTGAGAGAGACACAGGAACAAATGAGCACATTGGAAGTGGTAGTCTGAGCCAGTAAGTGCTGAATAAAGAAGCCGCCTCTAAACAACTTATCTGTGGAACAAATGTGGATGTCTTCACATTGTCTGCAAGCCTCAGTACACCATTACCGTGGAAGACGCAACTCTCAAATACTTTTATCCCAGTGTAATTACATTGTTCTAGTAACTGTTGAGGTGTTTGAGCACTGGAAAATACTTTTGCAATGAGAATTATCATATTGAGGTCCCTGATGGTTGATGTTTTACTAATAAGAAAAGCGGTGCTTAACAAGTTCTCAGAATTACGAATTTTTCAGTTATACTCCTTTTAAACAGGAGGAAGACCTGGTGAGCAGCACTCCTCTCCCCTCGCCAGCACTAGATGGCACTCCGAGAAGTCACTTGGGGCTTCATTGCCTCCTGGGGACCAGTAGTTCTTGTTTCTTGACTCACAAACAGTCTCGTTAAACTAGAAAATGTCAGGATACAATTTGGAGTTTTTATAAACTTTTGGTGATGAGTTTCATAACATGATTTTAAATCGGGCTTTTTTCACTTTTCATTTAGAAAGCTTATCTTTGTTACTATTGCTTCTTTGTGGCATACTAATTTTTTCCTCTTTAAATAAATCATATGAACTGCCTGAACATTGTTAGAAGAAAGACTTTCTTCCCCCTTTTATGTTTAAATAAATTCTAAAAACATATTTTTGTACATATTGTCCCTTTTATAGCAAAACGTTTATCATATTTGTTGCACTTCATCATTATCTGTTAAAATAAAAAGTTTAGGAAATTTTTCTGGTTTTCCTATCATTGCATAGATGAACAACTCCACCTTGAGATCATCAATTTATTTGTTCAATTTCCTTGCTAACTAGAAAAAACTCTGATTTTATTCTACTCATTTTTAATAGAAGCAGCATATATAGAGGTTTCCTGTTTGTTTGCAAATAACCAAATGTAATCCTTTACAAATGCTTACCTTACCCACCTTCACCAGATGGTAATCTAACAAGACAGTCTATATTAACACTATAGTGTGTGATAAGTGATCTGGAGTCATTCCTTTTTATATCCTGTTTGGTTATTCAGAAACTTACAGGCAGAATGACTAAGCAGAGAGAAAAGCAATCTATATAAAATTTACTGTAGGAATGGGGTCGCTTTATTTTTGTCAAAGAGTTAGAAAAAATAGCTTAGAAAGCAGATGTCTTTTCATTCCTCTGAAATCTTAATGTGGTTTGTTCCTTCGACTTATTTTTAAATTTTATTTCTAACAAGAGTCTGCAACTCAGGATAGGTACGACGGAGAGTTTTTTAAGGTGTCATCCTGCGATGCCACAGACTAGAACATGTTGCAGAATTTGACAATATAGTGGACACCAACATACTCACAGCCACTTACCTGAACTGAATTTGGTGTAGAAATGAGGCTTCTCTGGTCAAACCTGGCAGGAAGAGTCCTGAAAAATCATTTTCATCTAAAACATAAGATTCACTATTTCTGCAATATTCACCAAAAAAATATCTATTTACAGACTTCTTGAGTACTTGAAAATATTTATACAATAGCTTTCTTAAAAATTACAAAAAAAATACATCATCTCCAGCATTTCATTTCCTACCCAGGAATAATGTCAGAACCATGGCAAGATGCAAACAGTCATTGAGAAATTCTTCAAAGCAATATCAAAGCTATTTCCTTTAACTGAATCCTAAATCCTTCCAAGTCACTAACAGCCGGTGACATGTAGCTCATGGAAAACTGCAAGTTAAGTTTCCAACTGATACTCATCTGAAGATATATTTGAGAGAGGTTCTTAAACCTTCCTTTGCAATTATCAGAAGCATTTTCATCTTATGCAACAGGAAAGTATGCCTTCAAAGTCATAACGTTAAGAAGATTTAAAAAGACTCCTTGAAATGGGACTTGACAAAATATTTCAACAGGCAAAGACAACGTAGAGGTAATCTCTTGCCTTCCATTATGCAAAACATGTCCGTTATTTAGCTGGTGTAAGTCACTGCTGTCAGGAAGGAGGAAAAAGGGAGAGTATTTGAAATAAGTGTAGGGAAAACAATACACTACAATAAATTCTGGGCACCTTATTCACAAAAACTTGTTCCTCTCTGGCTGAATAGCTGTCATTCTTAATATCACTGTGCCTGCCTTTAAATCTACAGCTGCTGGAGTCAAAAGCAAGATTTTTACCTAGCAGGGATTAGTGATTTTTTAGGCAGGAACAGATTTTTTTTTTATTATTTTTTTCTCTTCCCCATCTGGTGAGAGAAACTTGTACCTGGAGCAACACCATACTGTATGTAGTAGCTGGCTACTAACTGACAAACGCTGCCGTTAGAGTATCGCTGCCATAACCTCCCACTTCACTGACGTCCCTTCACTTTACGGGCACTTGGAAACTTCTTACGCCGATCAGGAGAACCTACATAAAACGAGATTTATGAGTAGCGGGAGACTTAGTTATATCAGATACTGTGAGATCTCGCCCACAGTACCGTTCCGGAGATCCATCAGAGACGGCCCTGCCAGAAGAATCGGAGACTGAAGGGCTGGAGGTGAAGATAACTGAAGCCGCACACAAAAAAAGGACGAGGCAGAGCTGTAACTCAAACGTGCCGTGAGCATGATGAACGTTTTCACTACAGCCATCCCAACAGGGTCATCTTCCCTGCGAGAAATGTGGAGTGATATTAAAGACGAGAAGGAAGTAGAAAAGAGGAACAAAGAGAATTTTTATGAAAGGAAGTTTAAAAATTTTTGCAAGAGAGAAATGCACAATAACTGAAGACATGCAGAATGCTACATGAGGTGGTATGAGTGTTTAGATAACCACAAACATATGTATACACAATGTATGTCAGATCAGGTACGTTACAAAGTGAACCAAAAGATTCAAAATAACTGGAAGAGATGACTTGATGTAAAAACAATCCTACCTGAAATGAAAGAAATTGACTTGGCTTCTACAGCAGATCTGAGTTGTTGTTTCCTTGCTAAAATGGCAGTGGTGGGGAAAAAAACCCTGTCATAAAAAGGTCTTAGGCTAATGCAGGGTAGTGTCTTCACGGGGTTATCGCTCAGAGAAGCAAGAGTTTGATGAAACACTAACATGAAAATAAAACTGAGCAGTTCCAGATTTTGCTGTTTCAATTTTAAAAATGTTTTATGGTATCTTCACCATAAAAAGGAATGATGTGATAAAATAGTAGTGTTACAGAAGCTCATTAATTTGACATTACTAAACCTATTTTCAAGAAACGACAGTGCTTGGCAGGTTCAGAGGTGTGAAAGGAGAAACAAATGTAAGAAAAAATCTATCGCAGCAGTTACCAGATTTATGTGACTTAAGAATTTTCCTACTTGAATTATTCATCCAACTTAAGTTATTCACCTTGCTTTAATACAGTTTCATACACTTTTCTTACACTGCATCTCTTTATTGGAGGGGGATCTTTTTAGCTCCAATTTGTGGTTTACTTAATTATTTGATTAAAGATTACTTTGCATTAATTATTGCATATTTTTCTCAGATGATGCCAGCCTATTTGCATATCCATAGCAGAGTATGTCTCTCTATTCTCTATCCTCTTAATAGAATATGGAAATAGAGCATCCATCACAAATAGCCGTACCAGTTTTCTTCCTATGGAAAAGAATCCAAAGATTAATTCCTAAATGTGTTTTGCTGAATCAGCTCCCGTTAGAAGAGTGTCATGGATATGCCGGTAATTCCTGGATATTCCTGTAATCCTCTCTGTTACCTTTGCTCCTGATGCTCTGGTGTAGGTCAATACGCTGTTGTGTCCTTTAAACATTTTATCTTACATTTAGTATTTTTTGTGTATGTTTGTGCCTCTGAGCCCTTAGATTTAACGTACCTACTGAATGAAAATTAGTAAGGCTTTTTGCCCAGGGTCGATAGTCACCTTCGGTTCAGATAAATAATGAGCATAAATCAAATGAATTGGCTGGTTTAGCCATAGACTTTATCAGTTAATATTTTTGACGAAAATCTATTGTATTATCTGAAGGCCAAAAATAAGAGAGTTGTCACATTAGCAAACAAATTACTCATGCTAATATTTTCCTCTGTAATGCAGTTATACAAGAGATAAATGAGATTTAGAAATTCACTGCATAACCACATCCTCTCATGCAAAAAGCAATAACTTCCTTCCCTAGGCAGTACAGGACTGGCTTTCAAATTTTAATAAACACTCTAGAATGTTGTTTTGTGGGACTTGGAGAAGTAATTAAGAATGAAGAACCTTTTTACTGTTGGGCTAACTAAGTAAAATATGTCAGGGGCCCTAATCTTGTGCTGGGAGCAAAGTATCAGCTTCACAAAACCACCCTCTGACAAATTTGGTATTAATTGTTCCTCCTGGCAGATAGCAGAAGCACCCTTAACATCAGTATCATTGTGTGGTTGTACACATCCTGTACAAAAAAGTAGCAAGCAATACCCTCTATATATAAATTTATATATGAAGACTAGATGAAACTACAGTCTTACACAAGGCAGTATCCTGAGTCGAGATAGATTAGGAGATGATAAGCAAAGCTTACATACCTATTGCTTGTGCTGTTACTGTCAGTGTGCACGCATAGGTAGCAGTCTCCATGCTAAAAGGTGATTTATCAGAATAAGACCACGTGCAACCAAGTGTAATAGAAAGCAACGCTAAGCCTATTCTAAATTAAAACGTTTGGATGAAAAAATACATTAATGTGTTTTAAGCCTGTCCCCTGACAATTTCATTATATTTCCCTAGTTCTTGTTTAGGAGAAAATAATGGATAATGGGTTTATATTTACCTTTTCCATACCACTTACGATTTTGTATGCTTCTATTTTATCTCCCTACGGTTATCATTTCTTTAAAGCTGAAGTTGCCTAGTCTATTTAGGCTATACGAAGGCTGTACTATACGTCTGATTATGCCTCTTCTCCTTTACTGTATCTTGCCTAGTTCTGATGTAATTTTTTTGAGACAGGGCAAACACAATGGTTTTATACATTGACATAATAATGCTCATTTCCTTTCTTAATAATTCCCAATTATTTTATTTGTCATTTTGACTACCATATAGCATTAAATGGACATTTTCATAGAGATATCCCCAATAACTTGAGATTACGGAGATGTAACAGCAGTTTTTTGAATTGTAAAAGGGGAATCCAAAATCCCCCTCCTATGTTGCAACAGAGAAATTATTATTTTCTTTTATCAATGTTGAATTCCATCTCCTATTTTACCGTCTACTAGAACAATGCCGTGATGTACTCTTTCATATTCAGTTTTAGTTCAAGCTATTCTGAAACCTGTTGTTACATTAGCAAACTTTGTTACTTCACTTCATACTCTCTTCAGAGACTCTTTATGTGTTTGCTGGGCAGCGCAGGTCCTAGGAGAGATCTCTACAGCTGTCCTGAAAACCTCTCACTGTCGTGAAAAGTGGCCGTTCCTCCATTTTACTTTCTCCCTTTTAAGCAGTTGTCCATTCACAAGAGAATCGTCCCTCGTACTCGATAACAGTTTAGTTTCTTTAGAAGTATTCAGTAAGGACCTTGTCAAAAGCTTTTTGGAAAGCTAAATACAATCTATTGATTGAACCACCGTTTTCCAGATGCTCTTTGACTCCTTCAAGGAACTCCGATAGATACACGAGACACAACTTGCTTCTCCAGAAGCTGTACTGAATCTTCACTCTTTTATGTAGCCAGATGTCTACCAATTTGCCGGGCACGGGAACCAGACTCAGTAGTTCTCCAAATCCCCCTTCAAGCCCATTAAATTTATTACCGTCACATTTGCTACCTCCCACTCATCTAGTACCAAGGCCAATTGAGACAGTAGCTTGCACCTCACCATTTTAATTTCATGAGCGTTAGATTTCAGGTTCCTTCAGACTCTTTGGGGAATTTAATCTGGTCCAGGCCAGTTGGTTTTATTTATTAATTTGTTTCAAAAAAAATTTTCTCTTGGGAGTGTAACTTTAAGTTAATCCCTTGGACTTGACCTGTAAAGAAAGGCCCTGGTAGTTGAAACGGCCACCACTTTTTCACCACAAATAGTTATCTTCACTCAAAAAGTACAGGCCAGACCCAAGAATCCAGTGCAAAGCTAGCTAGCTGCATCATTTCTGTTAACAGTAATGATCAAAATTAGAAATTGCAAAGATTGGTCAATTACACCTAGTGAGAGAATCAGTGGAAGATTGTTCTTCATTGTGTATTTGGCAGCCCTATATCCATTTGGTTTTTGAGGAAAAAAAAACAGCACAGTATCCATTTGCTTCCATGTTAATTCCCACTGCGACATTAATCATAAATTTCTCCTTTCAAATGTCTTCCTATTATTCCCAGTTGTATCAACCTCTTACAGCCCAGCTCTCAGTCTGAGATTGATACCTTTTAAATACATATAGATAGTTCTGAGCCTTCCCAGATCATTACCTAAATATATTCCATTTTCTTCTGTGTGCACGATTCATTTCCAGTAGCCACCCTCTCCTTTGGACCTGAGGAGGTCTGAAGCTATGTGTTGTGGAGCAGCACAGTTGGAATTTCAAATACATTTTGCCTTATTGGTCGTCACAGTGTGTGTCCACAAGCATAAACATACCTGAAGGATGTCTGATGTGCAAGTGCTTGCTCAACCATTTCTGTTAATCCTGAGGAGTGATTTACCACTATATATTCCTATATAACAGTTGCTATTAGTAGAGTCACAAACAGAGTGGAAGCCGTTGGCAGAACACCTCTAGCTGTGCCGTTGCCTTTCAGTGCGGCAGTTCCCCTGTGGTGGCATTGCTGTGTGCTACCGTTCCAGAGCAGAAGGGTAACGTTTGTGCACAATTTTAACAGCTGTCTGTACCTTCAGTTGCAGTCCCTCATCACCAGCATGTTTCAGCTGAGATTTCCCTATGATCTTTCTTTCAGGCAGTCAAAACCTGATGTGTAGGCAATGTTGTATGTATCTTGAAGGGAAGATAAGAAGTGGAAAATATTTTAAAGTCCGAAAGAGGTTGTGATGTATCAAAGGTTGAAACAAGTTATTTTTATTGCAACAAGCTGTGCATTGAGCTGTACAGGCAAAGCTGGAATACTGTATTGTATCTGTCAGCACACACTGGATTGAGGCTTTTAATCAGCATGCTGCTCTTACCAACGGGTATTCACATTCGATTCTGCATTTCTCTCTAATGCATGAAAAACAGGCTTAGGCATATTTTGATAGCAAACCGATGTAAACCTACGACAGAGCAGAAGGATTGGATGAATAATTATACTGCTAATCCCACCTGCTGTCACACAAGAAATACATGTAAAGAAATGTATAGATATACCAGTTAATCTCGGCCATCTGCCATCAAAGCAAAGTTGCAGTTGCACTGGAAATGGCACGGCAGACAGATTTGACTTACTGTCAGTACGATCCCATCGCTGTTTTCTGGAAGCTCAGCTCTCCAGCGCAGACACAACCTGCAGCCCGTATGTACTGGAGACTTCGGAGCAGTGGGACATTACAGCCCTCTGGGGAGTGCAGCACACTTCCCATGGTACGTTCGGGTGACTCTGTAGGTCAGTGTCTGGGTGACAGAATAATGGTTTAATTTCTTGCTCTCTTCAGTGTGTTGCAAGCCCCATGAGAATGATCTAGTGGGGTCAGTCAGGTGCAAACGCTGAGACAGCGTCATGCTGCTGTGCAACATCACTAAGGGACCATTTCCTTGCATGTTCTTCTCCATTACAAATTTATACCGTGACAACATGCCTGAAAGCAAGTAAGTGTTTACAGAAAGTGTGATCTAGTCAGAATTGTATAGTCAGAGATAGGATTGTTGTGGATAAGTCATTGTCGTGGTTTAACCACAGTCGGCAACTAAGCACCACACAGCCGCTCGCTCACTTCCCCCCAACACCCAGTGGGATGGGGGAGAGAATCAGGGAAAAAAAGAAGTAAAACTCGTGGGTTGAGATAGAGACAGTTTAATAGGACAGAAAGAAGAAAATAATAATGATGATAATGGTAATAATAATTAAAAAATGGCAATAATAACAATAAAAGGATTGGAATATACAAAACAAGCGATGCACAATGCAATTGCTCACCACTTGACGACTGATGCCCGGTTAGTTCCCGAGCAGTGATTGACCCCCCCCCAGGCCAACTCCCCCCAGTTTATATACTGGACACAACATGACATGGTCTGGAATACCCCTTTGGCCAGTTGGGGTCAGCTGCCCTGGCTGTGTCCCCTCCCAACTCCTTGTGCCCCTCCAGCCTTCTTGCTGGCTGGGCAGGAGAAGCTGAAAAATCCTTGACTTGGTATAAACACTACTGAGCAACAACTGAAACCATCAGTGTGTTATCAACATTCTTCTGGGACTGAACCCAAAACACAGCACTATACCAGCTACTAGGAGGAAAATTAACTCTATCCCAGCCAAAACCAGGACAGTCATCAAAAATGGCTTTTTCCTTACATGTTACTTCAGCTTCTATTTCATCTGGTGAGTCCAGCCATTCACACGCTCTTTTGAAACCACTCTCTGTGTTTTTATATTCCTCGTGAGTTAGGCTTCAGTACCTTCAGTTTCTATCACTTTCTTTTACAGTGGAGAGGGATGTAAGGCCTTTTGCGTACTTCAGTGGCGAGAGCTAAACTAAGCAGCGTGTGAGTATTCTGGTGTGTCCCAGTTACCTCAACTGAGGACCTGTCTGCTGTGCCCATCTACCTGCTGAGCCCATCCCTGAGGAAGGCTGATGTGCATCTGGGTTTCACCCTGACAGGGAACCAGGACACGATGGGCGTTCACGCCTGGCCTCAAGAGCTCAGACGCGCTCCCGGGACCTCCGCTTCGGACTTAGCCGCTGAGCCTGATGCTTAGGTATCTCCTAGATGAGCAGCGCAAACACAAAGCTAGTCACGGTTGTTTGAAGTTCACTGTGTCTTTTTTACACTATGTATATACTGTAAAGAGCAAAAGACAGTATCAAGCCCAAAAAACTCTTGCCACCTAGGTGTGTGAGAAACAGCGCTTTCTCTTGGGCACTTCGCAGCCTTTGTCCCTGACTTACTATGGGTGTACAACAATGAGAATAATTGTTAGGCCTATTTAATGCTGATTTATTTTCTACTGCCAAACCAATCTGATGGTTTATTCCAGTGTTTTGAGCGCTCTCAGAATATCACTCAGAATTTGTAATAGGGATCTTAGACCTTCCTTATATCTTTACATGAGAGAACTGATAACAGACAGTCCTGAAATATGATGTTAATATGTTTGCTGTTCTACACAACTGTTTTTAATATCACGCAGATTTGTTTTTTTCAATACTTGCAACTCAGTTTTTCATATCCCTTCCATGTTCCTGCTTGAAAACAGAGAGGGGAGAGTCACAAAATGTTAGAAAGCACCGATTTAATTTGCCTTTAAGTATGGGAGGCTGCAGGAGGAGGAAATGAAGAAGTTGTCACCCTGAAATGAGAACAAAGCCAAATGACAGTTGCATTGTAAAAACATTAAGGAAAGTCCCTGCTTATTACAGTCAATCCCAGTCCTTTCAAATGACAAACCAGTTAAAGAATTTCTAGGTAGGCTAACTGCTTTCTCTGGTATTTTAGAAAATGGAAGAAAACAGAAGGTAAGGCATATGTTGTGTTAAGAGAAATTTTGAGATTGAAGGTGTGATGGCACTTAAGACACTGACAGCTGCAGTGGTCATAACTTAAAATGTCTTCACAAATACTAAAATCATAGAATCAAAATTCTGCGGTGGTATGGAACAGCACTGCTCAAAAAGCACACCATGTTTTGAAAGATCTCGGCTGTTTTACAAATTATTTTTCTCATCTGTAACTGCTGCAAATTATAAAGCTATGTTTCTACTTTCTATGTCTAGTTAACATATTCATCGTAGATATAATTTTTAACACTCCACAGTGCTGTCCTGATACTACCAGGAACAAAGAACGTTAGACATTTAAAAACACAAAGGAGCCCACCTGATCTAATAAGTTTGACCATTTACGTTCAACTCAGTCTCGGTACGTTTTTTTTTCTTACTACAGTCCACTATTGATTTAATCTCTGGAAACAGACCAACCCATGTTCTGAATTCTTTGCTTCAGCGGCCCTTAGAATTTATCCATGTTTAACCCTTCCATTAAATAGTGTTGCTTAAATTCCTTTTTACTTTTCAAATTGGTAGAAGAACCATTTTCTGCTCTATTTGCTGATGAAACTAAATCCTCTGTTTCGCCTTCACAGTTTTCTTGGGCATTAGGCTGATGGGTTTACTGGGGTATGTTTTGAGCCTTGCTATATTCATAAAATCTTCCTGAATTTGCTGGCTACTGTATGCATCTGCTCCATTGGTATTTCTATCCCAATTCTCCATACTGTTCTTCAACAGCTTTCTGGATGATCTTTTCAATTAGAGCACAGTCTTGAGATTTTATTTTCCCAAGAAGAATTATGTAACGTTTATACTGAGTCATATTTGCCATCTGCCGATCCAACCACATAAACAATACAAATTCTTAAAAAATTGAGTTTTCTTTAGTATCTGCTTCTAATCTGATTTTCTACAAATGTGCAGGTTTATGCACATACCCCTGCCTTGCGATTAGCTCTTCACAAAATACTGGCACCTCTTCAGAGGCTCTCAGCAAACTTGAAGAAATGTACTCATGCAAAGGATACATGTGAGAAGGTATTTATCAGGCAATGCATGTGATCGCATACAAAATCAAATGCAAGGCAGAAATAAAGGGAAATTATGTCTACCTTAACAGAGGACATCAAGAAGCTTCAGAATGCAGGGCTATTCTTAGTTTATGGCTAACTTCTTTGGAACTAGTTAATGCTCAAGTGGCTGGTAACAAGGTACGTAAGTTTCTACTCCAGCTTTAAATGACTGTTTTCCACTGTGACTCTGCTGTGACTAAGGACTTTTAAACTGTAAATCCTAATTCATGTGATTATACATTTATTTATTTAAACTATAATGAAACACTTGTGATCACAGAATCAGACCTTAAAATTGCTATTTGTATCAGACTGTTTCAACCAGAAAGGCTGTAGTATAGAGTCTCTCTGCCTACTAATTTTATGCCGGTGCTCAACTCTGTGCCCTGTTGACAACATTGGAGAAGACATCATTTCACATCCTGAAAGTGCCAAACTATGCAAATTACATTTTTAAGCTAAAAAACAGATACTGTTTTGTTGCTGTGGAACAGTAAGTCTCCAGGATGATAATTTTTTTCCTTGGTAAGAGAAAATCTGACCCCAGAAAGAAATTTCTATTGGTTTTTAAGAGATTAGAATTAATTAGCTAATAAAAATATGAAAACACCTGTAAAACTGTTACTGAGAGGGACTAAACCCAATCATTTGTGGAATCAAGGATCTTCCCATTAACTTGAAGGTACCATAGGTCCGGAGTAATTAACGCTCTCGCTGAAAACACAACATTAAAATCCTTCCTACCACAATGTTATTTTGCCATTGCTGTGCTTTACATCTTGTGAGCACAGTTCACGGGAGAATACCGCTGATGCGACTGGGGGGACGGTAAGGGGTCTTAACTTATTTGCCCGTTGTACCTACGGTTCCACCTACAGAAATTACCAAACTAAAACAGGAACGTGGGGCCATCATTTGGCTTTTCACATGTGCACGGTACCAAACAGTGCATTAAACCAGGATGTGCCTGTGAGTTGGCCAGCGCTGAAGATTTTCAGCACAGCTTGTAAGAAGCCGAAAGCCATAAGGAATGATTAATTTTGGTGCCCAGAGAAGTCATACGATTCAAAAGGTTACACGTTTGGAACCCCTGCCAGAACCAAGAGTATGAGAAGGGGTGACGGGATCTGACCCCACATATGTTCAGTTACACCCCTCGTCCCTTGAAACATCAAAAAGCCACGATCCTGGCGCCTGATGGGTGTCAGCAGTCCCGCCTGCCTGACCCACCGAGCCGGCAACTCGGTTTTGCTCCCGACCTCCACGGGGCCCGGATTTTCCTCTTCGGCTCCGCCGCTTTGGCCCAACGAACCGGGCTCCCGTCTCTGCCGGAGCGTGTGCGTCCCGCTGCGGGCGGGCACCAGCCCCTCCTCGGTGGGGGTCTCCTCACACACACGCAGACCGCCACGGTCCCCTCGACCCCACTCGGGGCCGGGGTGTGCGTGCGGGATACGCGTGTGGGATGCGTGTGTGCGCCCGTGTGCCCCTCAGCACCCCCCTCCGCCCGCCCGCGCCCCTCAGCAGCCCGCCCTCCGCTCCTCCACACCTCGGCGGGGCAGGCCGGCCTCGCCCTTCGCCGCACCCAGCGGCGGAAAGACCCCCCCCCCCCCGATCGCCCC
>JANXJC010000064.1:15223519-15245087 GCA_027564655.1 Leptodon cayanensis | reverse complement strand
AATCTGGCTGTGCTCCGCTGGCAGGCAGGGGCGGGGGCGGGGGGGTGGTTCTGTGGGGAGAGGGGGCCGCCGGGGCCCGGGCTGCAGCTCTGCCGGTGCGCGGCGGGGTGCGCGGGGGGCTGCTCGGTGGCTGACCATGGGGAAGGACCAGGAACTGCTGGAAGCTGCTCGCACGGGGAATGTGGCTCTGGTGGAGAAACTCCTCTCTGGGAGGAAAGGAGGGATCCTGGGCAGTGGATCTGGAGCTATTCCCTTATCCAGCTTACTGAGGTAGGGACATCGTTCCCCCGTCAGACCTGGGGATGTTAACCTCCTCTTCCCTATCATCATCATCATCGTCGCGCCTCTCATCTTCCTTTCCCTTCCTGCATCCTTCATAGTAACAATAAATCGTTCACTCTCTCGCCAAGTACAAGTGTGCCTGTGTTTAAAGTCACAGGCGGTCATTTTATTAATACAGCGGTACTGAATTTCTTGCCTTCGATGCGTCAGTAAGGTACTTGTTCATTCTGTTACTAGCTGTGGTGCAGAACTTCATGTTTTTATTGCTGGGCTAATAGGCACAATATACTAATTGTTCGCCCTTTGATATTTCACCTTCAAATCACTACTTTTAATCACAGGTGGAAGCGTTAATCACAGACAAGGCATTGTATTGTGGAATTTTGTGTAAAAAGCTGTAGCTTCACCCCATACCCTCACCCATAGTTGCTACCCTCACTTGCAGAAGACATTAGGCATGCCGTAGTAATGAGCCTACTAAACAAAGAAAGGGAATCTTTTTTTATGAGAGATCATCAAGGCAGAGGAGGTGTAAAACTTACGGAGCAGGTTAGGTAGGAGCAGCGTTACTTTCAAGGTACCTGGATTTAGTGGAGTGAAACTGGGTTACTGGCCATGTTGGGTGAAAGGACTTAACTTTAGTCATTAGTCATATCTCGGGCAATCTACAGCATGGCTTTGATGTTGAGTTTCATCGCGCTCTTAAGTAAGAGCATCATCACCAGCATTTATGACATTTGACAGTATTCAAACGAGAGGTGGTCTGCAGCACACAGTCCAGTGCTGCTGTTCAACACTACACTAGGGATGGCAAAAGGAGACTGACTGAAACACTGTTGACCTAGAAATTGAAGAAACTGGGGTTTTGTTTTGGTTGGTTGGTTTGGGGTTTTTTGTTTGTTTGTTTGTTTTTCCTGGAAAGAAGGAAAAGGCCTAGAGAAATGGAAATTGCTTAAATGAAAATAGATTTGTGATTCTATTGCCAGTACCTCCTCGTCAATATATTATTTCAGTGTTCCCTGTCAGAGAAAATTCAGTGTAGCTGTCCAAATTACACCTGTTTAAATTCTATCATAAGGTCTTGTTATTTTAAAGCTGGTTTTGGTGCTGCAAACAACAACAGTTCAGATATTCATAGTTTGCCAAAGTTCTGTGGTGCCCCAGTTCAATTAGTTATTGCACTATTGTTTAATTACCAGCCCATTGACCAAAATCAAAACACGCTGTGCGATTGCTTTTTGTGCTGTACTTGAATAGGCTGCTTAGCAAGGACTATGCCAGATAATTGGTTGAATTTAAAATATGAGTCATCTTAAAATGTGATACCCATTTTTTGTAAGTACAGGAGTAAGTTCACTTCAGTGCAATGACTAGCCATTTATAATCCAGTTCTACTGCATGATTTGTGTAGTCACTTTCTGCAGGGCTAGTGCCTGTGCTATATTCTTGCACTGCTACTTTCATGTTGTATATCATAAGTTCTGTGTATCCAGAGGGAGTGTATTTGCTTGTGTTTTTCTTTTTTATTATATGGCAGTGTTTTACTGTGTGTATAGAAAACATGTTAACCATGTGTTTTGTATATACAGATGGGTCGTGACAGTCATTGTTTTTTACTCAGAATTTAAGTATTTTAGGTTGTAAACTCAACCGTAGTCTTATTTTTTTCTGGAAGTGCACTTAGCTTAAAGAGAAGTAAAGCAAAGTAAAACATGCACTGTTTTATTTATGATATTTCTTGCTAATGTTATAAAGAATGGCTGTGGCTTCTGTAAATGTAACTTAAAGGTAAAAATTTAGCAGACAGCTGCTAAAATATTTCTAATTTTAAAGAAGTAATTTGAAAACATTTAAAAACAATTCAATAATGGATTGGTGCGTAAACATTCACAATCTAACACACTATTGAACATAATGATTTTTAGAGGGAAACTTAATAATTTCATTGACTTCACCAGGAATGGTCAAAGTAGAAGCTACTATGCATTATAGAAAGTGTTTCTAAGAAAGAATTATATGTGCTAGGTATTTTAACATAGCTTTTTTTTGAGAAGTTGCATGATCTAACTGATGCCAGTAATTATAGATTAAGTTCAGAATGACATGCAAGATTAAGGTTGGATCTATCTTGGTACAGAACACATGGAAACAAAAGAGGGTACCGAAAGGAAATCATACTAACACCTTGATCCTGTTTAGGAAATCAACACTTACTGAAAATAGCAAAGTTGTGGAAGAGCCATAATTGTACAGTATAAAAGTTTAAATTTGAGGTGGGGGTGATCTGAAGATTTTTTCAACAGAAAACCAGCTGAAGTAGCCTACTAGTAGAGCTATACTAGTATTTTTTGCATACAGTTTATTAGACTAAAAACGGCTTTTGAAAGTTATAATAAACAGAAATCAACAGAAAAAAATAGAGGGACATATTTTTCTTCTTTTTATAGAATCTTTAGGAGACATTGTGTTTGACGGTAACTCCTGGTGTTTCATTTATCATAATTATTGCTTGGTTCCTAAAATGGTGCCCCAGAACCGTACCTGTCCTTTTCTGGTGAGAAAGGTCCATGTTGCCATTTCTTTTTCCTTTTGGCAATGCTCTTCCTAGCATTTGGTTGGAAAGGTCCAAGTCTTTCAGCATAGAATGGACTAATACTGTGCCTGATATGTTGGTCTAAGTAGCAGTACACTATCCCTTTGGATTTCTTCTAAGTGCTGGAGACAACTCAGTTCATGTGGCTGAACCCTCCGTGGCTTGATGCCTTTTTTTGTGGAAATTTGCTTTGCAGTAATTATGTACCTTGTGAATGAAATTTAATATTCATGAATTGACAAATGCGCATCGATTGTTATCTGAAACAAGGAACAAACTGTCTGAGCTCTGATCTCCTATTTACATTTTTGTAACAATTTTTTTCTGACTCTTGGTGTATTTTATGGCACTTGGGGGAAAAATAGGGCAAGCCTTTGTTTGGTTGTTTTATAGCTGAACCTATTCATTGATGTTAATTGCAGAGTAAATTATCTAATTTTTAAAGGGCTGACTTCTAACTTATAAGTCATTATATTAAATTATGACAACAGTTCAGGAAGACAACAGTGTTCCAGAAGGCTATTTAAGCACGCATATAAATATGTGAATGAATTCCTGTGAGGATTTAAACACATGCTTAAAGGAGAGCATATGGGAAGTGCATAAAAATGATATATGCTTAATTAAGAGGTCATATGCACCCAGATATCTGTAATAGATTCCATGTAAGACCTCATGCCCAAATTGATTCATCTAAAGCAATGACAACAGATCAGTGATGTTTGGGTGGACTGTATAACTTGTTCCAGTTCAGGAGGAGCGTTCAAAGGCTCTGGGTCAGTCCGTGGGCCCCTACCTCAACTGCCATACTTTGCTCTGGAATTTAAAGACTGTGGCTGAATATACTCACGGTGAATTCCTCAGATGCAAAAGTTAGCATAAGGCATTGCAACATACTAGAGTGAGTGTAATCCTCAGTAAACACCCAGCATAGAGTACTTTAGTTGCTTCAACCTAGATGTTTAGTGATGTTTTAGATGCCCGTGAGTTGCTGAGGCATCTGCATGGGCTGATTAACAAAGAACCATGACCTGTGGAGTTATATCTAAATTCCAGGTGGGATGCACTAGGACAACTAAAGCTGTGTTACACGTGCGTGTAGGCTGCAGTCTCCAACCCCCAAAATCAGTGCAGGGCTGGGATCTGTTCTTTTACTATGAAACAAGGATGTTTTGAGACACCTCATAAAACATTCAGAGTTTAGAAGACCAAAGCGTAAGGAAAGTTTCTTTTCTCTGTTTCATATATTAAAAAAAAAAAAAAAAAAGAAAAAAAAAGAAAAAAAAAGGCGGTTTTTAGGTGTGTAGTAGATTGCAAAGAGAATTTTCAGCGATTTTAAAATTATTTCACTGGCTTTTGTATTATTCCAGTATAAACATTAAAACTTGAGAGTGAAATCGCACAGTCCCTCTGAGAGAATGTATCATTCAATTCCTGCATCCCAAATCCCTAACTGTACATTGAATGATTTAACACATAAAAAGAGTAATGTGTTTCTAACAAACCCAGTATTTTTAATTTACTTAATTTGATTATCTGAATATACGTAACATGTTTTTATTGACCAACCAGTTTTTCATTGTTGGACAGAGACAGGCTTCATTTCTTTCCAAGTGTTTTAGGAAAAATAACTTTGGAGGTTTTTGTGTATCTCGGAGACCTTATATAATTTTGCCATGTGCAGTCGTGTGCATTCCTTTTTGCCCTACTAGTGTGTTATAACCTAAAGAAAAAAGGATAGTTCTTTATTAAATGCTAATTTTTAGTCTTTTTAAACTCTGCGTGTTAAAAGAGCTTTGGCTTTTGAACAGGGCTATGGGCTAGAGTACGAATTGATGCGACCTGGCGCAGAGGAGTAGGGAAGGGTGAGCTGGCCCCTTCTTGCTCCCTGTTGGCTCCTGCCATTACACAGCATGGGAGGGCGGAGCAGCCCGCACGGAGCTGGTTTTTTCTCCTTCCACACTTGGCAGACTGTGGCAGGGAATGGCTCCATTCTTTGCTTGTCCTTACTTAGCGCAGCTACACCATGAATAGGCCTGGCCCGAGATATTTTTCCTCTAAAGTATAAGAAACCCAGCAAGCAGATTGTCAGTCTGCGAGTTGCAATCTGTTTCCTCATCTGTTTCTCAGAGCAGTGTCTTGCTCGCAGCAAAGCCACAGTTCAGCCTGATGGCCTCAGTGCATGCTGAGAACCACACCAGTCTACTTCTGTCCTTGTGCAGAGCCCTGTGATTCATTCAGCTTCCTGCGCAAAATCAGATCACACTTGGATGTAGAGCAGAAAGCATTTAAAATATGGAAACGCTTTATGAAGCTTGAGTTAAAATTTTAACAAAGTTGTTTTCACGTTATAATTTAAATAACAAATGGATCACCTTATCAACAAAATCAAAGGCACTAGTTCTGTTTTTCATTACAAATAGCGTTGTTTAAAGTAAGAGCAACTTTCTGAGGTTGATTTTATAAAGAGATTGTATTATATGAGGCTTGCAGTAGCAGGGTTCAGGGCTCACGTACTTCTGAGGTCACTTGTTTCTGTGTTAGAAGGTATTTATTTCAGACAACCAGCACAGATAATGAAATGGCAAGTATTTGTTACATACAGGTCAATAGGGCATCCAATTAGTCTCTGCTTATTTCTAATTTTAGTTACACTACTTTTAATTAATACATGGAGGGGTTTGTACTGATGTCCCAAGCAGAGACCAGCATTCCCAGATTCCCCAATTACCTTCTTTATCCTGTTAGAGTAGGAAACTTAAAAGTCTTTTGGGGACGTATTTTTTTCCTTTTGTCTTTCAGTATAAAATGCAAATTAATGATCACTGTAACACTTAGTTTGTGCTGTTTGGTATTGGTGATAGTTGATTGCTGCCTTGATTCTGCATGTCTGCCCTTCAAATGTAAGAGCTTTTCTTAAAACTTGACCTTCATTTTGTTATTTTCTACCTTTCTTAGACTTATTTTTATTCTTATTTCCGATAAGTGCTTTCAATCAAAGTGTAGAAAAAATCTTATCTATGGAATTCTTTAGATTTCTTCACAAGTTTGAAACATTTACCATATGTAAAGGTAGCAATATGGGCTGTATCCAGGACATCTGGTAGAAATCTCATTGTTAAGGGCAAGGCAATTCACAAAGTTTGTGTAATAAATCCTCCCTAGGAGCTCAGTGTGATCCAGGATTCACAGCTCTATAGTTAATCTCCATGGATAAACTTCTCGCTTCTCCTTACTCCAGATCTTGTTTTCTGAGTATTGTTCAAGTGTACATTCTATTAATTTTCTAAAATGTTAGACCAAATGTAAAAAATGACCAGTAAGAACTGTAGATCTAGTGTATAATCTACCGAGGTCATACTATCTGCCCATAGATAGGATCAAGATATGGGATGTAGCAGTACTGGGAGGACTGATGGAGTCAGGAAAAATAATAAGAGAAATTTTACAAACATGTTAAGGAGAAGGTAAGGAAAATGCCCAGAAAGCTGAAATATCTGTAACTTAAAAGAATTCTTTTAGAATTCTTCTAGAATTCTTAGCTACTAGATGGCTAGTGTCTAACTCTGCAGAGGACCATATAAATGCATTTTGATCACCATCTTCTTTTCCCTCTTGTATGACATTGATGATTTTAGTAGTTTGGTAATTCAATAGAATTAATGCTGCTTTATACATTTTTAAAATTGATACATGACATTGCTGCTTTTAAGTGGTAGTGTTATAGCAGAACTAAGAGGGGTAATAAATGAAATAAAATGAAGAATGATGTAATCTGAAAAGTCTTCTATCTTGTGACTTGTCAAGGTTGGAAATGTTATGATGAGCAAATACAGACGCTTTTAAGACAAGTATTTTCACAGTCACTGCACTAGTGATCAAGAAGAACATAACCGTGTTTCTAAAAATCTACAGGTAAATTCTGTATTTGCCTCAGTTTCAGTTTGTATGGGTATTCATGGATGAGCTATTAAGGAGCTGCTTATGGCTCCAGGCCATTTTTTTATTGCCCTGACACAGGCACTAGTTGAAGCATCCTATAAACTGCTTTAATTTATCTTACTGGTATATAATCCCTAAGGGACAATACAGTGTAGAGTGCAGTTACACTCCCTTTCCTTCATCCTGCTCGCCTGGGGAGGTGACATATACAAGAGTTCCACAGCTGGAATTCCCTTGTGCCGTGAAATTTTTCTGCTGGACACTTCCAATCAGAGTACAGATCCTAATCCTTTTTATTACTTCCAGGTAAAATACTTTGACAACTTTTAATGTTAAATGTGTAAGGCATAATAAGCAGTGTTAATTCCTGCCTACTGATATGACATTTTCATGTACATGGATCCTTTTGGGAAGTAGTGAATACATTTTGTCTGAACTTTATAGTCTTTATGGGAAGACTTTTATTACTTTTTAATTACTTTTTCCTGATGACAGTATTTCTAGTATGTTCACTTTGCATTTAAGAAGTGATACAACAACTCTTCTGTACCTAATTTAACATCTATGAATTTCTAATAACGTACATGTATCTAATATAAGAAAGGTTCTGTGAGATTTAATTCCATCAGGTTGTGCTTTTATTAAAATCATTTTACACTGTGTCTCATTTATTGCACATACATTTTCTAAAGAAAGAAAAAATGCTAAAAATGACATCTTGAGTGCGATTTGGTTCCAATTTAAAACACCCAGTGGTAGCTATGTTTCTATAGGTGTTGATGTCTGTGCTAGGTGTCTAAGTTCCCATTATAGCCAATGGAGATCTAGCCAATACAGTTAGGGAGCATAGGTTAAGACAAAATCCGGGTAGAATTTCTCTCCTTTTGTATTTTATAGCTGATTTGAATGAATTCGGAAGTAGTAGGCATTAGGTACTATTACTATTAGGTAATCTATTGATTGTCTGGTCAAGAGGCAGAATCCTGAATGGTTGAATTTAGACATGCATGAAAAATACATAAAATGCATGATGTTGTATCACATGAGGTTTGTTACCAATATGCCAAGTGTGCAAGAATGGAATTAGAAAAACCTTAGCTGGAGTTGAAACTAGTGAGTGATGGGAAGGGAAAAAGTGAGTATGTTGACAGCAAAAGAAAATGTGGACCCACTGCTCAGTGGGACAGGAGACCTAGTGACAAAACATGTGAAAAAGGCAAGACACCCATTGCCTTTTCTGCTTTGTTTTTTTGGTGGTAAAGTTTGACTTCCCAGGTTCCTGAGCCTACTAGCAAAATTTGTGTGGCAATGAAACATTACCCACAGTAGAGGAAGATCAGGGGAACACTTAAATTCAAGGGACCAATGTTACTGCGAGGCCACTGTTATCTTTGGAAGATCATGTCAAACATGGGAAGTTTCTGATGACTGGAAAAGGAAAATGTCACGCCCATCTTCAGAAAGGGCAAGAGTAGGGTTCTGGGGTCATCAGGTTCATCAGTCTAACCAAAGTCCTAGGGAAAGTTACAGAGCATATCCTCATGGAAGTAATTTCTAGGCACACAAAGGACAAGAATGTGATTGAGAACAGCGAGCATGGATTTACCAAGCACAAATCATGCCTGACCAACCTTAATTGCTTTCTACAATGAGATAACTGCCTCTGTGGACAAGGGGAGAACCGTGAGTGCGGTTCAACTTTACTTTAGAGCAGTCTCTTTCAGTCAAAATAGTGAGCTATGGACTGAGAGGATGATGAGATTGGTGGAAACTTGGCTGGACTGCATGGCTCTGAGGGTTGTGATCAACAGTAAAAAATCCAACTGTTGGTGTCTACTAGAGGATTTCCTCAGGATTCAAAGGCCAGTATTGATTGCAATATGTCAAGTATAGCAGGTTTCTAGATGCTACCAAACTGGGGAGAAACAGTTCCTGTGAAGAATTGCTATTAGGAGGGACCTGGACGGGGTTGAGAAATGGACTGCTTGGAGCCTCTTGAAATTCAGCCAAAGCCATTGTGAAGTCCTGCAGCTGGGACTGAATAACCTCTTGCACCGCTACAGGCTCTTATGTCAGGTTGGACAATTTTTTTGTGGTTTTCTTCTTTTCCTGTCATATTAGTCATTACAAAAACATCAGTATCGCATTTAGTCTTTGAGTTTACAGATTAGTAATTTATTTCTCCTGTAAGAATGGTGTGATTGGTGTGTGGGTTTTTCCTAACCCTTCATACCCCAGACAAGTGCTGGAATAGGTTAAGTTGTGAAGTATTCATGTTGTCACAGTGTGAGAAGTGTCCAGGAAATAGACGCCTTTTAGAGAAGGTAAAAAAAAAACAAAACAAAAGAACAAAAAAAGAAGAGTTTTATAAATTAGAATTTGGAATATCTTCTGGAATAGGTATTTTTCCTCTGCATATTGCCTGAATTTCAAACTTTTGTGTTGTAACTTTCTAGTGTGTTTGTTACTGGAAGTTCTGAGAGTTAACTGTGAGTTTAATGTCTTCCATGTTTACTTGCTGACTTGTCAGGGTCATTGTTTTCTATTTATAGATGTTTTCTATTTATAGATATACTAGATATGAGTAGTGACTCTGTATGTCTAGGTTATTTTTGCAGATTAAAGCCCCCAACATATTAATATTAGCAGTTTGACCCCTGAATCTCAATTAAGTCATTGATAAGGTTTCCTAAAAAACGTAATTTACACTTATTTTTAGTTTTCAATTTTCTCGAGTAATTATTTATCCACTTCCATATCCTCCTTGTCATCTGTATAGCTAATTTGTCAGATTATGCTCATAAGTAATTTGCAATCACTCTGCTTCCTGTTTTGTGCACATTTATTGCAGAGCAGTATCTTGCATAACCAAGTGGTCTAATGATCTGCCAGGGATCTTCTCACATAATGTGCACAAGTAACGTTTCAGAGAACCAAATATACCAAATGTAGAAATAAAGCATATGGTGTATAGTATATGTATGCGTTACAAATCTGTTGTTTGCCTGTCACAATAGTTAAATCTATCCCCTCTATTTTTACTTTAATGTAGACTATGTAAGTCTTGATTTCAGAAGGATAGGAATCATGACATAAGCAGAAAATGAAGCCTCTATAAGAATGGAATAGGCGTGTGTTCTGGGTGAGGAGATGTGGCTAGAAGACAGGTGGAGGGAGAGAGACCTGAATTTGGAGTGTTTCGGCAAGCAGGCTGTATATAAAAACCTGAAACGGCTGGAGTGCTAGAAATGGTTGGTAAAGCAAATGGGTATAAGAATTGAGAGTGGGAGTAAGAAATGAGACCGGCTGGCCATGGAGGTTAGCACTGGTGAGGAGCGGAAGAAGCAAGTTTAGGAGACAAGATACAAAGAAGAGGGCGAAAGGAGTTACATTCAGCAGAATAAAGAGAAAATGTATATCCACTGAAATACAGTTTTCATTCAAACCTGACATTTTCATATTTCCTTGTTATAACAAATATTTGTGAAATGCATTTGCAAACTGTCTTGTTTTCTTTTAGTGCTAAAATAGACAGTGGCTAATAAAGTGCCATCAGTTGTTCCACTAGTTTCAGTGGAAGAGGTTGTTGTGATGGATATAGAGATCCTAAATCATATGGTAAAGTTTTGCCAAGATGACACCACATGGTGGAAATTTCAGGAGTTTTAGTTTGCTTTTTTGTTAGTGGTAAAAATAAGGTTGCTGGTGCAGTTTTTATTTAGCTGCCTGAATGTAGGCATTATTTTTTTTTTTTAATGACACAGTCCTGTAGTCTTTTCTTTCACAAGGTTCTTACCTCAGTTGCGGTCCAGGATAGACAGTGCTCATTGAATAAGCAGTTATTCAATATTTTTTATCCTTACTATTCAATGTTTAGCCCCGAGCCTTATTTACTGCATACAATTCAAACTCTTCGCTAGAAAAAGAATGATTAATTTTCTGGGGTGTTTGTCACTATGGTATCTGACTGCTTCACAACATTAATGAGTTTACTGTCACAGTACTACCATGACCGAGTAAGGGTGTTAATATCTGCAGTTCACAAATGCTAACTGAAGCACAGTTACATTATGGTGAGAAGTATCCACTGACTTGGTGTTCCTAACTGGTGACTACAAGGAGCTCATTTTTCACAGTATTAATATAGCTAGTGTAAAAACATAGGAATGGCTCTTCTTGCTCAGAATGAAGGTCCATCTAGCCAAGTACTCTTCTCCAGTAGTGACTGGGAATTAAGAGGCTGGTCTTAAAAGAATATAGTAGCAAAGCAAGCAGATAGTAAGTAATATTTCCTCCAGTGTACTCTCACAGCTTCCAACAATTTACAGCAGCTTTCTGAGGCAGATGTATTGTCTTTGTATTTAATAGCTCCAGTGGATTTTTCTTCCATGCATTTGTTCAATTGGTCTTTGAAGCAATGCAAATTTTTAGCATTCATAGCATCTCACAGCAAGAGTTTCACATCTTAATGAAGTATTATGTGAAGAACATTCTCTATAAATTAAGTAGCATTTTATATGTTGAAATGTATCAAGATCTTTTCAGATGTTCAGAGGTTTGTTTCTGGAGCGCAGACACGGATAGAATCCAGTTCTGTGGTGCAGCATTAAACTACTGTTCCTGTTCTTGTTTAATTGATTTAGTAAGTACCAATGCACCTTTTAGTACCTTTGATTTTTCAAAAAGAAGAGAGTTCTTATTCAGTCATCCACACTATAGGGGATAGGCCTTCAACTGCTCCAAGATCAGCATTCATTGCACAGGGAAAAATAATGTGGAATCATGTAATTATTAAGGCTAATACATATGTGGGAGCAGGATGACTTAGCACCAGCACTTCAGTCCTTGCCTTTGCAACCTCAATACTTTAATGCACTTTTCTGTATATATTTATATTTCCATGGGAAAAAAAATATTTTCCAACAGAAAAATGTATTTCTTTTGAGAATATAGATATAGACTACCTGTGTGGTGGTGAACAGAACATAATGAATTTGCAGATGCCCCTATTAATTTACAAAAAATACAACTCCTCATGTGTATCTAATATCCTTATAAAAAAATGATGTGGAATTAGAGGTGCTGGAGGATATTTTTTTTTTCTTTTTTGGCAAGTAATGATATGCATTTGAACAAGATTCCCATTATATTACCTGAAGCAGCAAAGGTGAGGCAAGGAAAATCAAACTTTAATTGTTGAAAGTAATTTGTGAAGGTGGAAAGGAAACAGCTGCGTGTAGGGGAAGGATGTTACTTTCCTTTCTTCTTTTGTGGGAAACAGTTATTGCAGAAAGAGCAAGGTCACTCCCCAGTGATGAAATGTTTCCTCCTATACATCATGCCCTAGAAAGATAGTTTGAGGCACAAATGGGATATGTATCATTTCCCCACTTAAATTGGCAAATTAGAGTTACAGAGAGCTTTACAGTAGATGAAGCCAGTCCCGGTCACTGTTACCACGTTTGTACTGCTTAACCAAAAAAGAGAGATACTTCGTCATTCAGCCTCCATGTCTCTGTCATTCAGGCAAGAATAGATGAAAGAAAGGTAAAATGAAAAGTTCATTAGACACTTGTGGGCCCAAGAATTTTGACATAATGCCAGTGTTTGGAGGCACACCCGTCCTGTGTGATCTGAAGGAGAATATATGTGATTGATGTGGAGCTGCCTATAACAGTCTGAAAATGTTAGTACTTGATTGTGACATTATTGTGATACTGGTTTTGCACACTTCTTGAATGGTGAAGATTATCAGAAATGCAACCAAGAAAGAGGATTTCGATCCAGATGCAGATTTTGCAGAAAATCCTGGAGAAACAATGGGACATACTCAGTATGATGCCATTGTCTGATTTCTTCTAAATCCCGAGAAACTGATCTTGGGGAGCAGGTTCAGGCTTGGGCATCAGCTGGGTTTAGAAGTGGACTATTGAGAAAGAGGGAGTGGAATCATGAGAAATGCAGTGAGATCTAGAACCTCACAGGTTAGGGTTCCTTTACTCACCACTCTTTATGATCTAGATTGCGTATGTCTATTATTTTAAAAAATACACTGCTTGAAAGGCAAATTTGAAGAGATGGAAGCATGTACTTAAAAAGCACACACCTTAATGCTTTCTTCAGTTCAAGGACTGAAGTGGCAAATGTTTCATAGGGTTAAAGTTGCAGATGTTTGGTCAAGTGATCTGTATGTGTATTTTACACCTGCTTCTGCATCTAATAAGCCACTGCTTAATGAGTTGCCCCAAAGGACAGTAGTTTATTTTGGGATATTTGCTTCTGCACTCCAAGTGTGCAGAGTGCCAAAATCGTCATATTAAGATGAAAGTATGTTACACTAGATTTGAAAATACTGCAATCTTTTGGGTTTTTTTGTTTTTGTTTTTTTTTTAAGATATTTAAATATATCTTTTAAATAAAGATAATAGTTTAAAACAAGTAAATTTTTGCTGAAAGGAAAGATCTGGCAATTTATATAATTAAAGGGCTCTCAGCATCAAAACAAAAAGTTGTTAGATTTCAGAAATACTTCTAAAGTGTTAACTTGTGAAAAAAAGACTCAGCCATGCTGAAATAAGAATGTTTTCTTTTCATCCTGTATTTTCCCGTGTTGACTGTGTCTCCTACAATCAGAAGAAGAATCTTTGGCTTCTATTGCTCACTGACTCAAACTAGACCAGTGACTTCTTCAGTTAGTGTTTAGGAATAAGTTTTATTTGGTTGAATTTTTTAATACTGTTTCTCAGAAAATACTAGATACTCATCTCATAGTTAAACAAAATTGAACCAGTTTGTGATGTGACTATTTTAACAATGGTAGATACTCAAACTCTTAATTTTTCCATTGGTGAGGATTGTTTAATGGAAAAATGGGCTCTTTGCTGTCAGTTTTCAAAATATACTTGGAGCTGACTTTAATCATATGGTCTCTTCACTCTTTTGATCAAGCCTGAGGGTGTACAAGAACTCCGAGACCTAGACCCTCAGCAGCAGTTATGACAGGGTATCCTTGCCACAGAAATAATTTAAGTGCTCCAAAACTGTGTAAGATTTACATAGGTATAAATGTCAGAAAAGAATTAACAGCAACAGAAATCTTGTGATGTGATTCCAATGCATAAATAGTTTTTGCCACAAAATGAACTGTTGCAACAGTTGCTTCTCCTCCTCTTGCTTTAAAGCTCATCTGGTTGTAACAGGGCACAAACTCAGGAAATAAGTTTTGAGAAAAGCAAGTGAGGTTGCTAAGAAATGTCTGCTTTTTAAACAGCCAAGGGAGCATCCTCTCTGTTAGACTACCGACTTCAGTGGACAACCTCCAGGGAATGAATCAGCTAATTATGATAGTAGTAAGAGACAAACAGAGCTTTCTTTCCCTTCCTTCAGTAACTACATATTGTTTTCATAGAATTTTTTTCTCATCATCATCCCTCCTTTTCCCAGTATAACTGTTTTTCTCCCCTTCCTTTCTCTCACTGTGACACCCAGCTTGAAAAGGGGGAAAAATTTAGGAGGTGAAGAATCCTGAAGTTCCTTATGCCAACCTTGAAAAAGAGGAGCTTGCTGCAGATACTCACCCCAAGGCCAGGGAGTCCAGCACGAAAAAATTGAAGATCTAAGTTAATGCTTTTGGAGAATGGAGAAGGCATTAGATTTAACAATGGCATGGAAAAATTGAACATAATCAGGGCAGAGTTCATTGGGAAGCTTGAGAGAACAGACACGATGCTGGGCAAAAGTGATAAGATCAGGGATACAGAATTGATTTGGGAATTGGGGCATGATAACTTCCTGGACAGAGAGGTAGAGATCCGCTTTCAGAACCTTCCTCAAAGACTGATGAAAGCTAAGAAGTGGCAAATAAATTTATTTAGAGAGTGACAAGAAGATACACGTGAGTGGCTGGATGTCATCTGGTCTTTGCCCAACAGACCTCTAGCACATGTGAATGAATCTGCCTAGCTACTTGGGAAAATGCCAAAACCAAAAGCACCAGCTCTGAGAAAAGGCAGAAGGAAGGAGCTGAGTCCCTTTGTGGTATTTCTGTTTAAATGTATTCTTGGGTTAAAAAAACACTCAGGAGAGAATGAGACAGCAGGCCTCAGGATTACTCTTGAAAGGATGGAGCCAGAGTGTCTAGACCTCTTTGGAGGGAAGTATATTACTTTGGCTAGTCTTCAGTTCAAAGTAGCTAATTAACAAAATCTCCTTTGAAAATATGACTTTCTTAAATGACACAAGATGTCACCATTTCTGGATAAGTTCCCAATAAACTCTAAAGAGGAATTAAGAACAATTATTCCAGAAGGTCAGCTCATAGTACACATCTTTGTCCAAGTTTCACTTGACTTGCAAGATGCTGTGGCATTGTCCGTAGTTTCAGCAACCGTCATGCAGCATGCTTTGTTACAGTCTTCTGGGATTCTTGGAAAAGTCCAGAATACAGCTGAGATCTTCCTGAGAAGAATGAACCTCTTGGTAAAACTGTCAATTCATTATATTCCTGAAAACTATCCTCAGTTATTTTGGGGTCTTTGGGGACTTCCTTTCTCAGCTCCATAAAAAGCAATCTATATACAAGATTCATTTCAGACTATTGCACTACCACACTTATTGGGCATCAGATGAGCCTCCTACAAAGCATATGAAACTCTGCAAAGGATTGCTTTATTTTCACTGTAACTAAAAGGCAGATGCTACCTTTCAAAGCAGTTGGATTGACGCTCATATAGGGAGTTGTCAGGAACTATTTTAAATGAGTGCTGATTTATCAGAGCAGCGAAGGGGGCTGTCCTGCCTGTGTTAGCACTGCTCAGTGCATTCTTTTAATCATATGCAGTTTTAGTCACACGGCCTCACATTTGGATCATCACAGGCAGATGCACTATAGTTTTAATGACAAATCTCCTTCCCTTTGCAACTCTATTAGGGCATGTTTTTGCACATCTAAGCATACAGAACTTGACAATAATATGAATGATAAAAATATTTGTTTTTCATTTAAAGTTGGTATTTAAAATGCTCTTGGTTCATTTATGAAGAATTACTTTCTTTCTAAAAGTGTTTTCAGTTTAGTTTTGATGGGTGTCATGCAAAGAGTTTTTAGCTAGATTAGAAAGTGCTGAAAAACCTGTAAACAAACACATTGGGCTAAGATTAGTGATTTGTGACCCACCTTAAAAATTATCAGAAAAGGAAATAATGGCCCAACTTTATCTTCTCATTTGAAATGTAATCTGTCTCTGAATTTGGTATTGTGTGGCTGTGCTGAAGTTGGCCGTATTTGATACAGTATCTGATTTTTTCCATCATATTGAAGTGATTGATTTGTGAACAGATTTTTTGGTCAGTAAGCATATGCTCTGAGTAGCAATTACTGTACCCAAAGAGAGTTTTGCCATGCATCCCTTAAAATTGATTCTCAGGTTTAAGCTGTGATCATTTATCTTTAGCATAACAGCTGAAGACTTGCACACCTAAACATTAATTCACATTCCAAGTGAACAAAATGTCTTTTGGCTAACAGCAATGTATTCTGTAACTAGACACTGAACATATAAATGAGACCGTGTAACTGAGTGTTACTGCTCCCATTTGTGCTAAATATTACACGTCTCAAATTCTGTTAGTGTTTTGATCATTAGATTCTCTTCTTCGTTTGCAACACTATCAAGTTGTGTTTATGTGTTTCACTGTTAATCAATAGTGAGCTAGACTATCAGTTTCTCAATAGGTCAGTATTTTCCTCTGCAGCTTAAAAACGTAAATGTAAATAATTGTTCACTTTATCATCATATTCTTTTCTGTTGAGGAATGTTACTTAAATGCTAATGAGACAGGGCTCGATAGTAAAAGAAAATAATACAAGTAGGAGAAAACATACTTAACAAATTTTGCAAATAGATTTGAGTGATGTCTTGCCTATGGAGGAAACCTTGAAAAATCTGGAGATGAGCGCAGTCACAGATAGGTGGCTATGTGTCCATTTTATAGATCTATGCTTCAGTGAAAAGAGCAAGTTCCTTTCCCTAGAAACACACATTCCTCAAATGATACGAGGACGTTGAAGGTACATATCCTTTTCCCCCCACACCCACCTTTTTTCAAGAAAGCAGAGATGTCTGTCTGTATGTCTGTAGGTGTGCATGAATGTGTGACATAGCCGTGAAGGGCAGGTAGTCCTACTGAAACAGGTGGTAACATTAAAGTGGATAAAGATTTTTTTTTTTTTTTTAAGCCAGCTTTAATGAAGAAATACCAGCTTTTTCCCTTGAGCAGTGCTAGTTTTTATGATACTTGTAGTGATCTAAGTCTCTTAGCATAGAAATGACTTGGAGTGTAAGAGAATCCAAAATGGTAGTTAAGCTGATAACTATATCACTCACCTCTGATGTGGAGACTCAGGTTCAAGTCTCTGGTCTGTCATTATCCCAAGAGAGTTTTCTAACCACTGGTTTACCCAACACACACTTTTTCCCTGGTCCAAAGATTATATATAGTTACATAAACATATTGAAATAGTTAAAAAAAGATTTCATTATTGGTCAGGACACTTTCTTGGAAAAGGGAACAATGGTAAAGGGGGACTTTAATCTTCCCGTCATAATCCAGCAGTCTTGAGTTTCACATTCTATTCTTTCCTGTTTAAAAAAGTAGAAAGAACAACAACAAAAAAAACCCCAATCCACTTCAGAAGGATTTTTAGTTTAAGTTTCACATAGAGAAGTTGATTATCAAGAACTCAAAAAGTGGAAGTCAAACACTTTACTGGATTCTAAAGGCAATATGTTGCCAAGTAGGGCAGTGTTCTGCTTGTAGTATATTGAATCCTTTCTAAAGTACGCTTCTCAAGTCCATTATTTTTTTGTGATGACTTTTTTGAATAAGAAGTGTGTGTGCATGAAACCATTCTACGAATCTATGATTATTATTTTGCCAAAAGTGTTGCTGACATTTGCTCAGTTACCATGGGATTCAGTTTAAGAAAATGTGTTCTAGCTGAGTTTCTAACAAATGTTTCTGCTCACTCAGTGGAAGTTCAACTATTCTGCTTTGTCCAATTGTCTTCTTAGCTTTAGCTTTTACTCCAAATATCTTGTGAGTCTTTGTGTCCTTTCACAGCTCTTAGTCTTACCCTGGAGGCTGATGCTTCCAGTCTTTTTACTCAGCTATTTTAATTCTTTCAACTTCCCCTCTCCAAATTTCTGGTCTTGGCTGTACTAGTTCGGTCCTCTTTTCTGTCTCCTTATTTAGTTTTATTTTAATTTCCTGCGAATTTCCCTTCATATGCTCACTCACATTTCCTGCCCTCAGAAATCCCATATTTTATCCTATGACTCTAGATCTCCTTTCTTAGAACTCTTTAGTCTGAGGTAGATGTCTGACATTAAATTCCAACTCAAATAAAGCAGTTGTAGTCATAAGCAAAGTAAAATGTGATTTAACACTGGGAAGTGGAGGTAATGCTTAAGAATAGGCAGTGTTGCTAGGGCACTTGCTAAATTTACCATCCATAAAAAAGAGAAAGAGCATCCCTGGATCTGTTTTTTACCGATGGGCAGTAACTTTTTAGCATGGTTGGTACAGGAGACCATGATTTATTTAACTCTCCATGGTAGGATGAACAGATTCTTAGAATATATTAATGTGGAATAATACACTCAAGGAACTTAGTGTTTATAAAAGACAATCTGATTATTATAGTAGAGTGAAATACTGTAGTCAAGTAGTATGGAAATAGTTTGAGAAATCCTAAAATAATATTAAGATTTAAGACTTCAAAAAATCATGCACGAGAGTGCGTGTTAATTTGTGGATTAAAAATGTGCTAGTTGAAAGGGTAAGAAAAAGCATTTGTTTATATGTGTGTCTATATATTTATATCTATATATATAAAAGGAAAAATTAAATCCCTCAGTAAATGAAGTTAATTTTAATTGTTTTAACTAGTTACTCTGGAGAGTGAATGGGAGAATTCCTTTGTGCCTTTAAAAGCACTATTTTGCTAACATCCAGCATATATGCATGTTACAGGTAATTTGTCTTACACTAGTACTGCTGTACTGGTAACATTCCAAGTGGAGAACTAGCTTCAGAATGCCACTACATTGAACACTTTTATAAATCAGTCTTCAGTATGAAAGATACATTTTTAAAGTGTTTAACTAATAATTAATGGGAGAAGACCTTGTAAAATTTCTCAGAAAAAAAAAAAAAAGCAACTTTCAGAATGCATGATACTTAAGTACTTTTTTGTTACATAGGCTGGATGTTTTATTTTATTAAGGATATGAGCTTGAAAATGTTCTCCACATCTGAGAATTCTTTTTTAAAGAAAATTGTGAAGAACTGAAATCATCCCACAGTATGGTTTTCAAAAAGGAAAAATATGCTGATAAGTATTGCTTTCTATAAGTCTAATATGATATTTTACTATCATTTTACTTTGAATATGAAGGAAAAAAATCATTAATGATCTAGAACCTGGGCAGAAAGCATTAATGATTCATGAATCATAATTCATGAAAAACTCACTTCCATTTTAAAATAGAATTATAAAATTAGATAATGAAAGGAAGATGGAATATGCAACATTTTTATTTTAAATATATAATTGGATTTAAGTAAACCAAATGATACTGTGATTCTTAAAACTTTAATTACGAAAAAACCCATTGCATTAGCTTGAATATGAATGATGTAATGGATTAAAGTTTTACTAGATAGGAGACTTTAAAAATGGAGACTATAAACAATAGCTTATTCTACCAAATTTTACAGTTAGTAACTAGAGGGTTACTCTAACAGTAAAACAAAGAGGAAGATGCATTTAAATGTGGGTGACTCCCAAGCTAACCTCAAGAAAGTCTGGTATGAAAGCTGTCATGTTCGTCCAACCTGTTTGTTTCCTTTGTTCAGTGTCTTGAAATAAATTATCACTTGGGGACATGCCGAAGATTGATTCTGCTGAGTATTTTCATTTTGGAGGAAGAAACCAAAATTACATTAGTCAAATTGACAGATGCTGAAAAACTGGAAACGATTACAAAATACTTTATAGGACAGAATTAGACTATAGTAAAACCTTGATAATCTGCAGGAATAGGTTGAGCTCAATAAAAAAGTTTGATAATTAAATTAAATTAAACAGTTTGATAATTTGTAAGGATACAAATAAAATTAGAAAGACAGAGTATATAAAGGATACTGAGTATGCAGAAGTTGGTATCAGATACTTTAGGTAACTACTCTATACAGATACTTCTGTTTATACTATCAAAAGAATTGAGAGATCTCAGGAAAGCTCAGGGTACCTAAATTCTCTAGCAACATATAGTAAGAATACTCCTAATCCCAAACAGTTTACAGTACAAAAACAGAGGCAAACAAAAGTCATAGAAAAAAACCCAGCATTTTATACTGTATTTTTCTCAAGGCTACAAAAGGAAGGTATGCCAGAATTGTGATTTCTTTTCACATATTTTAGTATGGGCAAGTGGTTCTTGTCTTTTTGAGTCTGTCTAGAGTTCCTCAGATGTCTGCATTTTGGTATTCAGTTCCTTTCAACTTTAACTTTTCTAATTTCAGTCTTTCTCAACTGCCCTGTAGGAGTTGTTGCATCTTGGTATTTGTTTTCCTCTTCTTTGATGTCTGTAATAAAAATAGTGTCACTTATACAGTTGGTGCCTGGGACACATCCTGGTGCCTGGTTCATTTTGTGTTGAAACACCCAGAGGAATTCATATCTGGCAGTACCTGCAGGTAGTTGGGCAAAATCTGTTATTTAGCCCCGTAGCTGGTCTAACACAATAAGCCGGGATCTATTCTTGACATCTCAAATAATGAACAGTTTTTTACTTAAATGGTGTATTAAGACTAGCATATTATCACTTGCAGTAAGTTGTGACATCTTTTCAATAATTTTTTAAATAATTTGAGGTTAAAGCAGATCCTCAGATTGGTGAAAATTTTCTCATGATAGTAGACAGCTGATCTAACCCGTGCTACTTTCACTTGATGAAATTATGCCCTGCATCTACGGTTTGCCATTTCATTTTCAGAAGCTCTATCAAACGTAATCATAAGCTGACTTTCACTATAGTGAAAGTTAGTGACTATAGGCAGTACCTAACATGTTTATTTATAACTTAGAGTTGAGAACTACGTGCCCATGTTTTGGAAAAGATCCTTATGTTTATACTGGATCTATGACAACTGTCCTCTCTGTCCTTCCACTTGAAGATGCAATTTGCAATGAAGTTACAAAACCACCTTCAGCTGGCGGTGTTTGAGCCTGAATCTGAGAACGAAAATGCTTCTATGAATTTCAAGAGATACAAGTTTCACTTTCAGTACACTACCAAGTCTACTGAAGCCAACAGGGTCTTAAGCAAATCTTCAGAGTGTTGCACTGGCATTCTCAGAAGAGTAATGTATTTAAACAGTTGGAATGGGTGCATCATGTGTTAGTTTTGTATGACATTATTCCATTGCAGGTGTATTAGATTATTTCATATTCAGGTGTTTATGAATATGGTTAGTGAAGTACTAATAGACATAGTGAATGGCTCTATATAGCATAATAGACAGTGAATTACAAATGACAAGGAGTAATGTCAGTGAAACATCATGCAGTTGACTGATACCAGATTAATCATCTGGTATCTTAATGTATTACATTAAGACTTAATTTAAACACACCTAGCATTACCCATCCCTCAAAAATCTTCCATGCATGTAGTTTGCCTTTTA
>JANXJC010000064.1:15191630-15206640 GCA_027564655.1 Leptodon cayanensis | reverse complement strand
CCCATCCCTGGCAGTGTCCAAGGCCAGGTTGGATGGGGCTTTGAGCAACCTGGTCTAGGGGAAGGTGTCCCTGCCCAGGGCAGGGGGGTTGGAACTAGATGATCTTTAAGGTCCTTTCCAACCCAAACCATTCTATGATTCTTGAGAGAAAGAGAAATAGGACTTTGCTTCAGTTTGTTTCTAATATGAGAAGTACTAGAGTATTTTTTTTAACTTAGTGCCATCTAATTTTTACAAAAGAAGAAGTCGGAGTGGTCTATCTGAGAATGTGTTCTCTTCTTCCAAACAAAATACTGATGGTATATACTATACTTCAGTGTTCATAGGTATATTCATGTAAGTGTATCTTACAATCATGAGATATGCAAGGGCTTTCAGAACCCTTCAGAAGATCTACTTCCATTGCTGTGCTTACAGAAAATTAATTATTGTTTATATAATCTTACTAAATAGCAGTTGTCTGGGAAGGGATGAAAGAACCCAGCACTTATTTATAAAGAGAGCTCAATATATGTATGTACATATGTATATATGTATTATATGTATATATGTATTATATGTACACTGAAAAAAGATACAGCCAAGTATGTCTGATTCTTTGTCTTTCTCTATTGTATGGCCTAATATTACCTAACATGGTGGAGCCCTGTTCCTTGCTGATCTTAATCAATCTATAGATCTTATACAAAGTGTGTAGGTCTGATTCATAACAAATGCGTAGAACCCATCTACCTCATATACGTAGGGAGCCCAAACTCATGATACAAAGGGTGTGGCATTGCCCTCCATAGCAACAGTTAATCTGATGCACTGATCTTCAGCATTAGCCATATGGCATCCCTGGAGATTGCTCGCATCATGTAAGATCATACATGGAGATATCATTGACAACATGGTTCACATTGCTTAAACATGAATGATTTTACTTATTAAAGATATTGCCTGCTGATCTGGTTTTGGACATAATTTAGTTAGTAGCTGTTCTCACAGTGTTCTTGTGCAGGATGATGCCAAATGAGAGTTAACATTTTTTCCTGTTGGGATGACTGGATTCTCAAGGACAGAACTCTGGAGTGGATCCAAGGATCTGTCTAACTTATCACTGACAAGCTGGAGTTCCTGAGGTTCACTATGAACTAAGCAAAACCCCAGCTTGTCCCTGTAGACAACTGGAATACAGAGGAACCATGCTGTCATAACTGATGAAAGCTTTCTCTCTTTTAGCTGCTCCAGGCAAATTGGTCTTGACTGTAACGATAAGGCAAAGCTAACAAGTATTAGTCAGGAACATATTGCTCTCTGAGTATAGCCACAATATTATACAGTATACCCAGCCAGGGTACTTCGAGATGAGTGGTCCGCAAAGAATGATGAAACCAAGCTGGTTAGATAAAGGTCAAATGCAAAGTGACCTTATATGTGACAGATTCTTTTAATAAAGCATAACTAGTTTATTGCTTATTTCTTTGCGTGACATCATCAAGAAGTCAAAGTGTTTCTCCTTTATGTTTTTGCATATTACCTGATTTTTTAATAGCATTATTATTTTGTGTCTGAATAACTGATGATACATCTTATTGTGTAAAAGTTTGCATTTTCAAAAATGCTCTGTAAAATTGTCCATATATTTTGTATAAGCTTAGTTTACATGACTGAAAATGTGTATGAATGTAGGCAGAGCACTAATGAATATAGGAGCCTGGCTATGTGCTCTAAAAACTTTAGGCAATGTGTTTTTGCCAGACTAACAACAATAGACAGAAATTTTGGAAGGTTTTGGCTCAGAACAACACAAATTCCTGTAATACATATTTATTCTATGGAACGCAGGAACAATAAGGAAACTAGATTTATCTGAGCTGGTTGGTATTTGCCACCGACATCAGTGGAAACAAGATGAAGCTTAGGATTGCCCACTATTAAAACTGACCTGGCAAGATGAGATTCACTACTTCTATAGTCCTGAAGAGCCAGGGGTCTCTAGGAAGAGCTTCCAAAAATATTGAAGACCTGAGGAAGAAGGTGGGGAGAGGAGGGGGGGGCTGAGGACTAGGCATATACTAAGCCTTTCTCAGCCCTCAGCAGGGTTTAGACCCTCAAATATGCAGGCATGACCACCATGCTCTATCCATCTCCACTGGAGGAACTGATTCCATCCAGACAGTGTCACCCTCTTCTTGCCACTTCATTTCAGAGAAGAAATAAATTCCAAAGAGAGTTACCAGTCAGTTATCAGATAAGGTTTAAGTGAAACCAGTGGGCAGACTGACACTGATGTCATCACACAGCTTGTTACAGCTTTTAAAGACTCTTATTGTTTTGCTAAAATATTTTCCTTTCACCTCATGAAAACTACCATATAAAGACATAAATATTAGTGCATGGATAATTAAATAATTATGAAATAATATAATGAAAGTATATGTACAGAGAGGAAATACGATGGAAACAGGTGTAAAGTTATGATGGAAATTCTGTGCATGTATGCATGGTTCTTGTCCTGTTGATAGGGAGTGTGCCTGTATGATGAAGATTAGCTGAATTAACTTCTGATTTCCTTGCTTTTGTGTTCATATGTGTGTAACAGCAGCCACTTCACAATTATTTTTTTCTGTATAGAGAAAAGCACAGCAAAATAACAAATCAATCAACTAACCACCTTTTTCTTTAGTCTGTCATTTTCATATCACTTTTGAAATGCTACTCTTTATATGTAATTATCTTCAGCTCTTAAAAAAGAAAAAAAGTTAATTTTCTTACCCAGTAAAGAGTATTTCCCATTAATATTTGACATCAGTTCAAAAGGTCAATATTCTTTGCCCACAGTGAAAGCAAACTGTAATAAGAAGGTCTTTCTACTTTTGGCAGTCAGTTTCTTTGTGCCTCACTTTGGCAAGCTATAATGGAAGAAACTAGTTGATGACCATGTTTTAATTCAGGATGTTAATTCATCATTGACTGAAAAGCGCTTTTTTGCTCAAAAAGTACGTTCAATTACTTTCTTAAAATTCATTAAGTGATAGAAAGGTTTTCCTAATTTACTGATGTACATAGGAAAAAAATTTCCTAACTTACTAATGCATGTAAAATTAAGAAGCTTGATTATTGACTGCATCAAAAAGTTAGGAGAAACATTTTTGAGAAAATTCAATATTAACAGTAATCTAAAGAGCTGCTAATCTGTCAACAAATATTCTTTTCTGGAGGTTGAATGGTAATTTGTTTTGTTCCAGTTTCTCAGTGTTGCTTTCACAGTAACTGTTGAAGTGTTTTAATACACAGATAAATCAATATGTCTGATAATTCCTCGTATATTGTATATGGTTGTGATGCCAAAGAAAGGCTCTTTAGGCTTTTTCTCTTTGTCCACCCCACTTTTCTTTGAAGTCAGATGCTTTTTACGGAGCTAATACACCACTAGACTTTTGCCTTGCTCTATTGTGATTGCAAGAGAAGAGCTTTAGGTGAGCTATTGACCACAGCTGGGAGTTTTAGGGTGTAAGAATTTCTATTCACAGACTGCCCCATTTGAATTTGATTGTCAGTTATTAAAGCATAAATATCCAGTGTATATAATGAACCTGCAGTTCATTTTGTAGGAAATAGTGTTGCAATACTGTAGCAATGCAAGACCTCCTAGGAGGGGATTTCTGCACTGGCCCAAGGGAAAAGAGTTGCCTGCAGCTGAGCCCTGCTCACGTCTGCTGTGTTCTTTCCTTTGCTAACCGAGTTCTGATTTTGAGCGTGTCTGTCCGTACCGTTTGGGAGCTGACAGCGATTAGTCTGTGCATCCTGTCTCATCTCTCTGAGTCAGCAGGATTTACTCACGCTCCTTTGTCCTTTGTCTCCCAACGTGAGTGTCCCGAGGAGCTTCACATAGATGCATTTATATACTCATTAATAAAGTTTCAGTTTGTAAAAAAAAAAATCAGTGTAGTTTCAGTTGAAAAATGTTTCACAAGACCAGAGTCAGGAAGTACAACAATGCATTAAAGAGTGCCTGGATTAAAGGAGAAAATTAGGGGAGAAAAGAACTAGGTTTTGGTTGGGTTTCTGTGATGGTTTTTTTTTTTTAATTTTTTTAAAGGCCTAATGCATCATGAATAATAGATGAACTCATGGATCCCTTGCTTTTTGAAAATACAACCAACAGGCAAATCCTAACAACTGTAAGCCAAAGCAAGCAAGCTAGCAAAACCAAGTAAATTAATATTCTGGTCACTTATGTATTTAGTTTAATATTTAAAATACAACTTTCTATACCACTTTTTTTTTTTTCTGCTTCATTCTCCTATAAGCTGGTGCAGATCAAAGGAAGAAAGTAGAATCCACTAAATAAGAAAATAACTAACAAAGTATTATGCAAAAGTATAAAAGAGATTATAGAATATCGATAGACAAGGACTTCTTTCCTTCCAGTAGATAAAGACGTCCCGTCTGCCCTGTAAATAACATCTGACAATCATGGAGGAGCTATCGTTTCAAGGACTCAATTTTTACTACTTCATGAAGTTTAAATAATTTCTTTTAATTGGAAAGATTAGAGTGCCTTTCCTAGCTGGAAGTTGCCTTCTGTGGAAAAGAACATCTGTAGACTTCTGAGCAGATTAAAAAAAAAAATTACTTCATTTTTTGCTTCTTTGCACCCAAGGAAATATTTCAGTCCTGTTCTTCCAAGAAATTAAATTGCAGGGAGAGGCGAGGTACCTAGCGCTATGTAGAATTATACTCACTGCAGAACACAATGTATCAGAGAAATAATTCTGTATGCATCCAGTATTACTTATGGGAAAACTACTGCTTAAATTTATGAGCTAATTAATCATTCAAACACACACAATGAAAAAGACACTAGTCTACAACTTCAGTATTCCATAGGTAATAAAATACAGATTCAGTAGTAAAGAATTCTTAAAAAGCATATGTTAAGCATTACATGTCATTTTATTGATGTAGATCATGAAAAATGTGAGTATGAAAAATTCTTTTTACCTATTAGCTTCAGGTTATTTTCTTTAAACTGCAGCACTTGATTCTAAGGTATGAAGTGAAAGGAAAATATGGCTTGCCAATGACTGTTTAACACTGTATTAGAAGCCAAAGAAAACAGACTGTAATTCAGGACTCGTAATCTTGCTGTAATACTAATGGTTGAAAACTGTGTTATGGAATAAAAAAATTGCTCCCACAAATGATACAGTCAGCTTCAAATGTAGTCAGTTAGAAGAAAAACCTGCTGGTACTCAGTATGCCTCTGGTATCCCATTTCTAGGGTTTGGGTTTGTTGTTGGGGTTTTTTTGGGAGGGGGGGCAGTGAGGAGTGGTAGATTAGCAGTCTCATTTTCTACTTTGTAACAAAAAATCTACTGTTTTGTGAAGAGCCCATAATAGATCGTGAAACTGGTTACACGGGACATATAATGAAGCTGACTGTAAAATAAGTGCTGTAAAATACAGAAAGATAACAACAACAACAAAAAAAGAAACACTGTTTATTAAACTTTTGGTTTATATGTAAGTAATTTATTTTAAAATATAGTTGGTTAAAATGGGAGCTAAAATATCAGGCCAAGGAAAAAGAATAAATTTACTGTCCCTTTAAAGGATATGATTGGTTCTCAACTAATCTTATGTTTGTATGAATCTAGACTAACTGACCTAAACTCAATGAATATATACCTGTGGAAAAAGTAGTGCAAAATCAGATTACATCCTCAGTGTAATTACCAGAGTAACACTGGGAGAACAGATCTAATTGAAATGACAGAATAGTTATTAGTCTTTGAGACTGCCCTACATAAAGTTCATGACTGCTATAAAGATGAATGTGTAACATTATTTTTATAAATAAATTAAATTGATATCAACATGACATTTGCTATTTTAAGTTCTTTTCAGGATAAATTGTCTCTTAAGGTTTAATCACACTTGTTGCAGAGATCTTCAGATTATTTATACATCAGATTTCTGACATTGCTGTACTTGCCAAGCCAAAAAATTAACTTTACGATTGTGCTTTATTTGCAGCATCTGGCGAGGACCAAATATAAACTGCACAGACAGTTCAGGTTATACTGCTTTACATCATGCAGCTTTAAACGGACACAAGTAAGTGCCTCACGTTTAGTTTTTATGTAGAATGGTATTTAACTGTGTAACTTAAATATATGTAGCATAGCACTGAGATTTTCACAGAAAATTGACAAACCCTGACTTACTAAAATAATCTTATTTCCCATGGGATATATTAATATAAGACTTTTTCATACTGTCATTGATATCAGTATGTAGTAAAGACAAATGGGAAATGCAGTTTAGAAGCTATTGATTCTATACTGGTTCTTCTAAATTCTTCCTCAATTTTGAGTAAATTTATGTTTGTTACTGCTAATGGTGTCTCTAGTGCTTTTTAGCTGGTGGGAAATTGCAACAGAAAATTTTGTACTATACTTGTGTGTGTATGTACACATGCATAGCGCGTTGAATGTTTAAGGAAGCAATACTATGAAACAAAAGAACAGTATAGATTAACCATTATCAAAGTAAAAGTAGCATGATAAGAATATTTAGTAATTATACACTTGAAAGCAGAAAAAAATGGCTATTACCTTGTATGGGACCTCGTAGCTTTTCCCTCCCTGCTGTCCATCCAAGTTACCACATGCGTGTCTCACCAAGCCTGGGGAAAGCCCGCAAAATCCCCACTGAGGGGTGCTGCACAGGCACACCGGTGCGGGCGAGCGCTTTAAGGCATTGACCTGTCAGTGAAAAAATGTGGAAACTTGCTACATATTTTGTTATTACACCTGGTAATTTGTTCTGTGTTACCTCTGTTATTACATGTTGTCCCTTGCTACATGTTACCTCCATTGTATTATGCTGCCGACTGCATGGTGTTATTAAGGCAGAACAAGAAAGAAAGTTTTTAATGAGGTCTATAAAGTTCTAGTGGGATGGACCCCACTGTAACCAAGGTAAGAGCTGCCTCACTTCATGCAGTCCAGCTATCCTGTTCGTAAACTGACTGTGTTAACGCTGACTGGATTTTCACTAAAGAAAACATTGGTGTAAGGCTTTGGGTTATTCCTCTGTGCGAGATAAGGAACTGATCAAAACCCAACTGAACTTAAGAGTGATTTGCACTAACTTTAATATGATTTTGGGCTGTCCATAAGATAACATATGAATCCATAATAATTATATGTTTTGTTTACTCATTTCACAATTTTTGCATTCTGCCTTGGAAAAATTAAAACTTTAGGATGTATCTTTGATTGTATTCTAGAAACCTGCATATTTTCTTTAGACAAGATTAATCCTTTGGTGAATATAGGATATTCCATTTCTGAATAAATAAATGAAGTTAAAATACTGTTAAACCAGATAGTGTGCATTTTCCAAAATTTCAGTACTGTAGCAAGATTCAGAATCATTCATTAGTATATTTTACCTCCATGGAATTAGGTCTAAGTCCTTAATATAGTTTATTAAACTCAGCCTTTTTTAAAAAGGGAGAAAATCACATTTCTCTTGTTTATAGTTTACGGATTGTTTCTTCTGCCATTGCACATTTTTGATTGACAAAAGCCCAAGCCTTAGCTTGCAAAGATTGTTGGTTTTAAATAGATGAAAACTGGTTTTAGTATGTTTAATACTGACTATAAACCAATAGTTACCCAGCAAAGTAAAAATATTGCTGTATCAACACTGAATCTATCAGAGATGTCAAGTGAATCCTAGCAATATAAACTATAAAATCCCCCAAAATACAAAAGCCAGATAGTGTTTTCAGACACAGTGTTGGCCAAACTTCTGCTGAAGCCAGAGAGAACTTCAAGATGTGGACTTATGTACAGCAACCATATAACTGCAGCTTTTGAAAAGGTCGTAATGGCCACTGGCTGCTATGACCCCTTACCCTCACACAGCAGGGTAAGTAGCAGTTACTGACACCACATTTTTAGCTTGTTATATTAAACTGAAATACATCATGATGTATTTCATGATAAGTCATGATGGTTCAGGACCTGCTATCCAAGCCATCATACTGATCCTGCTACAATGGTAGCACTGTCAGCAAAGGAATTGGACAGACACATGGTGTTTGTAATTTCGTTAGTCACCACAAATAACAAATAAACACCTTTACACTCTGTTTCAGATTTGAAACTTGATATTCAAAATCAATATTGGGTACAGTCTTTTGACGCAGGAGCCTTCCCACTGTGGAGAAGTTCTTGTCCTTTGAAAACTTTTGGGGTTTTAATTTTTCACGCTTTACATTAGGATGAACTTGAGAGATTTCAAAGGTTTTCAGGAAAAGTGAGAACATAAGACTTAATGACCCAACCAATAATTTGTGGCTGGGATACTTGTTGGACACCAGGGTTCAAGTCTCTGCTTGATCATTGTATGTGATGAATTCCTTTCTCCTTGGTTATTTTGGGATAGTTGTTTTTCCTTTTGAAACTATTCTGCTTTATATAAGTAATTAAATCATATCTGGGGCAGGCACTTGAATCTCACTCTCCCTAAGTAATTTTACTTAGCCTGGTAATGTTACTGGGCTAAGGACTCTCAGTCTTCTCCTCTCTGAAATTTATTTCTGCAAAATGAAACAGTTCTGACAGTGCGCTAAAAAAGACTCACCCTAGAGAAGTGAGATGGGTCAGGGCATTCTTGAAGGATGAAGGAGACCTAGGTTCTATTTCGTAGCTTGGATCTTGCAACAGATTCTTCCCAATAGTTGCCGTATATCATTATCTATAGATTTCAGTTGTGGAGGGGGTTTTGCTGTTTTTCTCCCACTTAGTCCTATTTCTGTTTCCTTTGATTTGTGTCCCTTTCAAACTACTCCGTATCTCTAGCCTTCATTAGACCATCTACTACAAGACCAACTAGTAATTACATGAGAAGTCTCTCAAACCTTATCTGTACCAAAAAGTTTCTCTCGGGTGTCACTTTTCTGGAACTTTCTGTGTGGCAAAAGTCTTACTGTAGTGGAGCTGATCTTTCTTGATTGTTTTCATGTTATTTGACCTTGTCAGGACTCAGCAAAGCCCAGCTTAAAGTCTCCCTCAAAGCTTAGATGTGGTGACTCCGATATCCCTATGATTTCTTTTGAAGACAACTTGGAGTTTCTTTTGACCTGGATATATTCACTCTTACTTGCCACGTTTTTCTCTCAATAGGCAATTAAATAAGGTTCCATCAAGGTTGGGAGAACAATTGCCTCGGGATTTACCTTCTGTCTTAATTTGTAGTCAAGGGCTTCATTTTTAGTCATAACATAGGCTGCATTGAGCTCCTTCTCCCCACCTCCCCCACCCGAATTTTTGAGCCAAATCATTAAGAGCCAGTGTTTCCATATTCAGCAAAAATGTGTGTAGAACTGCCCACACTGGATCATAGATACTATTAACTTAATAACTAATGAGGCCTGACTGTGTCAAACTATGACATTACAAATGGAGAGATAAGACAGAATTTATTTACTTTCTGACATACTTGATAACATGATCATACCACACAGCTGATTTTTGCATTTGACTTTTGAAGTTAAGTACAGGAGACTGCTTAAAAATCAGGGATGCATTATACCATCTTATACTAATCTTTCATTTAATGTATGATAAGCCACACTGAAAATACTGAAAGGAATATAATAAGAATTAAAATAATAAGTCACTGTTTTCCTCACTGCTCTCAGGAAGCTGGGTGTGGGAAATGAAAAGAGAAGCAGTTATTCCATAGAAGATAGTATACATCTAACTAGATCATGATTAAATTGTTTCCTTCATCTTTGAGATAATGCCTTAAACAAGAAGAAAAACTGTGACTTAAGCCTTACGGCAGGAACCGTGTCCATAAAGCTACCCTCTTGTCTTCCTGCCTCCAGAACCCAGCAATGATGGGGACAGGAGTACTTCTCTACCTTTAGTGCCTGGAAGGTTTGTCTTGAGGGACATGCAGATGGCCTGGACTGGCAAATTCTAAAAAAAATTCCGTGGCCAGGTGATCCTGTTGCAAGAAACAGATTCAGAGAACTGATGATAATATTGTTGATGGGTATTCATAAGAAGTAAGAACCATTACAATTAATAACATTTTGGCTATGTTTTACTATCTGTTTCATTCTTAGAAATGATTGGTCTTCATTTTTGTAGCTGTTTCACTTGAAATACAGGGTTTTTTTTCTGTTATTCAGGGTAAAAAATTTGGTGATATGTATGTTCATGAAAAACTTAATAAAATAAGCTTCCTGTCAATTTTTAGATCTACTTCCTGTTTTCCAGGGATATAGTTCTCAAATTACTTCAGTATGAAGCATCAACTAATGTGGCAGATAATAAAGGTTATTTTCCTATTCACTTGGCTGCTTGGAGAGGAGATGTAGACATTGTGAAGATTCTCATCCATCATGGGCCATCACACTCCAGAGTGAATGAACAGGTGAAGTGATAAAAAATATTTGTATACATCATCAGAAAAGAGCAGCACATATTCTTTAGGTCTGGCAAATTTATAGCCAAGTTAAAAAAAAAATAATCTGTTTTCCATTGTTTCAGTAATTTCTTCTCCAAGACTGATAAAATCTTCCAATATAAGCATACCAGATATCTTTCTTCTGGATGGGCACTGACCTAAAGGATATTAGGTTTAAAAAGTATGAAAAAACCTTCTGCTTGTTTCTGGAAAATCATATGAAGACATACTCTAACTATGCATCTTATATATATTGATGTAAATTTGCATAAACTGTGTCTTTTTTACTTTATTAGAAATTAAATTCCTGAAAAACTTTGAGATAAAATTAATATTCTTGGTATATTTTGAGTGTACTGTAAATGAATTGATATGAAGAGATAAATGACAAACCAGATGGACTGCATGTATACATGTGCAGCAGAAAGGACACGTAACTACTAGGGAAAAATTATGAGAGTAAGGGCAGGATAAGTATGTTGCATTCTGTTTTCAAACATATGGCACACCTTCTGTTTTCATTCTGTATATTCTTATATGGTCGATTCTTAGGGTTAGTATTTAGAAACAGAAAGAAGGCGATTAAAATCCGACACCACCTATAGTCAGCTGAACTGCTTGAGGACTGGAAGTAGGCTGTGAAATATGGCTGTAACCATAAGCTATTGAATCTGCCAGGGTAATCAGGAAGTTATTGGAATGTAACGGTGGGAGTCAGCTCCAGATTCAGACCTAAATTTTAGTGTCTACATTGCCTGTATACGCACCGTTTTATTCCACAGAGGTCTAGTCAGTGTAGTCACAGGAGCCAGCAGGGTTATTCAGGATTCATTTGCCCAAACTCCAGTACCTTCTAAGGCCCTGCGGTAGCTGAGACATCTGCATGGCCCTGGAGGTATGACAGAGGATGCTTAGAATTTCCTTGTCCTTGTGGAGTGGGTGAGGGACTCCAGGTAGGGTACCCTACAGCATCGCAAATGGCAAAGCATGGTCTAACAAATGAATTGCACTCTCAGTGTGGCTGGAAGGCAAACTGTGAGAAAATAAGAAATGTTAGACCTAAATTGCAAACACTTAACCAGTGTGACATGCCATAGCTTGCGTAATTTGTTTGACATTTAAGGTTATACACTTAGCCATTGGAATCCATACAATAACTATGATATGAATATCAAGTATTAGTGCAGGGAATATAGGAAAATAAAGTAATAAAATACTTCCATGTGACAGTCTTCTGGGAAAGCCTATAATACTCTTGACTAATCCAAGAAAAAACGCAAAACCAAAAATTAGTCATTCTGTGGTTTGAGTTGCAGATTAGGAGTTTCTCCATGTTTCTCATTCTCATCAGCTGTTGCATGTGGGAAGAAACCAGTTGAACTGTGGGATTACCTTTTGTCAAGGAGGAGGGGTTTTTTTCAGTTTTATTTCTGCTACAAAATAAAAAATCAACTTTTTGATTGCATGTTATCTCTTTGCTTGAAGAGATTCCTTATACTTACTGACAGAAAACTGGAAGCTATGCAGGAACTTCAGAGAGAGGGATAGTGAAAAATGTATTTCAGTAAGATCAGAAAGAGAAATGTAAATTCAAACCTACTTCTCCCCAATCCCACATATACATCCAAACTTCTAGAATATTCTGGAGCTTGATTAGGTGTGCTGTCCAGTCTCTCTGGTTTGATCGCTGGAGCAAGTAAGCAGGGATACATCTGAATCTATACCCCACTGACTCAAAAAAGGTCTTGTTATCAGATCTCCTGCTGTTTATGGATTTTGCCCCAAAATTTTATAATGGAAAATCTGTGAGCAGTCCTCACAAGAAATGTTGGACCTTAAGTCTCTTAAGGCAATCTTGATCATATTAAACTTTGAATTTAAGCGTATACAGTCCTTCTGACCTTGTAAATCCCCTGGTGTTCCACTCTAGACGATGGCCACCTTTAGTACATGGACCGCTTTGCTGGCACCGACTTTTCCCTGCTACTTAGCACTCTACTCAGGAGAATATTATCCATGTCATGGAATGAGGGAAATGCCATGTTGATATAAAGCCATCTCCACCCACATATCCTCAAATAACACCAGAGTGGCATCCTCACCCTAGTACCTGTTGTACATTCTTATGAGTCTGTAGGCTTCTGAGGCTTTTGCTTATTTGCTGAAAGGCTCTGTAGCGCAGGTGGCTCCTCATAGCTCTCAGTTTCTCTCAGATCTGTGGAGCTGAAGCTACAGCTTATAAGAAATCCTGGGCTATTTTTCTTCCTTGTTTTTTCTTCTGAGACTTGGGGAGAAGGATAGCCATTTTTCACTTTTTCACCATAGCAAGTAATATACTCAAGTCAGACTTTTTTTCCCCTTTTTTTTGTTAAGGGTCACATTAAGAATGTATGTGCTTTCAGTTTAAGAAAATAATTTTGCTCATTATTTAAAAGTTGTTGCAACTGATTTGTAATACATCTTTGCTTTTCATCTATTTTATTAAAATTCTATGTAAAAGAAATGCTTCTAAAAACTTAAGTGAAAATAATGAACACCACAACAAAGAAGTAAATGAGAAGCTCACGATGCATAAATGTATATTACATGAATTAATGGATTTAATATGGTATACTGTAAATTAATTGAACTGCATTCTACACATTTAAAATGCAGTTAACTAACATCATAAGATCATATCCAGCCATATCCAGCATCTAAAGCTCTGAATGCCCCCTACTGTTCCTATTACATAAAATTGAAAAAAACAGTAAAGAGGTGAACAGTTAAATGACAATTATTTTATGGGGGTGGTGGAATGTAGACTGGCAACTCTACACGCAGAAAATGGTTACAGCATAATAATTATATTAATAGAGGAGTCTTAGTTGACATGCGTGATGTATGTTTTATATTACAAAATATGGTGAAATTACAAAATATGTGTTTAAAATTCATTGATTAAGACTTGAAAATATGTAAATTATGAACTGAATGAAGATCAAGTAGGTAGTATGAGGTCAAGATTTGCTAGTAATACCAAATATAATATAAAGCTGTGCTGTTAACAGTCAAACTACTTAAATGTTTGTTTATGTAAAGACATCTGGGTGGCGCAAACATTTATTATGGCAACTCTCATCATAAAATTACATAATTGATAAGAAATCCTAATCTATGAAAAAATAAAAAATAACTAACAGCCACATATAGGTCAATATGTAGTGTTTCGTATTAATGCAGGAAATCACATGGAAGAAGGGTGAAATGACATGAGGAATACCAGTTCAAAATATATTTTTAATATATATATACAGAATATGTGCAGTGAAAAATTTAGAGGAAAAAATGTGAACACTTCTGAAATTTCTTGGTGATGTTCTCTGTTTTGTGATTCTGCCTGCTTTTCTTTATGCACATCTTTTTCTTTACATTTATGTATTTAACGTACTGTAGAATTTGCCTGTGCATCAAATTGTAATTGTCATAAAAAACACTCACGTTTTCTTAATGCTGTTTGACACTTCTTCTGAAACGTGAAGGAAAAGAGTTCAGCATGCATTCATAATATGTAAATACATATTGTAAAAACATCTAACATTTACTGACTTCCCCAAATCATCAAAATGAAGCACAGACATTATATGCTTCTCTCAGTGACATCTCAGGGAGTTCCAGAAGTACAACTGAGTTCCAAAGTAGCCTGCAAAACCAATAATTTTCGAGTTCTGCATTTAATGTTCACCTCATCCCCTTAAATTAGAGACTATGTGGATGAATTTCAGAATTTCCCTTGCAACTCTTATTATACTCTTTTTAGAAGAAAAAAATATGCAGAAGAAATCTTTTTGATTTGAGCTGATTGCAGCAATAAAATTGAATAAAACGTTTATTCAAAGTAGTCAACCAAATTACAGAATTACTTTTTTATTATGTTTCCATGTAAGTAAAGGTGAATTTCAATGGGAAGTCAGTAGGTTTGATTTTGATTCACACTAGGTAATTTGCAGCAGAATTTTTCCCAATAACTTTTACAAAAATTGTCTTTTTTGAAGAAATACCACTATCTAAATCCAAGTATTCTCTAAATTATGGGACAATGGCATCTTTATTTGTCATCACATTGTTCTTATATGGTAAAGATATTCATTAGAACATGTTCGTGGAATCATAAAATCATAGAATCATAAAATGGTGGGTCAGAAGGGGCCTTCAGGGATCATCTAGACCAACTCTGCTGCCATGGACAGGGACATCTTTCACTAGATCAGGTTGCTAAAAGTCCTCTTCAACCTGACCTTGAACACTTCCAGGGATGTGGCATCCACGACTTCTCTGGGCAACCTGTTCCAGAGTGTCACCACCCTAGTCATAAAAAATGTCTTCCTTATATCCAATCTAAATCTACCCTCTTTCAGTTTAAAATCATTGCCCCTTGTCTTGTCACTACAGGCCCGGGTAAAATGTCTCTCCCCATCTTTCTCATAAGCCCCCTTTAGGTACTGGGTGGCTGCTGTATGGTCTCCCCGCAGCCTTCTCTTCTCCA
>JANXJC010000064.1:15162106-15191170 GCA_027564655.1 Leptodon cayanensis | reverse complement strand
ATGGCACCCCTTCCCTCCCGCGTGTCGACCGCACCACACAGCTTGGTGTCGTCGGCAAACTTGCTGAGGGTGCGCTCGATCCCACTGTCCATGTCATTGATGATCATATTAAATAGTATTGGTCCCAGCACAGACCCTAGGGGGACACCACTCATTACTGGAATGTTCATTAGGCGTTAGAATACAGAGGCTTAAACTGCACTGAGAAGATAAAAATATAAATGGAGCAGGGTAGCATGCAGTAAAGAGTTTCAGTACCTCAGTATCAATTTGTTGTAGATTTAAAGAGAAACATAAAGAAACGTAGTAGTGCTACAGGGAGAAGGAAATTCCAACTATGTTATTTATGAGTATTTCTCCTCTTACAACTGATATTTCTAGTTTAAGTAAAATACTTCAAGTTTGCCGATAATTGTAAACTACTTGTATCTCTTAAAATAGTTTGATAAACTGAAACTTCTGACTTGACTGATTACTTGACTTGCTTTTATTAGCAATTGCCCATGCCCTAAACTTTCTGTGTTCAGTTTTGATTCTGCAAGTAGCCAAATTCTCTGGTATTATTAACTACGTAATTTCAGCATTCATACTACAATGGGTGACTTTTGATACCCATTGGAGCCGTGTTCAGAATTTCATTCAGATTCTGCTTGAAAAGGTCTATCTCCCCAAATGCCTTTTTGCATTTGTTCAGTCTCATTAATGTTGCTTGGAAACATTTGTGCAAATGCAGCGCCTTTTCAAAATTACAGTTAAACCCATTCTCATTTCTGTGTTAAAAATCATCAGGGGACCGCATGTCAAAAAATATTCCTAGGCTTTTGGCAGACAGCTTTAGGCACTGGTGGAATATTATTTTGTGACAGGACAAGACCTCATGAAAGAAAAAAATTCAATCATCAGGAATGGTAGGTCTTCAAAAAACCCCGACAAAGTTAGAGAAACACATCTGGTGATACAATACAGAGCTTCTTTTAAATGCCTAATCATTATGAACTTTCAGGTTTCTAAATTTTTGGATGTGAGCAAAGTTATGAATAAATTTTCATCTGTGTACAATTACAGTTGTGGCAGAAAAAAAAAAAGAAAAATATTTAGTCTTGTCTTAAATGCTTTGATTTTTAAATACATTTTGAAAATATATCTGGAAATATTAGGGATGCCTAAATTCCAATGCTTGTTTTTGCGTTTAAGAGAAAACATGATAAGGAAATGTGTGGGCTTTTTAATTCTTTCATGGCTTTCAAATTAGACAGGTTTATTGATGTCATGTGATAAGAAGAAGGGTATTATTAGTTATTTTTCCACATAAACTGTAAAAATCTGTGCAGAGTGTAAAAACCCATTTACTTCCTCAAAAAGAATGGACAATAAAATCCCAATGCTGTTCCCAAGAGCTTTCCTCATTCTTGGCTGTATTTCTGTTGTAACATTGTTCAGCCTTTGCCCTAGACATGCAGGAGAGCACTGTAATTCCCACTGTAATTAAATACAGTGGCATGCTACTTGCTGAATCAATCAGGCAAGCTCCTTATTTTTTTCAGAATTATTAACTTATATTGGTATTCTCTTCTCAGGAAACTGCCTTCCTGTTTTAATAGTTGAAGTAAGACCATCCTGAGATCATTCCTTTCTCTGTCTTGGATATATTGTTTATTTTTTTGTCTATTTAATTCTTTAATTATTAAAGACTTATTTTTGTATCTTTTTTTTCTCTCTAGTTAACTATTCTTGAGTATATTGAGTATATAGATAGACTTTTTCAAACTCTCCCATTGCTCCATCCTTCTTTAACTTAAATACTTCTTTCATAACTGGGGCAATAGCACAAAGCTTTTCATAAAAAAAAGTCTCGTTCAGTTACTTGACATTGGGATTGCATGACAAACAAATGGCTCGGTGATTTAGGAAGTCTCCCTTTTCACGTTTATCATCAAAATGCTTAGATAATAAAGGAGTTGAGCATTCTTTGGAAAGGTCTGTAAAATCACTACTTCAGAGTCGTTATTGCTTGTACAGTATTTGCATGGACTTCAGGAGCTTTAAAATTTCCTTGGCAAAAATAAAGAACTACACAACTATGCAGTAAAAGTCCTAAATATACCCACTGTTTAACAGTGGCTTCACAAGGACCTATATAATATTCATGAGAGCCATTCATTCCCTTGGTATCTTCTGTACCTCTGCCAGACTGCCAAGCTACAATAATTGTTTCTATAACGTATTTGGTAATCTGTCCTCTAATGAATAGACCTTAAGATACGTTCTACATTTTGCAGTGGCACGCATTCTTAGGAGCTAAATGATGTTGTACAGCCTGCAATACTGAGCAGATGCAATGCTGTGCAGGCACAATTCAGTTCGCAGCAACAGAAGTCTGAGTCCTGCCTGTATGTGGAAGAGAACGGATTCAGAGAAAGGCTAGAAAATGTCAGGACCATGCCCATGAAGAGACACATGTAATAAATGAAGAAGAAAATTACAAAAGGCTTAAAGCTGAATCATAAGATGCCTTCCTTATTTCTGAAAGAGGTCCATTGGGCCATATGAATAACTACTTGGTTAAAATATTATTAATTATGAATACTAGAGACTTCTGTTTTATACTATTTTTGCGTAATATTGGTCTTCTCTTTTTATCTTACATTTTGTGTCTTACTTGGTTCTGATTTCTAGATCTTTTGTTTTCTTGACTCATTCAGTCTTAGGGTCTATCTTGTAGTTTCTAACATGTAATGAAGTATCTGAAATTTTTAAAAGCATTCTAGTCTTTTTCTCCAGCACTAGATGCATTATTTAGCCCTTGGATATCAGATTTGGAGATCTAATTACACAATGGTAACTTGCATGCAGACATTTGTATTTTCATAGCAGGTTAACTGCTCACTGCAATGAATGTTAGCGCATAAACTTTCTGTACTCCAGAAACAACTGTTTACATTTGGGACTGAAAACATAGGCAATAGTACTAAATTATTACTCATTTCTTCAAGAATATTTTTTCATGTCTTTCAAATATTTCTTCAAAATAATAGGCTATTTTAGAGATATGAGGACAAACAGTACCTTAAAATCAATAGAGTTACACCCAGGTTAGCTTTATCCGCACAAAAGACAAGTCAGAAGTAACAGCATTTTTGGGAGAGGGGAAATCACGTAACTTCAACTCTTAAAATATCGTCATATGTTGGGGGGGCGGTGGTTATTCTTACTGTATGTCTTCTATAAATAAATGCCTTAAGGAGGAAGTTCACAACACTCTCTTGAACTACCCATGTCCATCTTGCCGTGAGGGGTGAGAAGAGGAAGATAATTTTCTTCCAGTCCAGGAAATACACTGTCATAGCCTCCTCCATCTTAGGGGTTTCCCTGGGAATGCTGAACCAACTGTGTCTGTCTGGTAGGCATTCCCTCCTTTCCTAAATTTGAAGATGGCAGACTCTGTCAAAACCTACTTAAAAACTCTATCCTCTCTCCTCAGTAAAACCTCTTGCTTCCAAGGTGATTTATTTTATGTAAGTAGTACTAAATTGTCAAGGCAGATAAATTTAGAGGGCAGTTAAACAAGTTTGAATTCTCTCTTTGAAAGTTAAAAATCATTCTGTCTTTTATACCTGAATTGAGTTGATTAATTTACATTTTAAAGAGGGAAGGATGTTGTATTATTAAGTTCTAATTAGGCAATACCTCTCAGCTCTAATAACACAATATATACAATGCCTGTTGTGACTGCATATGAGTAGGTAATGTAATTATCATGTATGTCCAGGTTGCATACTTCTATTTTATTTCAGTGATACCTAGTTCTTTTAAATTTTGAATTAGTTTGATTTGTCATTAACCAAAATGTAGCTTTAATTTGGCAAATGGAAAGAAACAAACCTTACAGAAATGTTCAACAATGTTCATTTGAAAATAATAACATTTTGTTCAGATTTACAGATGCTTTTATGCACCATGCTGCTTTAAAATATTCTTTTCTGTAAATATGCCCTTGCATGAAAATTCAGCTGGATATTCTTTATTTAGACGGAGCAAATTTCAGTTTGCTGTGCAGCAGCAGTGGTGATTTGGACTGGTTGGTCTCTGTGTGTCTATATGTGGCTGAAATTTTGGCTAGTCACTACATTTTGAGAAAAAGGCCATAGCCAATTTAATTTTTATGTCTCTGAAAATTTAATCAGAATACTTTTAAACTACAATATTAGACTGTTGTCACAAGATACTTTATATAATATCCAGAAATGCTTGAAAAAAATTCAAACATAAGCAGATACTGGATAGGTGGATATATCTGTTTGACAATTGTATAGTAAATGTGTATTTTGCTATTTACCCCACAGAATGTTGATATAGTTATACATCTAATTTCTTTGTGTAACTGTTTCTCTTGGATATGTAAATACAGTAACTGTAGGCACAAATTACCATAATTGGCCATTTTATGTCCAATTATCTGATTTTCATACTTAATTGTGGTAATTGTACACAAAATTAGACTGCAGTTGCCTGTTCATCTGTGCAGTTCTGTCCACAAAATATTGAAAATGTAAAAATAAATTCTAATAAACTATGCTTGTGATTTGTGGGTATACCACTGTACATAAAAAAATTGCTTTGCCCAGTCCTGTGTAAAGGATACGTTAGAAGTCACAAGAGCACAAAAAGCATATCACAGGTAGTTGATAGATCATTGTAGCCATGTAGTATTGTGATAGTACATATTTTAACCTGAACTTACTATCTATATAATAGAGAAAGACCATGTGGTGGTCTGAATAATGCACAATGATTCAAGTACTTATTAGTCATCAAGCCATGTCTGCCAATGGAAACTTCTCACTTTCGACCTGGTTCTTCTCCAGCTTCGGTCTTGCAGTTTAGCAGGAAACACATTCCAGTCTCTGGAATCTCGTGTGGTGGTGCAGACACCTGAAGAGTTTATCTGCAGCATTAATTTATCTGAATGTATTGATCTGTCTCTTCTGTCATCCAGGTCCGAGTTGTTTTAAATTACCAGATGAGATGAAAATGACAGCAATGTTGTTAAAACCACAAACCCAAGAATTATGTTCTTGATTATAGAATTAGAAACACTGTTACCAAAAAGAAAAAAAAAGTTTCCTCCCTTTCCACCTTTCTAGAAAGTGCTGTGCAACATGGATTTTCTTATCCTGGCTAGCTTGAGTAAGAGGCCAAAGCCTCATTTCTCTGAATCTCTCACCCTTTTTGTCCTTCAAAAGACAAATCTTTTTTTCTATTTTCAGTTCTTTGTCCCCAGAACTTTCTTCAGTTGTTTCCTTGAGAAATACGACCTATGGATTCAGATTTATCTCTTCTTTCTTTAGAATTATGTTTCTACCCTTCTCTAGTATCTTTTCTGAATTTACATTAATTTTTTAGTTCTTTATATGACACATTAGCTTATTGGCTTTCTACTTTTACAACATTTTCAAAACTGTCACAACATTTTATAAATCATATATCAGAAGAGGCATTCAATGTACATACTTCTAAAATTTATAGTGTCTAGCCTATTTTAAGGCTTCATAGAGACTACATAAGGTATATTAATAGTATAGATGGCATATAGAAGTCAGAGAGCTCTATAAATTATTTCCTTCCTCTCTGCCTGAAGTTATTTGTTTGTTTGGGATTGCAAGTATATGGGCAGAACTGGAAGAAAACAATTAAAGAAGGTACTGCTTACTCTCAATATTTATTTATTATTAAGATTATTAAATAGTGTTTGGGGAAAGACTTGGGGGGGCATTCCTTTATAAAGCAAAAACTTATTCAATCACAGCATAAAAATACTCATATGCCTTAAAATGCACACGTCCATCTCCCTGGAGCCCTGAGAAGACTAGCTGCTTACGTGATACGCTAAGTCTTTCTAATATCTACGGTTGCTATTTTGCCTTCTTGCAAGGTTGGATTGTTGTTTTGATAGTAACTTTTACAGTGTTATATGAAACTAGCCTTGTGCCTGATATATTTTCATTGCAGTTTTTCTCTGTAAGTTCACCACCCTAATAACGAACTGCTATGATTTAATGCCAGTTCAACTGGGAAAAGAGACTTATCATAAGTGTCAGAGTATTTCTGAGAGAAGGACTCATGATTTCAGGAAGAGTTGAATCAAGGATGGTTACAGATTTCGGCATATCATGAGCAACAAGGGTTTTGGGGACATGGTGTTAAAAATGGATTGGGAACAATGGGGACACACAGGAACCTGATCTGCTTGAGAGCCACAAAGCTGAAGTATTAACGTATTATTAGTAAAATTTTAGTGGAGTCATTCTGAAGCATTTAACATACATTACCATACATTATATTGCAAACCCTGCCTGTGTAGTGATCTCATGGAGGCAATTTATAGAAGCTGAGCAGTTCTGTTGTGTGATTAAACATGAATTTCTGAAGCTTTTGTTTTGTTTCAACAGAACAATGAAAATGAAACAGCACTGCATTGTGCAGCTCAATATGGTCATTCCGAAGTAGTTGCTGTTCTGTTAGAAGAGCTAACAGACCCTACAATAAGGAACAACAAACTAGAAACACCTCTGGATCTGGCAGCACTTTATGGACGTCTGCGTGTTGTAAAAATGATCATCAAAGCATATCCAAACCTGATGAACTGTAATACAAGAAAACACACTCCTTTGCATCTTGCTGCACGTAATGGCCACAAAGCTGTTGTACAGGTGCTTCTGGAGGCTGGAATGGATGTCAGCTGCCAAGTTAGTGTGTAATTTCTTTTTCCCTTCTTCCTTTCCTCCTTCCTTCCTTTCTTTCCTTACTTTCTTTTAGCATTAGAATATGATTCAAATGAAATAACTTGTGTCATTTTTTCTTTTAAAATACACTTGCATTTACTTTGTTAGAAGTGCTGCAAGGTGATATATAATACAGATTTATTTTTTACGACCCAAATGATGTGTTTAAAGGGATTACTCAAGAAAGATACGTGTCTTCAAAGCTGAGTGTATATTTTAATGTTGTCTTGAGACATGTAGGTACACAAATCATATCAACTGTTCATGTAGGTGTATATATATATATATATTTTTTTTTTTTTTTTACAATGTTGGCTTTAATGATACTAAGATGACTTGCTAAAGCTATGGCCCTTAGTGGTCATAGCATTCTGAAACAATGCTTGACTGAGAACTCATTTTCCCAGGGTTATCCCATTCTAAACCCAAGGTTACTAAGGAATAATAATTTTGATTTTCTGCTTTTCTAAACACTTGTTGTATAAATCTAAAAGAAAATTCTATAGCAATACACTCTTGCAGCTACTGACTCCAACCTGTAAGCTGTTTGGTGCATCTAGTTCTATGCACAGTACGTTATAATGGTGTAAAAGGGGTAACTAAATCAAAGAGACATAAATGGGAACAGATAGAGGGTGCAGCAGCAGTAAATTTTATGTCCAATTCTTTGTAGTGGAAAGTGTCTGAGCCTTTTAACTTCAGAGGCCCTGATTCTGTTATGTGTGAGGTCTTGCCTCAGTCTTATGATTTCTCTTGATTTGATTGACAGCACTGTATTTGAGTTTAAAGTGTATTTTATCTTCAGATTTAAAGTAGCCTTCTTGCTGTCTGGGTGTATATAATATGCTTTGAATTAAGGTTGTTTCAGCTTTATATCTATTTTCAGATAAACCCACCAAACAAACATAATTACATCTGTTTAGAGTCACATCCAGGCATTCTTTACCAATAGGTGACTGAATAAATCTTGTGAACTTTGCCTAAATTGTGACTGAGTTTTATAACCATTTTAAGCTTTAGGTGCATTTTATCAAACACCTTTGTACAGATAATTCCCTTTTATGTAGGATTCCATGCACTTTTGTTATTTCTGGATTCTTCCATCAAGGTCATGTTTTTCAACTTTTGAGGAAAAGAATGTGAAGTGGGAAAGAAAAGATAGATTTAAAAATAACAACAAAGCAAACCAGAAAATATTAACATATTTTAAGATTAAAAATGGATATTCTCAAATACCTTCAAAGTGAAAATACGGTAAAACTGTTTTGCTACTTTCATTAGCGCTAGTATCTTTTGAGTTAGCATTGTTACTTTCTTCAAACTATTTCAAACTGAAACACTTTTTTTTCTGCGGTTTGCCTACTTGTGTATTTGCCTACCATTATGGTTCCAATTTAATTTGCTTTTGATTTTCTTTACTAGAAAGTGATACACTTGCAAAGGTTAATACAAGCAGCTCTTTTGTTTCAGGTCTCCTTTACTATTACTACATCTTCAGTGATTTAGAAAAGTTTAATGCTAGAGCAACATATAACGGAACCCTTGAATACATGTTTCTGAATGTATAATTTCTCTTATATCTCTAGCAAATGAATGAGAAAAAAGTCAGAAAGAAACTGATGCCTGAATTGATGCTTAAGAAATAGAATAATTGAAGTAAAATAGCCTCTGTCATGGCAACTTACAAACCGAGGGTTACACGAGGGTTGAATATTACACAATACTTTTATGAAATGTGTTCTTCTTCTTATATAATCTAGATAATTTTAGCACTACTGTGAATTCTCCTAAGCCATTTCTGTCTATAGTTATACCAAAAGTTTTTTGCTGGTCTTTAAAAAATATAGTGGCTGCAAATTTTGTACAATCTTCTTTTAAGAAATGAGAGCTTCTTTTAGAAATGTTGTTCTGTTTGCCATCTACACTAAAATTATAGGATTTTTTTCTTCTTTTTAAGTTCTAATTTGTTTTAAGTAGTTTATATTCTTATTTTTCTGAGTTATTCTTAGGCACATGGTTTATTTTATTTTATTTTATTTTATTTTATTTTATTTTATTTTTTGCACTGGGTAATCTTGTTTCTTCTGTGTTTGTCCTACCTGCCATAAGGAAATATCATTTATTTATTTTCTCACCGGTATATATATTCTCCATCAATATGTTCCATTTCATTCAGCATCTTAGCATATTGACAAGTTGGGTCTGCACATGTTGTTAACTTATTACTTCTATAACCTCTGAAAAATTCTTTGTTGATGATAACTGGCAGCTTATTAAACTGAGCCGAGCATACAATATCAGCCTGTTACTTAAAACCGAACTCAGCTCTTTTAATATTAATTAAATTGCTCTGCCTCACTGATTGGGAAAGAACAATATACAAAGTATAATCCTGTGTGGTAAATAAAATTGTACACATTCATACACGTTAAATAAATTCAGTTTATCAGCAGTAAAGAGCTCTCAGAATGTTGAGAGACAATTATAGAAGTAGCCTATCTGCTATCACTCTGTAATTGTAAATATTTGTTTGTTTAAATGGGAAGTTTACTTTAGCCATGTTATCTTTCTCTTCTGTACTCCCTGAGCACTTTTAATCATAGCAAATATTTGGACTAATAATAGACAGCATTTAATTTTTGATTGAATTAATCACACATTTTATTCATTTCCCAGGTCTATCCAATATCCTTCAATCTGAAATTATTTAGAAGTGGGCAATACAAATCTGCTTCATCTCTTTATGCTTTGAAGGTTTCATTTAAATTGAAACATATGAAAAATACACAGGTTTTGGGTGAGTGATAGATTTTGGGCCCTCCGTAAATAAGATACTGCACAGTTCAGTGTGTTTCATGTAATCAGTAACTTTATAATTGTAAATACCTTAAAAACTTGGCCCCTTCTGCTTATCCAACTTTCATCTATCCCTGTTTGCCTTCCCTGTCTGTTCCAGTAACGATGGCAATTTCCATTGCTTATCACTGTAGTTCTTCTGCAAAGAGCTATGCCCCTTCCTTTTTGCTGTCACTATACATGAAGGATATACCGTGAATCAATTTGCAAAGCTACCATTCTGTCCTTCAGATTATGTCTGAAATCCATATCAAAACTATAGTCAACTGCCTATGAATAAGGACTAGACAAGTGACTTAATTACAAGCTCTTGCGTATTTACATGGCCAAAAAAGTCTCTAACTGATGAAACCCTTGATGCTTTTATGTGAGCCTGCAAATTGTACACCAAGTTGATTTGTGCATCCTGGTGTTCCTACTGACAATGTCCTTCTATCCTTGCTTGCTTTGTGTGTCCAGCTGTGACATTGTACCTGTATTTAGCTGTAAGCTACTTGGGGCAGGGGCTGGTTTATTATATGCTTAGCACAATTTGTGCTATAGTTCTGTATGTTTCATATACGGAAAACTTATGCCAGGGAACCAATATATAATCCGTTGATGCAAACTCAAGCAGACTTTAGATCACTGTGTTCGTGAAAAAATACCAGATTTTTTTGCATTAAATATCACTGTGGAAGAATTTCCAAATATAATGGTAGTCTTCACTTTGCCAGGAAAACATCATCCAAGGCAATGAAAGCTTCAGGAAGTAAGGCAGTGAATATTGTCTATAAATCTTAAGTTTGCTTGCTGTACTATAGACAACAAAGGTATGTTAGTGCATAGGTACACCGTTATAAGGGAAAAAGCTCTACCTAAAAATTCTAGCACATCTTAAATAATATATAGAAATTATTCGCAACTACATTTTTTAATCCTTCTAATTTGTGTAACATGCTCTATTGCACCAGAAAAAAAAAAACCCACAACATTATTTCTATCTTCAAGTAGTAGGCCACATGTACATCTACAAAGAGATATGTATCTACTCAGCCAGTCCTCCAAGTTTTTCCTGGCCCTGCTCATCCTGAGGCTCAGTATTTTCCCGATGTTAAAATAGAGTTTGGTAACTGAACTCTCTGGTAACAAGGACATTTATGCCTTCTGGACAGTTTTTGGGTCGAGGGATCTGATTCACTTGTTAGTTATTCGCTACTACCATGAAATCCTGCCTAGGGCTTTTAAGATTTACATCAGCATTCATCTTCGTGACATCTCATGCAGGATTACACATCTGCGTTTTACAAGTGTGCTTTCAATCTCTATATTCCCAGACTGATTTTAGTTCAGTTTCATGGTAATATTTCCTCTCTTGCTCAGAAAATCACCTATATAGTGGACAGACGATTCCACTGTTTATATGGTGTGCCTTTCAAATTCCTCTGTTGAGCAGACTACTTATAATATACATCTCATTTCTGGGATATGGCATTCATTAGCATTGTCTGATTGCTTGGAGTTGTAAACCAAAGACTGCCCCAGAATTCAGGGCAGTGCAGAGTGCCTGTAAAGGATTTCAGGATCATGTTCAGATATGACAGGAAATATCATGGTAGAATAGCCAAAGCAGCAAGAAAGTATAAAATGAAAAAACTGGCATTTGGCTTTGGACTCCTCTCCCAACACTATGAATTATGTATGCCAGTGGCTTAAGTTACTCTACTCCCTTTATGCATAGCTGAGCTTTTGGTTCATTGTTACAGAACTATCTTCTGGCTCTCAAGTTGCCCCCAAATAGATTTGTTTGCCTTAGACATCTACAGGAAATTTCCTCTTCTCATGTTATTTTCATTCAATTTCTTATGAGATATGCTTTCATCAAGGAAAATATTACTTGCCTTTCCTCCAGTGGGGAATTTTGATCAATAGAAAGGACTGCTCCCAGTTCTGACAATTATCGTATCAGGATCTTTTTCACCCCTTAACTGAGGAGTCTGAAGATAGATCCTCTTCTTTGTCCTCAAAGCTGTTGATTCAGCATGCTGGAACATTAATCTTTCTTAGTCTCAGATCACGCCAGAGCAATGGATTCTAGATAGCCGTTGTCACTAAAGTATGTCCATTTTTTCCATTAAAAAAAGGTTCCTTATTAATAACAATACAGAATGATCTCTACGGTTTTAGTCAGGGTGCAGCTGCTTCCCATCTTTGCAGTTCATCCTCAGTAGGACTAAAATTTAGTGCTCAGGCCTCCTCTAACATCTGAACCTCTGTGGATTTCAATGTTGGTGTATACATCACTAATTATTATCCCTGGCAGAATCACAGAAGGCGCTGAGGTTGGAAGGGAACTCTGGAAGTCATCTGGTCCAACCCCCCCTGTTCAAGCAGGGTCACCTAGTACAGATTGCCCAGGACCGTGTCTGGACAGCCTTTGAGTATCTCCAAGGATTGAGACTCTACAACCTTCCTGGGCAACCTGCACCAGGGCTCAGTCACCTGCACGGCAAAAAATGTTTCCTTATGTTCAAACAGAACCTCCCGTGTTTCAGGTTTTTTCCATTAGCTCTTCTGTCATTGGACACCACTGAGCCTCACTCAGTCTTCTTGACACCCTCCTTTCAGCTATTTGTACACATTGATGAGATCCCCCATGAGCCTTCTCTTGTCTAGGCTAAACAGTCTCAGCCTTTCCTCGTAGGAGAGATGCTCCACTCTCTTAATCATCTTAGGGAGTCTCTCCAGTAGCTCTGGATCTCTCTTGTACTGGGGAGCCCAGAACTGGTCAGAGTACTGCAGGTGTGGCCTCACCAGTGGTGAAGCGAAGGGAAGGTCACCTCCCTCGACCTGCTGGCAACACTCCTCCCCGTGCAGCCCGGGACATCGTCGGCTTTTCTGCTGCAAGGACACATTGCTGGCGTATGTTCAGATATGACAGAGTATGTTCAACTGTAGTGAATGTGTTCAAGTATGAGAGGGACATTCCTCTTTTCTCAAAACAGTGATTGGTCAACTGGGATTGAGTCCCTGTTTTGGTGTTCTCTGGTAGGTTACGGTGCCAAACTTCTCCCCATTGTGGCTTTTGAATTTCACCACCTGTCTTTCCAAAGTCAAATATTTTGGGAGTCAAAGCTGTACTTCAGAGGGAGCTCTATGTTAATAGAACCAGGTCCACTCAATAGTCTTGAGGTTTATTCCTGTCAGTAAGTGACCAATCCAAAGGAAATGCCATATCCACTCAAATACCAAAGAGGACGATAGGCTGTGTCAAAGCCTTTTTCAAGATTGCTGATGCCAAGCCTTTTTCAGTAATCAGACCTATAGCTATCAGTGACTTTTCTGAGAACTGTTTTCATTCCCAGAAATTTCTGAGCTGCACCTTAAGCTCTGCGCGTACCTTTGTGGTTGCACTATGTCCTTGCAGAGTTGTCCAGTGTCAAAGTCAATTGCAGTTACTGGAAAACTCTTGTAGATATTGTTTGAGTAAAGGATTCTGAAACCATCTCTAAGTAAATCTGAATATGTAGTCTTCTTGTTCAGAATAAGTCTGTGAATGTTCATCTGGATTGCTTCTGAAAATAGAAAGATTAGAAATTGTTTTGAGATATGTTTTTCATATGTATATTCTCTTACTGACTTCCTTCTCTCCATTATACTGTTAGTATACCTGATGTGCTGGATGTAAATGACAGTGGGCATGCTCTACTTTATACGTCCGTGTACTAAGTGTGAAGAAAGATAAAAAGTGAGTGTTCCTATTAGGGACATAACAAAGAGTTTTTAGGCTCAAATGGTAGGACATATGTACGCTTACGGTGTGCTCACATCCCATCTCAGGATCTCTGATTACTTCTAAATATTCTGTCATTGCATTGCTGTAACACTGGTGCATTCTGGTATGACTAATAAACAATGAATCACTATTTTATTTCAAAGTTAATTTTTTTTGTGCTTCTTTAAAGTCTTTCCACCACAGCATCATGACAATGGTGCATTTGGATAAAATATAGAAAAAAACATTCAAGCAGTAGACATTTAACATTTGCCCACAAATAAAACCCACTCAAAATCTAATTTACTATCAAAAAAAAGGAGATGAGCCAGAGATTCAGTGAGATCCAGTAGTGCTTTAGCTAGTGGTAATGCTATTGTATGGAAAGGCGTTCTGTTCAGATTTTTCAGTAACAGTCAGCAGTATAAAATACTAAGAAAAGTAGCTTGTTAAGAGAGGTAGTTTGGTTTTCAGTACTGTAATTTTTGTTTGAGCCATTCACGAAGAATTTTGTGTCACAGAAATCTGCAAAATCAGGTTCACAGACATGTAAGGTAGAATTTAAACGATCTAAACATAGGCATCATGCTGTTGGAGGTGCCTTAGGGTAGCCAAGACATCTGTATGGGGCAGATATGATGCAGATCATATGTGACCATCAACTGGAACATCAGCTGGAGGCCAGGTGGGATATCCTAGGGCATCTCTCACCGTGCAGCTGAATTGACCTTCTAGGGCGTGATAGAGTTTCAGGTTAAAACACCAAAGTGTAGATGTCCACATGTAAACTTGGTGACTCTGCTGAAAAGCTATGTTCCGCTGATGGTATTCACTAGATTTTCACTGCCTATAATAGGAGTTTAGAAATTTTACACAAATGCAGGCTTGTTAATTGGGAGTTGTATTACACCCCTACTATATTTTCTTACATAGTTATTAATTTTCATCATAGAACTGACAGCATTTTTGTTGTTATCTTGAATAATTAAAAAAAAATATGGTAGTATTTGTTCTTGCCCATTCAATGTTTTTTATGTGTAGATAAAATAGAAGGGAAAAAATAAATACTTCTTTTCTAAATGTATTCTTTTCAAAAGGATTTATTGGTATTTTAATTTGCATGTTAAATGTCACAATATTTTTTTTTCTAGACGGAAAAAGGGAGTGCGCTACATGAAGCGGCCCTATTTGGTAAAGTGGAGGTAGTACGCATTTTACTTGAAACAGGTAAATCTGATTTACAGGAAACACTGAACAAATATCCTTAATATTCCTAATCTGGTGTATGCCTCCTCAAGTTTTGATTATACAAATTACTGTTATCTTTCTCAGCCTTTGCAAATCTAATCACATGTACCTCTCCTTAAAATAGTGTTCTTTTAGAATAAGAAATTACTATACACAGAGAACAAAAGGAATGTTTTCGCTAAGACTCAGAAATTCCATATATGACTCAGTGTATGCCACTGTATTCTGAGAATAAATGTATTCTGAGAACAAAATGGCTACATAAAATTTTGCTATTCAATCTGAAAGACAGCCAAGAATATTCTTTGATCTAGAGGCCAGAAGACTCATGTTCACATTTATTTCCTTCACTTAGCTATTCCTAACAAACATACCACCCTGCTTGCTCCTTCATTTCCTGGATAAACTTTGGGTGCCTGTGAAGAAAGGGGAAGGCACTGTGTCTCCGAGAATTGCATTTGTCCTGAAAGGACAGGAGAACAGGGATATAGATAGAGTCCCAACAAACCTGTCTACTACATAAGAGTTTCAGAATTGTTGCAGGTAAATTACTCATCTAAACAACTGTCTTCTCACATAAATGAGAAGACCAATGAAAATGAAAATACTAGAAATTACTTCTCTGAGATATGTGAACTTCCATTACACTGAGGGATCTCATTTATTATCAGTGCTTGTGGAGTTATATATTGCAAAAGAAAGTACGTCCTACTCACAGCTCCTTGTCTGAATCTCAGCTAGTGCATACCTGATCTGACATCTGTTTTCAGGAAAAAAGGTCTTTCCAAGATGCTTTCCTGTTTGGATGAATAAGAAGGAGGAAGAAAGGGATCTTCACCTGCCCTGAAAAATACAGGGCCTTTTTATATTAATTCACCTGCCAGAGGAAGGACTGGAGAACATCACACAAACATAGGAAGCCCTTAGGCCACAGATGAAGAATACCTCTTATAGACAGTACACTTTATAGCCTCTGCCAGGGTACAATTGTAGAGGACAGTGGAGCAGAATCTTCACTGTGAACTCCTTCAACCCCAAACGCTCTGCACTTCTGCAGCACTCCCCACCTGCCTTTTTTATCTAACAATCCCCTTTTCCCTAGTTCTGCTTTAAAAAAAGACTCAGAAGATGTTGTAAGTAGCTACTGCAAAGGGAAGATGTAAGTTGGTGTGTCTGGCCTCTGAAAATCAGCTGCCACTGCTTCCAGAATGTCCTTATAATTCCTGCTTCCTCTGATTTCCTCTATTCAGTGTCCCGAGAAGAATCTCATTCTGTTTATTAGGACCTTTCATGCCTTTACTTTTGATGAAAGTACATCTAAACCAAAACCAGCTTCAGTCTTCTAGCATAAGGCAAACATTTCCAGTGTAGCCCCTACAAGACAAAGGTGGAGAGTCATGCAGTATCATGTACAACAGGTTCTCTGAGACCTATCCAGGATAAGCCTCAAACTTATTTATGGTTATGTTCACAGTTTGAGCCAAACAATTACTTTGTCAACAGTTTGAGCAGTCTGTGAGGAAATGCTCTGGCTGTTCACAGAGCCCTTATGCAAGATATGGGTATTTCAGTCAACTCAGAGCATGAATTTCAAACACGTCGACGTGAAGTACAAAACTTCTAAGGTTAATAACTTTTTCAGTATTGCTCCCAGAACACATACTGGTACTGTGGACTAGAAAATCCCCAATGAATCAGAGCAGTTTGGGGAGAATTAGAATCCAGGAATGTAAGAAAAACATGCAGAGAATTTCTTGATTTTATAAAATATTATTTTCAGGATGCCTGTTTCTTAGGAACAGTCTGTTAAAATAATCCCAAATTTGGTTAAGAAGCTTACTTTATATCCCCATGAGTTACAGAAACATAAAAACAATCCATGTCAGCATGTGAATTTTAGGCTACTCAAGCTTTAAACAGAAATGGATGCTGTACTTCAGCTATAACACAGCTGTTAATCTGCTACAGTTGTAAAACTGCTTGCATTCAATTTGCCAGATAATTGAGTCTGATATACCACATTTATAATCCGAAGTACTTGGGGTTAAAAATTCCACCACAGATCATTTTCTTTTTCAGGAATTGATACCAACATAAAGGACAGTTTGGGTAGAACCGTTTTAGATATTCTTAAAGAGCATCCATCTCAGCAGTCACTCCAAATTGCGGCTCTACTTCAGGGTAAGTCATATTCAGTTATACATTTGTTAGAGACAAATCAGAATAGCATGGAGGAATATTAAGATACATAGTAATTTCTACTCTTTAAATATTTCATTATACAAAAGAGTAGTCTTTTGAATTAAAAAGACAAAATTCTTTTTTGCTAGATACACTAAAGTAAGTGGTTGAATATCTGAATTTCAGGGTAAACCCTTTCTTCTTTTTGGACAATAGACCTTAGCATGGTGTGTCACTTATAGTTACTCTTTGTACATTCTTGATTATGAAATAACATACTGTAATATTTCACTGCAGTTCCATTAAATTGTGATGGTAAACTGCAATTGAAATGCTTGATTTGTTCATAAATAGCAACTATGACTGAAAGATGATGACAAATTTTTCAAACATTTAATTACATTTTTCTCATTTTCCTTAAATTTAAAAAAAAAAATTAAACCAGGCAGTAATTCTTGTCATTATAGCAGAAATAATATAATTTTGTTGTACATATGTTTGTTCTCATTCCTTATCTTACTTTCATGGTATAAGACTGATGGAACTCCATTGTTTAGTTCAATTTTTTACTCTAGAAGATGGCAGTAAAGTGATGAAACATGAGTTAGTACGTAACTCAGTGTTAAATATCATTCCTTCTCTTCTATGGAATTTGTTCCCTGCATTTTCAGATTAGTTTTTCATTAACTGTGTTTGACAGAGGAGTTCCCTGCAGGTACCATTGCTGCATCTCCACCTGTGTTGATTATTCCCATCTTTAAATAAGGCATTTTAATCAGTTCAGTGTTGGTTCTACATATGAATTAGCTCATGCTTCAGTCTCCCGCATAACTCTATGTCATAAGAACATTTCCTAGAGAAAATGAGGTCATATGGCCACACTGTGTCCTTCAGTGTCCTCTATTTTCTTTCTGAATAACTTCCAAACTTGTTAGCCAGCTTCAGTAAAGTTTTCCAGTGAGATGATGGACTGAAGATACAAAGCTCCTGTAAGTATAAGGAAAATTTTGCAGGCTGGAGGAGAGGTGTTCTCTTAAGTAGAAAGTTCATGTTATAGCTGAACTGAATTAACAGCTTGCCTTGAGGTCTCCCTCTCTCCCTCCTTCCTATTTTCTTTTTCCCTTTCTCCCATTCCCCCCCTTCCTCCTCTCCTACTTCCAGCTACACAGTTCTCTTCCATATTCCCTGCTTACAGAAGACTGCAAAGTGATTTGATTCAGTTCGTGAACCAGTAATATATAAAATATGTAACTTATTGTATTACTTATATTTAATAGTATGTAACAATAATAAAAATAAGATTATAATTATATAAATATACATTTGCTTGTTTTAATGAACTTGCCTCCTATGTGATTCAGGTCCCAGAGTTAGCTCTATCCCAGGTAACTGGCAGAAATGTGCATCAAAAAGTGGGGAGGAAGGTATGGGTGAGGGGAGTCGGGCTTCCCCCTGTCAGCAGAAGGGAGTTCCTAATTTGACTCAGACTGTATGGTGAAACCTTAACCTTTATGTCCTCACTGAGCTGCAGCGTGAACATACCACTATGCAGACGAAAAGAGGATTAATATCATACTTAAACTTCTTCAGTGGCAAGAAAAGGGTCAGTCAGAGCTTCCACTTTGTTAGACACCCAAATCAATCTTCCTTCAGATATTAATCTAAGATTCATTGTAATGCCCGTTCACCAACTGAACTAATTTTCATTTTCGTATCTCTGTATTGTTCCATTTTTCTCCTTAGTGTGATAACCTTGCAGTCTGAACCCCATTGACGAACAAATTTTCTTCAAAGTACCTTTGCTCTATGAAAAATCGAGCACCCAAACCCCTCTCAAGGGTTTGTCATGTTGATGGATCAGCACTTGCCCTTAGTTTTTACCACAAAAAGGAAATATTTCAATTTCAAGGCTTTTTGGTGCTTTGACATGCAATCTTTTTCACATGTGTGCCTTGAAAATATAAAGACTGCTTAGTAGTTTCAGCTCATATAAGTATGATGAAACTGTGCTTGTAACGAGCAGCTGTTTATTTTTGCTCAGTCTGCCTTATAGTCAGAAGTGATGGGCAAGGACAAAAAAATGTTTACAAAAATGTCATTCTGAGTCTTAAGAAAACCTGAGGAGTCCCTTCAGAGCTCCCTTGCGGAACCCACTGAGATTCTTTTTCATCAGCAGAGGGTTCACTGAAGTTTTAACCATCAAAGATAAAGTTTGAACTGTGAGCTGAAGTTGAAAAATAAAATCAGGAGTGGCAGGATTCAGTACTAGCACTGCTGAGGATACAGTAGACCTACTCTCTTCTAAAAAGCCAGCTGAGTATACTCTTCACTGAAGTGCGAGCGTTTGTCCTGTTGTAGCTGAAAAATCAGTGAAGCACTGGGATTTTGGGAAACCCGAATGTACTGTAATTGAGTTCGACTTCAGTGGGTAATGAATTCCATGCAAAGAAAGGGCAATTGCTGAGAGAGAGTCAGTGGCTTCCAAATACATTCCTGGTAAAGCTCCTACCTTCAGATGGTTGTACACGTCTCATTCATGTAGACTTACAGGAAAAAGAAAGTACATTAATGGTGTCAGGCAGTTACTGACCAGATTTTCTAAGTTTCTTTCTAATTTTTTTCTTTATGCAGACACAATGGCATTGAACTGATTCTTTCACCTTGTTGCCAGGGTAGAGTAAGATTTTATCACCTAGCATTCTCATTAATTTTTACCATTTCCCCCTTGCATTGTTATAAGTGGTTTTATGCAGTTTATAGTACTAACATATCATAATATTTGTCCCTGCCAAAAGTCACTAGCTTTCAAAATATAAAACAAAGACTGAAGGATATATTTAAACAGACTGGCAGAACTAGACAAGGAAATAACGTGACTGGTATTACTGGTGGCCCTGATAGGTAGTGTTCTGTCCTATACACAGAGGGATAATGGAGTTGTAAGAAAAGTTTTGAAAGAATATGAGTTGGTTTTGAGGATATTTATGAGAAACTTCTTTGAAGGAGAAGCAAGTACTTTCTGTCTTTAGAAGCAGTTCATGGAGGCAATAATACTAAATGTGTTCACCTGCTACCAAAACCTACAGGATGGGTAGCCTCCTGTGAATGAGGCCTCCAAAATTTAAGAATTGTGGATAGAAGTTTCTGTTGGTTTTCACCCTGTTTTTAAGAATATTTACAAAACTACTTTTTACAGATTATAGGTTAAGAAGAAACAAAACCTTTTGCCAGTGAGGTTTTAGAAGTGATCCTAGTGTTTTTGTGATCTTTACATCTTTTCTCACTCTCCTGAGAAAATAGTAATTGAATTTTCTGCAAAAATATTTTTTTGTGTGTTTGCAAAGTCTGCCATCTTTTTGGAGATTTTGGCACATTATCTGATAGAAGGAAAATAAATAACAAAATCACTTTAAAGAGCTACCTGAAAAAGGCTGAGTAAGCTGAACACCACCTGATTTTTTTTTTACTGCCTGTTAATTAGAGATGGAATTATTAGAAATGACAGTTCAAGTTTTAATTCTTTTTCTTCCATATATGTCTCATCATTTTCTGTGTCTTTCTCAGGTCTGAGTTGCATCAATCTCAATTAAAAATACTTATTACAGTTTAGATTCTTATTGTGGTAATGGAGAAATAGCTGTTTAGGCATTATGTACTCAAAAAGCGGAGAGTGAGAATACTGTGCCAAGTAAGGCCAGTCTACTGGATGCATTTCAGGGATGTAGTGAAACAACAGCATTCAGTGCTGAAGCAGTTAACAGCATTGGCACTTGGGGCTTTATAATTAGGCATTGAAGATAAAAGGGATGTTGCCAAGGCTAGTAGGCCTAAAATTAAACTGACCAGCTGTGTTTTAGTTTTAGCACATGTGAACGTGACGCAGGTGCATGCTATACCATCTTTCAACTCTTTCTCCACAGCCCACTATGCTCTCTGTTAGAATCTTGCTCTTTTACTATTTCTGGAAGCAGAATTCTTGTTATTATGAAAAAAAGGAGTTAGTAGATAAACAGATGAAAAATGACATGTGCCCCAGGAAGGCACAATAAGCTCTGCTGCATAGACAGTATGGAGGGAGATGTAGTGGAAAGCTGTTTCCTCTCTCTTCTGCTGAAGCTGCTTAACAACCTAACATTGTTTGTACATGTTACCCAATTATTCATAAATGGAAAATGCATAAGCAGCTGCAGAATCAGGACTCCTTTCTCCTCCCCTCGACTTAAATAGCTTTGGTGTCATTAGCACTGGCTTGCTTTCTTGTATTCTCACTCTCTCTCCTTCCCTTTCTTTGGACAAGTAGATCTTCTATTCCCTTGAGTGCAGGAGGCCAGGCTCACTGGAAAGACGGAATAGGTTTCCAGTCAAGGATTTAATTACAGCTGTGTGGGATGAAAAGAATTGGAATCTCAATCCCCCTTTGTTGTTGTTTTTTTTTTTTTTTGGGGGGGGGCGTTGGCTGTTTTTCTGGGGACTTCTCAGCTCCTTTTTTAGGCTGTAGTGCAAAAGCTGTAGAGTATTAACTATGTTTATGAATTAATTTAGCTGCTGTTGTTTTGGAGACTGAAAGTTTATCTGTGCCTTTACCTATCTCAGGATCATAGCAGTACTCGAGTGCTTGCTTCTGTTTATCTTCCCTAAACACATGCACAAAAGTCTCCTTAGGTGCCTATGACTTAAACATCTACTGATTTCAGGTTTCTCTGGTATTAAGTTAAACTTGAGTCATCCAGAATTGTCCTCCAAAATTTAGGATACTGAAGTCAGCCCAGCCTCCATCTCAGCTCGTTTATCACCTTAGCACACCTGATGGTAGCAGCTGCCAGTCAGTTTTGGTAACTGCTGCTGCTATAAAGAGAAGAGGAAGGGGGTTACCAAGTCTCAGGTGGGCTTGTTATCAGGGGAGCAAACGAGCTGGTTTGGGTGGAGCTTTTTGAGAGCTCCTGAGTGGGGGTTCGGTGGAGCTGCAGGATCCTCAGCCAGGTTCTGGGAGAGCCCTGGGGAGGGCAGAGGTGCTCTGGATGTGGGTGCTCTTCGGGAAGACACGGAGTCAAGGAGAAGGAAGGATGCCCCTTGAGGGATGTTGGCAGTGGAGGGGAGTGGTTTCTAAACCAGTTTTATTCTTCCCATCTGGTTACTTGGAGAGCCTTCTGGTTGAAAAGGTGAGTGTTCAGATTTATTCTAACCAAATTTGGCTTTTTTTAGAGTTTAAAAAGCCTTTTTGGTCTCTTTAGGGGAAGTTACTCTAGGGAGGAACTCTACCCCATGGCATGGCCAAAGTAGGCTCTAAAAACTAAAGGGAAAGGAGGCTGTATTTCATTAAAAAAATAGTTGTTTGGGTTTGTCTTTTTTTCTGTTAAAGGGAAAAGTAAAAAGTTCTCTGAGGCTGATGTAGCCATTACTTTAAAAGCCAAGGTTTGTAAATAAAGCAAAAATCTTGACCCTCTCACCTCGCTGAGGAATTAGGAGCTAGAGCAGCTGAAGTTAAAGCAAGCTGTGCTCTGCAGCCTGAGCTTTTACTGCTCCTGGAAGTTCAAGAGCAGCTCCAGCTGAGCTGGGCTGTGTTCTCTTCATGGCTGACCTTCCCAGCTCTGGCTGCTCTGCGAAGAGGCAGCTGCGTTGCCCTGACGATGTGTAAATGCTTTCCCTTCTGCTTGGCTTTGGCCTAACCAGTGTCACAGAAGCTGCAAAAGCTGCAGTTCCAGCTGTTCAAACTCTCCAGTGCTTGTTACCTTCTGGGGTTCATGTTCCTCATGCTCTTATTTCTGCTGCTGTGTGACCACTTTCATGGTATCGCTTTTTGTGTGCTATTTGGATTGAGTGGGGCTATGGTAAAATCAGGTAACTGTAGGAAGGAATGCTATTAAGCAGGCAAAGTTTTTGAGATTCTTAGTATTAATCCTTACTGAACTGTAATGTGCTATTTGAGTTGATGAAGTAAAACACTCCGTTCTTCCCAAAGCAGTATGGTGAGGCAACATCTCCAAAGTGTGTATTACTGTATGCTTCCTTCACCCCTTCCATGCTAGTCGTGCTGGCTGGCTGTGAAACATGGACCAGGGTGACAGTAAACTGGTGAAGGAAGCATTATGAATCTGACTGCTTGTGTCCCAAATAGCCTTTATCCTCCCCAATTGTGAGAATGATCGGCTTTTCTCTAAACTCTGTGAGACCACAGCTGGGGACACTGTGCTGGTCATTAAGTGGTATAATAGACTAAGCTTTGCTTTGTTCTGAATTACCTTTCTTTTTTTGAGGAAAGGGATGGAATCCAGAGCAGTCTCTCAAGTACATTGGAGGCAGAGCAGGTGATGGTAATGGTGGCATCTTTTCCAGTAAGTTTGGGCAGGCTTTGCAGGTGAATTTCTAGCCAGCTGCAGGTGGATAGAATTTGGTTGGTGATGAAAGCATCAGGGCTTGTGTGTACTTTCCATTTGGCTTCTGACACAGATCACCTGGTTTGTGTCTGTTTCTTTGATAATATTGTGAGTTAGTATGCGTTTACCTAGACTATAAGCCTCTCACAACTGAGTCCATGTCTTTGTCTTGTACATATATGATAGAATTTTCAATAGTATGAAACCAAGTTAGGGGTAGAAGTTCCACAGAAGTCTAAGTTTTAAGGGTTGCACCCTGCTGGCCTTTTCTAAACCTCTACACCATACCTCATGCTGAGCATTTTGTAGAGGTTTTCTGGAAGGAACTCGGCCGTTTTTGAAGTAAGTATTTGAGACTTAGGTTGAACTTGGGATTTCCCCCTCAGAACTAGCCTTCAGCAGGTAAGTGCATTGGTCTGAAAGTGGGGCCTGACAAAGAATAAAAATGGAGTGTTATTTTAAAACCACAGTCTTACATGATATTGGACAGCAAAGTTAAAGTCCTTCACAATCCCCCCTGCATTTCCTTTCCTAATAATATCTGTATTGATCTAATAATTTTAACACTCCAGCCTGATAGAACTTCACTTTAGGTCTGCTTTTGGATGGTTGCACAATTATCAAGCAAATATTTTCAGGCATGAATTGCTTTTTTCCTTTTATTTTTCTTCGGGTGTAGCTTCCTTTTTGTTTCTCCTCCATCTTGCACATTAACTTGACAAATAATATAGCTGACAGAGCTGGAAAACATATCAGAGCATTTTGTCATGCTGCTGGTTTTCTCATGGCCTCTTACAGCTCTTCTTTGCTTTCAGTGGTACACACAAAAAATAGAAATGCTCACTTTCATATGAAGAAATGTATGACAGGTTATCCAGGGGACCATTGCCAACTATCAAACTTAATATATGACACTTTCAAATCATACATTCTTTATAAAAAACCCCAACAACCTGGAAAGCATTCTGAAACTGCATGCTGTTCTCTGCCACTTCCATTTTAATTTTCTCAGATGTCTATTTTATCACAGATTGTATTTGAGGTTTGGGATTTGTCATTTAATCAGGAATAACAGCGAGCTAAACAAGTGCATTGTAGACTGTAGAAATTAAATCAGATTTCACTTCCCAGAAACTCTTCAGTCTTTCAGTTTGATATTGATGAGAGCAGTTATTTTAGTTTGCTTTTATGTGTCTGGTAACATGTACTGTTGTGGTTACTATCTGGTATCAGAAAGAACTTGTTTCAGCAGCTTCAGAAAATCAAGAAAATGCAGATGCAGAATAACTGCCTGAACTGAGAACCAGTCACTCTGCTGGGAAAAAAGCACCAATATTGCATAAATTAATTTATAATTTACTATTTAAATATTTGTCCTAAAATAACATTCATTAAGGTTTTGGTGACCCATTGAGCTAGCCTGTGTACAAAAGCACATGAAAATAATGTATATAGTTACACAAAAATAATAGTAATGAAATCGAAATGTAGCACATTCAGCGTTCCACATTTTTCTGTTTTTATAAACATCAGCATGAAGGTGGGACAAGGGAAGTTTTAAGGAGGAAAAGCACAAAAATTTTAGAACATTGCTTTTAGACTGCTGGTTTTAACTACATTTTTGAGTTTGCATTCTTTTTTTCTCATGCACTATCTCTGTGCTGCAAGCAGAATATTTGGTTTTCTTAACAGTATCAATATATCTACTTATTTTGAATGTCCTGAATATCTTGACCAAGAACTCTTCACAGAGTTGGAACAAAAGAAGAGTCTTTCAACGGTAATAATATAATGGAACAGTTGCACAGATATTTCAAGGGGACAGGAAAAACACAGGGATAGTCACAACTCATTACTCCTACAATGAGATTTCTGTAACAGTTTGAGCAGATTAAAGAATTAGCCATTATAGTGTTTTATAATACTTTCAATAAATGATTGCCTTGCAGCAGTGTTTATGAATAATTACAAGGTTGTAATATGAAAAATTGGAAAGGCTTTAATGAAAAATGAAGTAGCAAATATACTTTTGATTGGAATAAACCCCCTTAATTCAGGAGTTTAAGTGTATGTGTATCTTTAAATTGCAGAATATATGGAAACGGGAAATGCAAGTGTTTCAGAGGAACGCCCACTGGAATGTGCAGAACATCAGTCTTGCATTTTGTCCCCAGAAGTTCCTCCGTCTCCAAAGGCTAAAAGTAAATACACATACTCTGTGAATACAGCAGCTGTACTAAACTTCTCTTTAATATTAAAATTACATTGCTGACACATTCATACAAACATACAAAATGAAAAAGAGAGATTAAGTTATTGATACTGAGAAGCTTTTTTCCATCATGAATTACCTATCTTGACTACATACACTGTAATCCATGTCGTATAGGAAAGCAAAGAACTGTATCCTCAGACAGAAGTCACTGATGGATTATGATGTATTACGTTATGTGATCTTAAGTCTTTTTAATTTATCTGACCTTACACCTTTCATAATGAAGTAAACCAAGAGGATACTATATGTGTCAAAATACTCTGCAGGCATTGTTCACATTCGAGTTAAAGATTACGTTTCCTTTATCTTTCCCAGTGAGTACCTCTTCCAACTGTGTTACATTTGGATGCCTCTTTCAAAGCTCATGTGTGTACTGCTCTTCCATTCATCTTGTAACGTATCTTTCATACACCGTGGCTATCACTGTTGTGTGCATGTACTTTCATCTTATGGTCTGATTCACCCTTTACGCACCACAGCCACTACGTAGGGCACTTCCCGAGTGTGATGTCGTCCTGCTCTTCCATGAAAATCATCCTCCTGTAGAACCAAACCTGACTTCTGCCTTCTGTAATCATCCACAGTAAACGTAACCGACCGCTGGCAAATAACTAAGCCTCACTATTTTGGTTTTGTTGGGGGGTGGGGGGGTGGTTTTGGGTTTTTTTAAGCACGTTTATAGGGAAAAGTTTTATTCATGAGAAAACTAAGCTTACTGCTGCATGCCAGGTCATGATCTTCATGGCGATAGTAAAGGAATGTTCTAGTTCCATTCATGGTTCCCATTGGGGTACTTAACAGACATATGGTATAAAAAGATAAATAGTTCCTTTGAGATTAGTAGAATCATGAAGTCAACTACCCTATGCAATAGAAATACCAGTCCTGAAATTAAGTAGTAAATACTTTTAAAGTATGTTTTACTTCTTAATGATAAGGGCATGATCTCACATTTCTTGTTTCTGCTTTCAAGGTATAAATACTGTAAAACGTGCTAGCTGGCTTTTGCTTGTCTATTGTGTAATCTGATTCTAAAGGAAAGAAATTGTACTTGATTGTGCTTCCCATCCATCTGTCTGCTGTTCTCTGACAATCTAATTTCAAATAATTTAAACCAAATTTGGAAGAGGGATAGCGGTATCAATTACCTTTCTGTGACTTTCATGAAAATAAGTACCTAGATAGAGGAGAGACCTTAATTAGTACCTGCACTGAAAGATATAGGTGAAATTTGTCTTTTATGTATTTGTTCTGGCAGCAATCAGCCAGCCAGTTAGCATACACTTACAGGTTGGTCAGCACCCTTGCAGTTCCAGTTTTGTCACACAATTCATTCTTGCCCAGTAAAAAATATTGCAGGCTGTATGTGGGAGAACATGGGACTTGGGACATGAACATAATTTTCTAGGAAACAATAGTCCTGTTTCTTTCCAGGGCACTGCATCGTGATTTTAGAGTAGGTCTTAGTTTTTAGGTATTTTACTTCCAATTTTTACTTATTATAATTTGGAATAACTTCAAATTTCCAATTAAAAAGCAGAATATAAATAAACCTGATTATACTTGTTTAATTTTACAAGTTTTGTGCAAAGTTACCATTGACTAAGAGTAACAAGAGTTTTGAGTGCAACACTTCTGCTACTTGAATATTAAAAGGCAATTAGATGCTTTTAATTAACAACTTTTGTTCCTGGCTCTGAAAACTTCAGTCATAACTGGCCATAGTTGTAATTTAAAAAATATTTTAAAGTATTTATGTTTATCTACCATAACAAACAGTGACTATGAAGAAAAATGACACAAAAAAGAGCTCTAGACCGAGCAGATAGAATCTTATCCAGGGCTGCTTTAGTTACATGAATGTACATATGTGCATTATATGTATGCTGAGCTTAATATGCGCACTCTATTTTTCCTTTTCAGCATTTTATTCCCAAAGATGGAGTAAACTGGAATTATCTTTCTATTTTATCAAGTCTAAGGACTGTAGTTTCCAACAGCATGACTCTTGTAAACCTAGTCGAGAGAAGGGGTTTCTTATTTGCCCTGGGAAAAACTAGGCTTTCACTCATATTTTCATTGCCCTTACAGAAGGTAGCTGTGTAAACACATATGTGATAGATTATCAGAACCTAGTGCAGTTGTTTGTAACCAGCAGCTTTTTACTCTATGGAGGTCTTGTTGCTGGCAGTGGGCTATTTGCAGAAAAGTTAGCACTCAGTGAGATTCTAATGCTTATTACTACCAGTATTTCTAATAGTGGCCCTCAGTTAGTATAGATGTATAAAGCCCATTTGCTTACTATTCTGGTAGATTTTTTTGAACTAAAGATGCCTGATAAATTAAGGAGAAGACATGAAACACAATGCAGAATGGACTAAACGTGGGTTTCTGATAGACTCCTGTAGGGAGGCATGCTTTAAACATGTGGGTTTTGCAGAGTAGATCCTTCCACCATTCCATTTAATCCTGGGAAAGTGAGCAAGAATTCTTTATAAAACATGGCTACTTTGATGGGACAGATGGCATTCTTGGAAACTCTGTTCCAGCCTACTTACGGTTTATGGAACCGATGTAGCGTATCAATTGATTGCAGTAGCAAACATGAACCCAATGCAGAGTATGGGACACTGATTTTGTATGTTTGTAGAAACTTTCCTTTCTTGGATTAATTTGACATTCTTGGATAGCTGCTGTTTCTGGCCAATTTTCAGGATTAGTAAACAGAGAAGGGGTAAGTATATATTGTAATTAATCCTAATTAAATGTAAGGTATAGGGGAATGCAGAAGTGTGTAAATTACCTCCAGTGAGTCCCATTCTGGAATGGGATGCCATTATTTTTGAGGGGAGAACTGTGCATGAAGATCACTGTTTAGATGTTAAGGCATGGAATATAACAGATACTCAATAAAATTTAAAGAATGTGCATTTCCTTTTTAGGCATAAATTACCCCTGGTATTCTAATTATTGACTAATGGTGTGTCTGTTTTTAAAGGTGAAGCTGTGACTGGAGAATTATCAAAGCTCTTAGATGAAATCAAATTGTGCCAAGAAAAGGAATACTCTTTTGAAGATCTGTCTCATACAATATCAGACCATTATCTGGACAATTTTAGTAAAGTATCAGAGGAAGAACTTATGACCAGTGGAAGCCAAACCAAGCTTAATGTAGTAAGTAAGATGGGATACAAAGACAATATATTCAGTTATATCTGCTTTATTTATGGCACATTCAAGAAAGAAATAGTACAAGAGTGAGAATAGTATAAGTCTAACATTATAATAGAAAAAAATGAGATATGTGCTCCTTACAGATTTAGAATTTAATGTTCCCATTATTTTACAAAAATACTGCTTACCACACCACAGAACAGCTTTTTATGGTACCACTAATAGGACCAAAAGTTCAGGTTAGTTGTTTTTTTGAGTGTGGGGAGTGCAAGGAAGGGTTTTTGAGAAATCAGTTGGAATCAGTATGCTTAGTACTATACTGAAGTCTAAATGCTTGCAGAATGTGATCAGAAGTGGGGGGGGGGGGGGGGGGGGGGGGGGGGGGGGGGGGGGGGGGGGGGGGGGGGGGGGGGGGGGGGG
>JANXJC010000064.1:15089335-15158004 GCA_027564655.1 Leptodon cayanensis | reverse complement strand
GGGTTTTTTGGGTTTTTTGGGTTTTTTGGGTTTTTTGGGTTTTTTGGGTTTTTTGGGGTTTTTGGGGTTTTTGGGGTTTTTGGGGTTTTTGGGTTTTTTGGGTTTTTTTTGGTTTTTTTTGTTTTTTTTTGTTTTTTTTTTGTTTTTTTTTTTTTTTTTTTTTTTTTTTTTTTTTTTTTTTACTCCCAGTTCCTGTCTACCTCTTTTTCCCATTTTTGTCATTGTGACTTAAATACACTCTCTAGTTCCCATGTGTATGCAAAGACATGGAAAGCCCTGATAGCTGCTGCACAGGCAAGCTAGGAAAGCTTTATACTTGTGGATTGTTCAGTCCTGACATAGTTGTTTTTCTGTGTTTGCTAAATATAAAACTTGCACTCCAAATAACTGGGATTTGATTGTTCAGCAAGTCAGAAAAGGAGCTGTGCTTTGAAACATGTTCCAGAAATCATGAGGTGGAAAAAGACCTAGGAAAATCCTCGATTGTATCACAGTTTAGTTAACTTAGGTGTGTCCTTTTAAAAAAAACATGCTGTCTTAAGTATGATTACTAGTAAAATCAGCTTTTGACAAGAACTTAGAGTAGTTTCAGTTTTTTTTTTAAAAAAGTATAATTTAAAAAATATTTATTTTCCAATAGATGGCAGTCTGGCTCAGTAATTTCAAGAACAAAAGCAGCCATCTTATATAAGAGTTTTCCAACTTTTTTTCATTGCTATGTTAAAATCTTGCATTTTTAACACGGTTGATTGTACAAACTGCTTCAAAACAAGCACCTGTAGTTCTTATAAGAGGAAAATTTATTGAACATTGTGGCATACATTTAAAATATCAGGGCTAAATTTAGAGGTGTATTATAACACACAGGTTACACATCAAGTTTGTATTCAAACAATCTGTGTGAATCCAAGAGCAAACAAGAAAATTTAAATAGGTATGACTTGCAAAGCAGTGATCCAGGAAAATTGTGTCAGGAAACTGAACAGAAGAATGTCAAAGTGTGTATTGTGAGGAATCTTCCTCAGCTCCTGCAAGTAAATTGCTTTAACTCAGATTCCTCTGTCCTTGGAGTGCTAACTAATGTCATTACTGGTCTCTTGTCAGGTTTGAGGTTCATTTGAGAACAAATTATTCTAAATGTAATGTAAAAAACCAGAAATATGCTGTATTTATTGCAATGTATTTGCTCATTGCGTTTCTTGATTAAAAAAAAAAAAATCAGAAAAGAGAAGTATGGGCTTTTTGTCCATGTAAGAAAAAATTTCTGTGGATACCGGAGAATGTTACTTATTTGCATTGGACAGCCTGCGACTGCAAAACAAAAAACAGGGTATTAAGAACTTCTATGCTTCCATATGTGTGTGTATGAGTGTATATCTATATTTGCAAGATGTGCATATTGGATATGATACTTCTCAATCTTTTCCTTTCATAAGCTTGTTATTTTAATGATTTTTTTTCTTAAAATTAACTCTTAAAGGTTTGTCTTATTCTGTGTTCAGTCCTTAAGAATGAATTTGAAAAGTGCTTTCATTTAGTAACAATAATTATTCCCCATATTTTCGGCAGAGTCATGAGAATTTTTCAACTAAAACTACTTTTAAAATAATAAAGAATCTGCTATATACACTTAATAAAACTAAAGCTCCATATTGAAGTATTTTCTTCAGATCAGTCCCTTTAATCTTGTGTACTAGGTGGTTGCTTGCAATGTTTGCTTTTACATTTATGCTATTGTGTTCACAAGCATAATACATAAACTACTTATTGATTTGCACTTGCAAATGCAATATCTTGCTGTCTTTGGATATGTGACATGAGTTTAAAGACATAGTTCCAGAAAGTGCTTCTGGGCTTTTAACAGCAGACTATATGTTAAAGAATTTTACTAAATTACCTGGAATAAATACTGAGAATCTCAAGTTATAAGGTGCCCCTACTTTTTTTTTTGCTTATAGAATAAAACTGAAGATAGTAAAAACATGCAGGGTTAGAATGACTGCACTACAGAGGGATTTCACAGAAGTGGCAGCAGTATCTCTGATTAAATTTAATGTGGTTATGTAATAGATAATAAAGGCTGGCAGCAGTAATTTGAATTTGAACATGAAGAAAGGTTCTGTGTAGTCTCAGGAAAAAGATTTGGATTTCATCACAGGCATATAAATGTCAATTTCTGCTTAATTCTGTCATCCAGAAAGGGAAGTTGATAGTTATGTACATTAAGAGAGAACAAAAAAGAAAAAACCAAACCAAACAACAAACCAAATCCAAAACCAAACCACAAAGCCCCTTAAAACATCTTCTGTTAATGTTGTTGAAAACAGTGATGGTATGTATTGAAAGAGAAGATTCACTTTTTAGTCTTATGTCAGAATATCAAGAAGATAAGGGTATATAAAAGCAGTAAAACTACGATCATGTTTGCTTTATACTTAAGGGGAGACTTGAAAGCACAGAATTGTATGTTTTCAAAAGAAGAGGGCTAAGAATGAATATATTGGAGGTGAATAAAGTTTATGCATGGTCCTTTAGAAGTCATTTATTCTGATTAATTTTTTTTCTCTAAGGCAAAGAACAATTATTTTTGATAAAAAGCACACAGAAAAAAATTTTTTTATTTTACAAAGTAGTAACCACTGGAATTTGTTGAAGAATTTTGAGGTAAACAATTCAGTAACATTATTCAATAATACTGTTGTTTGGTTTTAGTTTGTGGGGTTTTTTGACATAACATTTAAACAAATAATGGCTGGGCTGAAATATGATGGCTAAGAGTGACCAACTATGCTGGAGTAAAATGATTACTATCTTGGATCAAACGTGGTAGCCTTTAACAATATCACACGCTTGCATATAGGCATTATTGAGAGAGTGAGGCAAAATTCCCCATGACAATGATGATGAGCAAGCCAGAAGTATATACAATGGCTGGCTAATGAGGACACATTAAAAACACATTCAGGAACAATTTTGGTTACTTATTCATTAGGGAGTAGTAAGACAATCAGGGCCTGATTGTTTGGGTCTCTATGGAGAGAAGCAGATAAATTTTAAATTATTTAATAGAGTAACATTTATTGAATTTGATAATACAGCTTTGCTGTATTTTACAGGTATTTATGATGCATTTAAAAAAAAAAAGAGTTGTACTGAGAGTCAGTGTTTGGAATACTGTTGCTTTACAAAGTCCCTCTTTATAATAGTGATAGATAATTTATGTATTGCCAAATTTTGACATTGCAAGAATTTTGTATTAAGTTGCTCTTTAACTTTTATACCTAGTTCAGTTATGAATCTTATTTTGCAAGTGTGTATAGACTCTTATTTCTGTGGGAAGTAAAAATATGAAAGCCATCTCTCCCAGGGTATGTAAACATTACTTTTTAAGATTCCCTTGTTGCAAAGGTCTACCCACTCTCTGAAGATAAGATTATATAACTTTAAAAATTGTTTTTAAAAGCTACCACCCAACAAAAACCCATCTGTTAGTCCCAGTTTCTAATGCACACAGTGGTATTTCCCACTGAGAACTGTTGTTGCTGTTGTTTTTTTTATTAGATGTTTCTAATGTGACATCCAGTACCAAGAATGCACTTGGTCAATATAGAATGATATACTTGCTGTAAGCTACTTTACAAAATGATTTCTAATTTCTATTTAAATGTGAGCTGGTTATTGCAAAGAAGCAGGGGGAAACATACCAACTTCATACAAATTTTTATGCCTTCTGTTAGGTAGCTTACCTAGCCAAGGGAAGTTCAGACATTTTTAGTATATCCTTCCCTAGCCCGTGTTCTAGAGTTATTAAAGTAGGGTGGGGTTTTTTTTCTATCCATAGGTTATGCTATGCTTCAATGCAGTTTTGTAAAGATTTTTGTGTTAAAGGGATCCTAACAGCAGCCGTTTGGAACTCTGCACAGAATAATTTGCCTGGTGGCATGCTTCAGAGCCAACTAAATTAGCCTGCAGCTCTCTGCTGCTGCTATTGCTGGTAGAAGTATTGCTAGACAATCCTCTGGCGTGCTGCATAGACCTACCCGGTGAGACAGTCAGCACTTATTTAGGAATATAAAATCCCCAAATATGACAACACTTCCTATGATTTAAACTACATAGAGTAAGGTATAACTAGGGGAAGGTGCTGGCCAAGCCACCAGTTCACCTAATCTGCGTTAAAAAGTACCTACTCCTTTTCCACCGGAGTGATTTTCTGCAATATTTAACTAGTCTGTGCAATTATGTATTTGTGTGGCAAATTCCTTGACTATCGGATACTTGCAGGAAAATAGCTTACAGACAAGTGAATCTCTCTGCTGTTATGTGTTTAGCTTGCACTGGTGAATCCTAAATGTATCTAATCCTTTTGCTCCAATCTGTCACGTTGTTTACTGCAATGACCCTATATTACTATGTTTTGCAGAACATGTGCTGTATGTACAGGCATTTTCTTCTATTTGCTGACCATATGCTTCCATTTATTTTTATATAGCAAAATCTGACAGAGTAGAAAATAACAAATAGTTTGTGCACACCCTCCATAACTTGCAATACTTCAGCCTTGCTCTTTCTTAAAGCTTTCCTTTTCCTGAGTAAGTAATCCTAGCATTTTCAAGTTTATTTTTTATGTAAATCTTGCCATGCTACCAACTGCGTCACTTGCCCTGCTGTGGACTCTTTCATCTTAGCTAAATCTCTTTTACATAAGGATCTCAGATATGGGTGTAGCATTTTTTCCATATAAAGTATTTATAATATAAGCTCTTCAGATCAAAGAGCTTGTTTGTCTTTATGGCTATAAAGCTGTATGTAAATTCGGGGTGCCCTGGAAATGATTAGTAATGTTTTATCTAGTCAAGAATCCTATTGGATAGCTATGTTTTATTAAATTAACCACAGTAGATTTTTGCTTTTTTTCCCAAGGACCATTTTAGTTCAGAGACTGTCATATGTTGTAGTCTTGAGCACATAGTAATTTGAAGACCAGCCTCTGTTTCATTATACTTAGATGAGTACCAAAGAAATCTACTAATCTCAACACGATTAGCCAGGATCTGAGGACTATCAGAACTGATCTTGAGATCATCTTCCCAATATGAAGTATATTTGCTTTAATTAAATCTTTTTTTGTGCGTTATTCAGTGCTTCAGAAAACCTTCTTTTTCATTCCTATTTGTGCCATTATTTTTTTTTTTAACATCCCTGAGCTGCCTGTGCCGCTGTCAACACCGTTGCCAGGCTTGCATAGCAGAACACTCGTCTCTTCCATTTCTTCCATACCCTCAGTGTCCATCATCCTCTGAGTGTGCAGTAGTGTACAACACGATGTCCATTTTTAACCACAGTCTCCAACTTCATTTAGGATCTTCTGAGAGCATTTCAATCACTTCTGAAGAATAGAAAAAGAAGATAATACCGTGAGATTTTTACCCAGACAGGTGATTTTGCAGTATTAACCTCAACTCTCTGTCACATTATTACAAGACCAAATCATCAGGAAGACTGACTTTTGCTATTAGCAGGATATTGATTGCCAGAGATGTTTCCTTCAAGCCTTGACCTTCCCTAGAGGTCTGCCAAAAATTCGTCACAGACTTCTGCCCTGCGTTTTTCTTGGGTTTCTCCTCTCCTCAGACTTTTCTCCAGTGTTCCAGCTAGAATTAAGTTTTCAACTTCTCCCTCATAAGAGAACAAAAAGTTCCTTCCATCATGATCTTCCTTGGTTCTCTTAAAACTCATTTTCTCCCTGTTTGATCAGAGTATTGCCAGCATGGGTGCTGAAATATCAAAGGTGGGGTCCAGCTGCCTTAATGTTAAATACCTCATGTCACTGTGGATGCCCAAGGTGCTTTTTGCGCGGGGCTAACACGGGTGCAGCCATTCTTTCACGCGCAGTGATTAAGGGTCAACAGCTACTCTGTCGTATCTGAAGTGAGGCTGGAAGCCTATGCTTGGCAGCTGAACTCCACCACAAGCCCTCAAGTCAGGTGCATAAACATAGGCATCTAGGGCTGTCCTGGGCAGCAGCCGAGACGTCTACGTGGGGCTGGCAGATGTGGCAAAGGACTGGGAAAGTCGCAGTGTTCTGGAGTGGCAGGGAGAGGCTAGGCAGGGTGCCCAAAGGCAGGCACTGGACTTCAGTGTAGAGGCAACTTAAGATCCAAATGTCCCTCTGGTAGGTTGGCAGTGTTAACATTAAGGATTGAGAAATGTTTGTGAAACTTTAGTACTCTGGTTTATCGCATTTGAGCAACAGAGTACATAACAATGTATGAGATCTGTAAGGAATATGAAGGACTTCTCCAACATTTAAGTACGATTAGATTTTAATTTCTGAAAACATATTTTTGCTCTCTTGAAAAATTAGTTTTGATAATTTGTAAAAAAAAAAAAAAGCCTGAGCTTGAATATGTGGGAGATTTATTTTTCACGGTCATAGTAGGTGTTTACCCTAGGGAAAGATAACTGAGTTAATAAGGAAAGAAGGAGAAAGAATGCTTTAAAATGTACTCTTTCTATCCTGTAATCTTAAACAAGGAATACATCTTTCTAGAACTTTTTGGCTTTTGATGTTTCTGCATGTCACAGAGGTAGGTATTTCTGTAATATTTCTAGAACTCTATCACTGTCGTCAGCAGGTACCAATGCAGGTTTGAATGTGTTTTTTAATACATAGTGACCTTAGAATAAATGAGTATTCTATATACACAACGGGATACAAACCGGGGGGGGGGGATCTTAAATATCTTTTGTATGTACTTAAAGTCAACACTGATTTCATGTCTACTCTATTAGTATAAGAATAAAGTCATTAAGCTTGGAATTGACAGTAAAGCCTGATGATCACCATCTGATAGGAAATGCATGAGAAGAGAGAACCATATGGATATGTCTCTCAGTTGTTTTCTGTAGTGAGGGGAACAACATCGTTTTATTCCTGTGGTGTAAACAGAAGATGGAGCCTACTAATCCATCAGAGCTACATGAACCCCTACAGGGCCCATTAAGGGGCAGAGATAAGTGTAAATGTATGGTTTCACTATATCGTATTCTATGATTCTTTTGAAGTTGAATAAGTAGGTACTCTCTTAGCAGCAGCTGTCCCAGTTTCCCTTTGCTGCTTCTTAGTAAGAGGTATACAAGTAATGCTAACGGTAAATACTCTCCCATAGTTCACAGGGCAAAATGACCGCCCATGATAAGTTAATAAAAAAGAATGCTTTCTTTAAAAATTGTTCAGTAGCTGAAATTAGAACATTGGGCAACTTGCTTGGACTACTTAATTTCATTTTTATTCTATCCTAATGTCAACAAGCTCATTTATTTTATAATTGGCATATAAAAAAGATTAAGTATTTTTGTCCTTGAGTCTTGAAGTAGTTGACCACTCATAACAAGAGTTTCACTGTTGGCAGTTCTGCTGGCAGACTTTTTCAGTCCCTGTGAATAAGCTCAGCAAGTAGAAAACAAATAGCAGAAAAATATATTGGACCAGATTCTTATACCTCTATAAAATATAAGGTCAGGAGTAATTCAGAGTTAAGGGGCAACAGCCTGATATTTACTATGCATTAGAAATGTTTGCTCATGGAATTAACACAGATCAACAGTGTGCTATAACTGCATCCCTTGGCTTTTCTGTAACTTCACTATATACTGAAACCCTTGGCTGAGTTCAGTGGTCTAAGTTTTTCAGTTGACATTAGAAGCAGGCTTACTTGACCATGCATGCATCTGTTTTTACACCAGTTTCTTTGCTTTTCCAGAGGGATGTAAGAGTTGAATGATTTATACCATTTTTGATCATCTATTTTCTTTTCTCTTGGCATCTGTCCTTCCTGAACTTATTATAAGTTTCAGTTTAGTGCCATGAGGGAAAATCTCAGAAGAGGCTCTTCAATTTTATTTGCTTGAGTAGTTATTTGAGATTGAGCAGTTTCTATTAATACTACTGCTATTATTTCTGTTGATATTGGTGCTCTGCCCAATATCTCTGCCGTATGAACTGTTCACAGCCTGCAAAGAAGCAGCCTCAGTACTGCCTGTCAATCTTAGACAAAAATAATATTAAAATGTAAATATGTTTGGTTCCTATGCTTTTGTCTGTCTTTTAATTATTAATAGTTGATTCCTTATGGGTATTGGAATATGGACTACCTTGCCCTCGTCTCTGTCCAAAGTGCTGTTTCCTTTAAGGAATCTCAATGATTTTAACAGCTCACTTATTTAGCCATAGGTACTTCATAAGAAATAGTGTTACACAGGAGTTACAGATGAAGGCGTGTTACTGGCTGAATTGTTTATCTGTATTTTACAGGACCTTTAAGACACTATATGATGACTGGCTGAAGAAAGAATTTAAGTATTAGCTCTTCAGCTACCTAGGAGTACATCTGAAAAACAACATAAAGGTGTGCTTGTGTTGTGGTAGATCTATACATCTATATATGTTGAATCTACCACAGCCAAAAAGAACAGTACAGATGAGGAGAGCAACCACTGTCCTAAATCTTCTGGTAGTACTGGTTATTGAGATGACTGCAGTGAAGGCACTGTTTTAATTATGTAAGACAGGAAAAAGCAGCAGCTTGCAGTATGTGACCTTCGCACTGGCAGTTTTTCCTACCAGCCATAGCAAAACCTTTGCCTTCCTAGTGAAGATGATTTTGAATTCTCCTTCCACCTGCCATGTAAACCAGGCTGCATTGAGAGCTGTTGCCCAGTGGATGGTATTCTGCATCTCTCACGGGGGGGTGTATGTGATCCTTTTTTCTACTGGCTCTAGAAGAGTCTAAGCGCTTGCATGTTTTTCTGAGATCAAAAGGTAGATTACAATCTGACTGATCTTTTCCAGTCAGGCCTTCAACGTCTATAGCCTGTCAAGATGTTTCAACTGATTGTCAGCATTCTACTGCGTTGTTTTTATATTATATTTAGCACTTAGGTGACAATGCGGCAAAGTGCTAGCAATTTGTTACTGATGGATCTGTGGATAATCTAGTACAAATGTTCTTCAAGGCCTTTTTGATTATCTGCTCTTAACCAGCATTCATCTTCCCATGACTAATTCAGTGCTGTATATAGTTCCTCATTAGATTGGCTTTATCTATTCAGGTATGATTTTCTCTTATGTCCTTCATTAAGCCAACAGCAACTTAATGGAATCATAACTGCATTTTCAGTAATATGCTTCTACTGAGACTATGTATGCTAAATAAAAAACAGTGCACTGGAGGAGTAATAAAGTGGTGACTTCTGCCTACTCACTCAACACCTGATTTTTTTCCCCTTTAATTTCTGTTCCTTCTGCTCTATTTCATGACAAATAATGTATTTTCTATAAGTTTCATCATTCTGCCACCCACTTATCCACCCTCTCTTTCACAACTTTAAAAAAGAAAAATACATGTTATACAGCTGATTTGCTTTGCAATTACATTGCACTGAGTTTTTCAAATGTTATATGATAACATTCAGATACTATAGGGATGTTAAATACAGAGATGCCTCTGTAGTTATTCTGCAAGCAGTATTTTCTTTGTGACATTTAAAGCCAAAAAATGCTGGTCTTTAAATTATATTTTTTTCCTTTATGCAAAGGTAAATAAGCTTAAGCTTTTAATTCTATTTAATATTTCTAAAAATATTAATACTTGATTTTGCTTTTCTGCAGGTTCCTATACCCTTCATTATCAGTCTCTTCTTTTTCAACTGGTACATGAGTTTTTCACAGTGAGTCACATTTAAGGAATGAGTCATGTGCATATTGATTCAGGGAGACACATAAGCCTGTCATTAACATGAGAAATCCCATTAACTTAACTGGAACTATTTGTGTGCTTAAACTTCAAGACACAAAAAAAAAAAAAAAAAAGAAAAAAAAATTACCAAAATTCTGCATTTTTGCACAGCCTACATTTGTGTATACCCTTCCTACAAACTTGAACCAACTTAGTTCAAATCTACTGTGCCTGTGGGATGGAAAGGCATCCCTTGAAATACATTTCCGTAGCATAGAGTGTCCTTGCAGTATACATGGCTTGCTGGGTTGAATTCTCTTAGGCCTTTATGCTTCAATGTGCTAAGTTCTTTTTCCTTGGTCAAGCAAAGCGCTTGCAGTGCTTTGGTAGTAAGGACTTGAAATTGATACTGAGTGTGCAAATAGTCTGATTTATGAGTATTAGGTACATGCTCAAAGTTAGATGAGTGCTTAAAACACAGGTTTGCTTTATTTACTTAATGTTAAGAGGGAGAAATTAGTTTGGAAGGCAACTCGATCATGTTCCAAACACAGGTATTGGGATGGAGTAAATAAGTTGTGCAACTGCCTAATCTTCCATGCATTAAAGACAACTAGTTTAATCCATAGATTAAACAAATGGCTCATATTAAATGCCTAGCTTTCAAAGAGTTCAGACTAGTTTAAAAGAATGATGTTGTAAGTGCTTTTTGGAATCAGGACAGTACACATTGCAGCTTCAAGCAGCTAATACTTCATCCTGTTAATTCTACACTGAAAAGCAAATGCTGCATATGCTTCCCAAGATACTTCATGAAAATTCTGTAGGCTCCATCTACTACATTGTTCTTAACAAATACCTTCTTATTATGGTTAAATTATAATTGCTAAAAGCACTTAGTGTTCCATTCTTTGCAATTTTTTGATTTATTGAATTCTTGAATTTTCTGTCATTTGAAAATCTTCACCCACATGGCCAAATTAAACAGGAGTTAGGAAACAGTTGAAGATTCTTACTGAAATACGTTGAGATGTCTTTAGCTTTGCACTTAACATATACTCACAAAATATCAGATCACTAAATATGAGTGTCCTAGTAGTGGCTTTTATATATAGCTGAAATTCTCTTCATATGAAGATTATAGCACTTAGTTCAAAAGTTTTTTATGTTTAGTGAAAAATCAATTAGCCAACATCAACCTTTTTATTAATAAATGACAGTCTGTTGATGGGCCATTTTTTCTTTTATGGTTATTTTTTAGCAAATGAAAAGCTATCTTAAGTCTTGAAAAATATTAATTGCTTTATTGATGGAAGAAAAGATATCTTTAGTTTATGCCTGGTATTTTCTGATTAATAGCTTGTTAGGTTTTAAAGCTTAGAACTTTTGTTGTATCATATGTATATATATATCCTTTTAAGACAGTAGTGCAGAGATTCAGAATTGTCTTCATTGTCATTATTTATGTTACGTGTAAGGATAAATTAAAAAATTGAAATGTTTGACTATTCTCCTTTGAATACACATTCAGATGTACTCATTTGTTTTATAATCTCATTTTTACTTACAATTTTGACCTTATTCAGTGTGCATTGTACTTGCCATCTAGTTCCAGGGTATATTTACTGCATACTGTCAGTTCCTGCTCTGAAGACAGACTGATTAATTCCTGGGGTGCTCACCGTCATAGGTGTCAATAGCACTTGCCCACTGAGGGGCAGTAACTACACGTTCATGTACTTTTCATCACGTATGTGAATTAATCGTCTTTGCCTAAAGTTAATACATTTTACTGTTGTTACATATAGTCAATTACTGTGACTCTGCTAACTTCAAGTTACAGGAATTTCTTCCCGGGTTCAGGCATTACTGGTCTTGAGTTCAAAGCGTGTGACTGCTTCAGACAAGGGTGGTTTTTTTACAGAGCCCCAGTCAGAAAATACTATCACAGGCAGCTTGGCTGATGTGCAGTGGTGTAGAGGTCGAGATTCTCCCTGTCTGGGACTGCTAGAGCTTGGGTGTTGAGAGCACTTAGTCTCACGTACCACCGAAAAAGGTCACGCAGTATCTCATGCCGATTCCTGATGTAGCCCGGCACTTTGGCAAACTTGCCTTCACAATTTCAATATAACCAGCAAATAAGGAACACAAACGTAGCGACTGTCTCGGAGAAGTTTAAATGACATGCCCAGCATCCCACTGGGATTATGGCAGAGGCAGGTACAGAATATGCTTCTCCAGCATTCAGCTGCTTTAGGTATGAGGCCATCCTTGTTCTCCTGGTGTTCCCTTCCTGAATACAGGAGGTGCAATCAGACTTGAACCAGACTCATCGCAAATGAAATGATGAAAGAAATGTAAACTAGGAACATCTTTGTGGAAGAAAGGCTGCAGATGTGCAGTGTAAGGTGAAGGGCAAGATAATGAGGATGGGAAAGGGAAAACCACCAAGCAGGGAGAAGGCTGCCTCGGGATATAGAGGAAAGGTGTGCCCAGGCCACCAAAACCTTTCACTGTCCTTTGTCTGTAAGACGTAGCGTGTGTCTTGTCACTGAGGCTGCTCCTTGTCAGCATCCTTACTGAATCCCCAAAGGGTACATTTGGTTAATGTAGGGATCCTGCTGTGGACAAATAGCAACTGATGGTGTTACATTTCTTGCCCAAATGCTGCTTTTTCTCTTCTGCATCCATCAGGCATCTTCCCCGGGGAGCAGCCTGGGCAGCAGCAGGGGGAGTGCTGAGAGCGCAGGAACCCGTCCCGGCTCCGCTGTCCCTGGCTTGGCGGCCACAGCTGCTGGCAACAGCTCATCCCGGGTTATAGAGGCTGTTCAGGAGCAGTTTCCCTCTCTGTTAGATTTTAGTGTAATGTAAAATGAGAATATTAGACAATAGAACTGGTTTGGGGTTTTTTTTTTTTTTTTTTTTTTTTTTTTTTTTTTTACTTCTATTTCACAACATAATTACATATCTTTTCGGCCAGGCAAAGGAGAGGTAGAGGCATGCCTCTAATCCAGCTGTTAGGATCATATGAAATATTTGCGTGGTCCTATGTCTGATAAATTACTTCTTTGGAAGAAACCTCCTACTGTCTTCATTGTTCCAGACTGAGTGGTAGGATTTAGCTTATCGAATGTCTGGTTGCTTTCTACCTTCCATAAGCAGAAGGAGATCGCTTTCCAGATTTTGTCTTTGCCGCTCCATTTCAAAAAGCTTATTTTCTTACTATGTCATATGCTGCAAGATAAATGAAAGGTTAACATTAGTGTCCAGAAGTGTGATGCAATAGCAAATGGGAAAGGTCCTACTATTTTACATATTTACCAGTTTTGCTGGTGCTGTCTTGCTCTAGTGGGTACTGTCTGAAAGGGTATTTGCAATATTTCTGCAACGGGATGATAGTTGTGAAGAATCAGAGAGGCAAAAAGTAAAGAAAGATTTTGATGTTTGGTTTTAGATTTCACTGGACTACTACAGGAGAGTCATCTCTGTATCCTGAAATGAGGGAATTAAATCACATTTTGCCTAGCAATGGCTGCTTACCAATGCCAAGGCAGAAATCAGACCAGTTTTTAATGAAAACCTGAGAAAAAGAAGGTGTAAAAGGAAGTAGGAGGCTTTGTAAGACTTACTGTATTCATAGAGGAAACTTGTCTAGATAATGAGGTCATATGGTAGTCAGGAAATTGTTGCCATCTGTAAAAAGGAAAGTGAAAACTTTGTTTTATACATGGCGTAAAGCTTTCTGAGCTGTGAACTTGGTAGCTTTAAGTAATAGTTAAGATTAAAGGTGCTCTCTTTTCCTGTGGACTTTTAACAGTGGAACAGACTTCCTCTGTGCCTTTTTTGTCTGTACTCATCATTCTGTCTGCTGCTAAATATTGCCTTGTTCTCTTAGACCAGGAGAGGGATGTCAGGTTACTGCGATAGCCAATCTGATGTTCTCCCAGAATATGTATGTACAAACAGCCTGTTTATAAAGTATCCTTCAGTCTAAACTATCCTGCTGGGCAAATTTTGCCTTTTGTGTAGAAGGGGACATGAAGAGGAAGACTTCCATACCTAAATTTTCAAAGACATAATCTAAATGCTAATTAGGTATGAAAATCAGAGGTGATGTGTCAGGCCCAGTAGTCAGAGGAAAACTTGCCACTAATTGTAATGGTCCATTGTCCTTATGCTAGATCTTACTACTCCCTTACTGCTATATTATTATTCTCTCTTTTTTATACATAGAGAAATTATATTGTTAGTCTCTGATTGCTGTAAGCAATTTTTAATACTTAGTTCAGTGTTCCAGTAAAAAACAGAACTTTTATTAAATCTTTTATTCTGTATCAATGTCTTGTGGTTCCCCCACCACTTTTTCCTTTTTACATATCATATCTAATACCTTTTAAGGTTTTCTGTGAGGAAACGTAATGCTTATACTCATGTCTCTTCTAGCTTAGGCGGAATTGGCCTTTTTGAAGCTTAGTCTTACAGTTTATATTGACTTCACTGTTTCACAATGTCAAATTCAATTAATTGAGCAACTATAATCTAGGTGGCATTTTCTAAACACATTTACTTTTTGGTTTTTTGAGTCAAAACAGTCATGAATAAAAGGTTCTCAGTTGTGTCTATTTTTCTTTAGGTGACAGAAATCTCTTCCTGTCTCTTTATTTATTTCTTTTTTTTCTGAGAATTGGGCATAAATAACCTTGGTTTCACTAAAACTCTCCCTACAGGGCTATTTCAAGGCTTCCCAGCGGCACAGACAGAATTAGATTTTCACATCCAAAGGATCTCTAAGGAGGCAAAATTAAATCATACAACAGAACAGAAAAATGGGGGAGTTCTGGGAAAGGAATGAAGGCTGGGAGAGAATAGCAGGAACCTGGGTGGTCTGCCTTGGGAGTTTTGTGGGCTTGTGTGACAATCTGAGGTCCCTGGGTTGACTGTAGATCTTTCTGTATCTCACCAGTCTCCTCCAGGTGCGTTCTTCTCCCCAGGGTATGCAAACCCAGTCTGCCCCATTTGGGGCACTCCTGACTCCCCTTTCTCTCCTGCAGCTATTAACTCCTTCCCTCCTCTTTGCAAACGCAGCTCTCGCTCCCTGCAGCAACTCCCACTTACCCCTTTGCGCCTGTTGGCTGGGAAGAACTGGTCTTCTGGCAGCAGGGATGGGTGAGAGAGGTGATAGCAGTAACTGTTTCCTGAGCCTTCATGTACATTTCTCCTAATGCTTCCTTTTTAGTGCTTTATCAGCAGCAGAAATCTGGGCAAGAAGACAGGAATCAGTCATTTAGCATAAAAAGAGCCAACCCTACTCTGCAGTAGTCAGTAAATTAGCCTGTATTATGTTACTCAATCCTGGATTGCCTAGTTGCATAAGAGTAATAGTCAATTTATTCCAATAGTGTGTCTAATGAACTCTGACACTCGTTCTTTTTTGAATGATCAGGAGATCTGAAGATATAGTATTTCCTGTTTCTTTTCATTCATATTGACATTAATTTAAATTCCCGTGATCCCCACTCTATCTTAGGCTATTTTTATAAAAAACCCCTAATGGAAATAATACAACTCTCTTTCATTCTGTTTGTGTATTTTTTTCTTTTGGTATTATTTTTTTTTTTTTACTCTGTTCCTGTAATGGCTAAATACTCATATGTTCTCCTTTGAATGACTGAAACGTATCGAATTTCATTATTCATCTTCCTTTAGTTGTGTTGAAAAATTCTCTTCAATATTATGTGTGTGTATTTTTTTACCTTTAGAAAGTACATTGACATTTTTCTGCGACTCTTGTCTTCGTTCACTTACATTGGCTTGTAAGGTCACAGCTAATGTGTGTTACCTGCTTTCCTGTACCCAGCACTGCTGCAGTTCTTTGCTTTTTGCTCCAGGGGGCAAGAAGCACTTTATTCTCGGGTATAACAATTCAGAGATATAAAATACAAGCGTAGGGCAACCACCATGGAAGATGGCGTCATAAATCGAAGGGAAAGACCTATAGTCTTTCCTTTGTCTATGCAAATGCGTAGCAATAATAGTCTTTGCCGACCCACACTCTGCAGAGTTAACCCAATCCTTTTCATAATCGGTGTAAGAATATTGGTCGCTGTGGCAACACGTTCTGTGGTACCACTTGACTGTCAAAATAACCTCACGAAATACCATGCTAAGAATGTTTTAGAAACAGATTTTAAAATAAAAAGTAAATAAATCCACCTAACTTTAGAAGATCTGGCTAGATTCAGGAAATCTGCGACAGGGAAACAACCCTTTTCTAACCGAGGGGAATCGGACTAGTGGCGATGGATAGACTGTCTATCTCATCTTTGAGTGAACTGAAATAGAATTTAGAAAATTTTTTTCTACCAAAATTAATGGTATACCGACCACATCTGTGTATAAGAAGTTAGCCCAAAAGTCAAAGGTTAAATGATCCTCAGATGTTACACAATATGAGTTAGTGCTTGTCTGTGCGGTGCCTTTTTTTCTCTCCCAGCTTCCATCAGCTCGTGTTCATCTTCAGAACTACTGCTGTTTCTCTGCTTCTTTTCCCCCCTACTTTTCCTTCACCTCTGCATTCCCCTTCTTGCAGCAAACTCCATGCATTTCTTTAGTCTATTGGCTAAAATAATCTGCAGTTAAGAGGTTTTTTGGTTTTGATTTTTTTTTTTTTCATATGGGCCTCAAAGCAGTCCTTTAGAGCTACTGCTACCACCAGATTAACAGATGTGGTCAGCTGTTGTCTCAAACAGCATGATGTTGATCAAGCAAAAATCCAGCCACTACTGAAAGATTAAGACAAACAAGCATTCCTAAAGACAGCATTTAGTATCGGAATGTCAGGTAGGCTGCACAAACAAATGCCAAGCAGGCTAGAACAGCTATTGTGTATTATAAATATGGACAAAGAATTAAGATGTGAGTAAAATTTACATTTTGTTGTTGTTGTCCATTTTTTTTAACATGATATTTTAAAAATCATTTATTACTGGCTTAACTTTCTTCCTCCTTCTCCTAAAATCAATAAAAGTTGCCACTGCAATTCATTCAGTTGCAGTGGCTTATCCTGTGTAGCAAAATAACATAAATACATGAGAACTGTCCACTCTTCCTGGCTGTCATAGAAAATTAGGATACTGGTTTAAGCAAAAATCAGCATTATTCCCTTATCACTGAGACCAATATGGAAGCCTTAATGCTCGTGACTGAATGACTTTTCCCAGTATCTTTCATCCCTTCTAGCCAATGAAACAAAATAAGACAGGTCATTTTTAAATAAAATTTTTGCCTACAAAATAAGCTAACACATTTATTGTTGGTAAATATAAAATAAAAATTGAAACATATTTTGATTGAATTGATTTTTAAAAAAAAAAAAAAACCTTGGGCTGATCCAGGCAAATGTAATACAGCTGTATTTTTCTTTTCTTAACACAACAGATGACTACTGAAGCGAGATACACTTAGCTTATATTATTTTCTTCTTGGGGATAGTATTTTTTTTTTTATGTTAGTTTTTATTCACAGTTGGGATATCCTAAGCTTAATGATGTTAAACCAAATTCTAAAGTAAAGTAGAGATTGCCAATTACTTGATAATAAAAATATGCATTTATTTTTAGTGTGTATTATTATGTTCATGCATATTTAAAGTATGATTGGGGATGGGTTAATATGTACCTTCCTTAGAAAGTGTGATTTTTTCATAGAGCAGAATAACAGTTGAGTAGTTACTTTGTATTAAAATAGCAGTTTATCTTTTGGAATTTATAAATGGGTATCTTTAAGTTCTCTTCATTAAGTAAAATGTTTCTTTACAACATATCACTGTGTTTAATTTGAAAGTACTATTTCTTTATGTACAGAGGCCGCCTTCATCATGTTTATCACCAAGAGAGGAAGAAGATGACGATGCAGGTGAAAATACTTGTGGTCCTTCAGGTTTATGGGAGGCGTTGACACCTTGTAATGGATGCAGGAACCTTGGATTTCCCATGCTTGCACAGGTATATGTTTACCTTTTCATCTTAAAACTTATTAACTATAGAAGAGCTGCTTAATCTCTTTGCTGCCTTACCTCTTACAGTCATTTTTAGTCTTGCCTTATTCCCTTCAAAATTGTTACCTTCCGTCTTCATTTTAATGTCAAAATCTGGTTTTAAAATTAAATGTTGAGGTTTGGTCATCCTGCTGTAATACTCTTCCAGATAAGTTTAATATTGAGATTGGTGTTTATTACCCCCATTTTAGATAGTTTTTGTGTTGCATAGCTTTCTCTTCTGATTCCATCTGGAAAGAAATTTTGAAGTCACATAGTTTCCTTTGGGATAAGTACTCTATTTTTGACCAGCTTCTAATTAATATAATGACATCTCAGCTACTTGCTTTATAGCATTAATTGAGGACATCATGCATAACTCAACTGATGTAAGAATGTAGCCTGAGACTTCTCTTTGAAGATTATGTAAGTTAAAAGAAAAGTCCCCAAACATTTTCAAATGCTCATGATAATACAGAGGAGAATAAATAAAAAAGGGTAATCTACTTGGGCCTGCGCCCCAACAATTCTCAGAGCAGGCCAGTCTGCAGTATCCACCAAGGCACGCCAACAGCTGTGTCCCGAACAAGTGATATCGTATTGCTACAGAACAGGATGATGCTTATTGCTGCTTCTGGGTCTCCCTTGTTCTCCCCCCCCCCCGCTATGGTTTAGCACTCTAATTTCTGTAACATTTTTCCTGCGCTTTTCTTGTAGCATTGAATGGAGGCCTGCCGAATTTCTATTTAGAAATGTCTGGGTTTTTCAGTTGCATCCTTACTTGGCACAGCATTTAAATAGCTTTGTCAGATTCTTGTGTACCAGATTGGAATTACATATCCTGTCTTACCACACTTTATACACTGTTGCTTTCATACCGTGACTGTACGTTTTATTCCCTTTAGTCCCACGGGACTTGCACCTGTTTGAAGTCAATGCTAAAGCTTCCACTGCAGTCAATGGGAACAGGATATGGCAACTCATGTGCCTGAATAACAATGAGCACTGTCCTGCCTTTTTATAAGGAGCTTTTATGTTCCTTTCCCCTTTCAGTAGCTGTTTTCGACTTCATACTATCTATCATTTTAGACATTTGGCAAGGTGCAGAGCTGTTGGAATTATCCTGCTTTACAATAGGAGCGCCATAGTTACTAAATCCTCATTTCTAAGAATTTGTTTCAAAAAATATTTCTTAAATGGAACTTTTCTTATTTAAATATGTATCACCTATGGTTTAATTATTGTTAAAGTTTCCTATGATGAACATATATGCCATTTTGGAGTGATTTCTTAACTTTAAAAAACATTTTTGTTTTCCTTGTTTCTTTTTAATGTAAGGTATATGTAAAGTGTGTTATAAAACCGAGGAATGCATTTGAAATAGAATAAAGTTGGCTTTGTTGGTTGGTCTCTCCTTTTTATAAAGAGAGACTCATTTCAAGAATGATACAAGTTTTAAGATAGTGACTCCTCATTTAGTTTTATTCATTGTACTTAAATTTCAAACTCAACCTTACAATATCTCATCTTTCTTGCTCTGAGAACTAGTAAGATTTTTAATTATGGGTACAAAAAAGAGTTTAGTCATTCTATGCTCGTTCATGAAATGACAGATCACTTTTCTAGATAGTTTCTTTCCTTTCTCCCATAAACAGAAAACCAAGAAAAACCCAAAACTATCTGTCTTCGATTTTTATGGAGAGAAACAAAGTAGTGAAAAATCTCCGAATTACAGACCAATGAATTCGGTTTATAAAGTGTTGCCATCACTGTATGCAATCTTTCAAGCTGTTAGCTAATCTGTTGGATCTTTCACATTTACTTCAGAATGCAGCAGAGAACATCTTGTTCTAAGGGATCAAGAACACAAAGTATTTATTTCAGTTTTTAGATTAGGTCCAACATCTTGAATTGGTCTAACAAATTATGATAGATATAATCTGCAACAGGATGTTTTAGGTAAAAGTGCAAAAATGTGTTTCTGATACTCGTGTCAGTCTACTAACATATCAGAAAATGCAGACTTCATCATGAAGAAACAGTGAGATAATGGTACTTAACACCATGTCTTTAAATCCATACTCTACTAAAGATACCGAAATAGGGAAAAGGGTCTATCAATTACTCCTGAACACAAATGACAAGTTCATTTTTCCTGTTCTTTTGTAGCTAAAAATAGATTTTACAGTAATATAAATATACTGTGTTTACACATCAAAGGAGAACGAACGTAAAGATTGATTCTTGGTTATATACACAGTCAGAGGACCAGTGGTAAAATGCAAGTGAATTTTAGGTGAAATTATGACAGTGTCCTTCTGTGACCTAATGAGCTAACAGTTTCCAATATGCCAAAGAAAAGGGCAGATATCTCCTTGACAAACTTGATTTCTTTATTGCAGTTATGGAAAAAAGGCTTGGCTGGAGGTACTTCTGACACACAGTGCGTCATTTCTGTCTGTACTGTGCTGGGAAGTGTCATTTTAGAAAGGGTTGTTAGAGAAAGTTCTGTGTAAATTATTCTGCAGATATCTTTTAAATCCTCACATAGCAGTAATACAGGTATTCTCAGAATAAACAGCTCTCTTTTACAGTTTCACAATTGATAAAGTCCTGGAAGAGGTTGATGGAAAATCTTTGTGTCTTGTAAAAACTTCAGGGTTTTAGAAAATGCCCAATTCTACATCAGAATGGAGCTAATAATCAGCTTCACCCCAAAAAAAAAAAAAAAAAAAAAAAAAAAAGCCAGAGAGCAAGGATACCCAGGTGGATTTTGGGAGACTGAAATTTTAAATGCCTCTTCTTATTTTAGCAGAGAGTGAATTCCATTTCACATTAGGTTATGATTTATGGTTAATGTGGGGTTATTCCTTTTTTCTGAAATTAGTCTTTTGGGGGTGGGGGGCAGAAACTAGAAACTGCATCCTTGGTAAAACTGATGCACATTTTTGTAAAAAATGTTGACATCCACAAATGAGTAATCAGTATTTGAAAAAAAACTTTCTTAGGAAATTCCAGGTTCTATATTTTCTGGCTGTCGGTCAGTACAATAGAAAAACCTTTTTTCCACCTGTATAACTGAATAACTATCTTCTACAGTTTCCAGGATTTCTGATAATCTTAAATACCAGCAGGGTAAAAACAGTTTTGACAACTTCAAAAGATGTAAAACCCCGAAGGTGCTTCTGCAGCACTCTCAAATTCTAGCATTGCAGGCTTCATTGGAAACAGTTTACTCGGCAATAACATGTCTGTTAAACTGAGAGAACGCTTTTATAAATGGTGTGATAGTACTAGACCCTCTTCTGTGGATCTCCAGTTCTTGGAAAATCTTCCTATGGTAACTACCAAGATTTTTAATGCTTTAATGGTTGCATTTCTGGCCATCATAAAAATATGATACTAATGGACAGTGTTCCTGTCCAAGAGCTGGAATAAAAGAATATGGTATTTCTTATATAGTGTTCTCTCAGAGTAGCTACAAAAATGGGACTTATGTGACAAAGTATAATATTTAGCTGGAGAGATCTCACTATGCTGTAGGTAAGTACTGGAAAGAAAACTGAGATATGATCCTTAAACAATATTTTTGAGCAATGCCAGCTAATGATAAAAAAAGCTGGAAGCATTGTAGTGTCATTATTATTGACCATCTTAAATGAGGAAGCTTTAGTCAAGAGACTCATAATTCAGCTAAATACAGAGTCAGAAAGTTTAGTGGTAGAAATAGCATAATCAGCTTAATATGGGCATGGGTAGTTATAGTTATTAGAATGACCAAAGAAACACAGGCTGCCAGGAGAGAGTTCTGCGGATAATTGGGCTGACACTGCGGCTTTGTTGGTGCTCTTCTTGAGGAATGATCGGAGCACAGATAACGAGAGCAGTGAAGATGTAAGAACAGGGGTTCAGCACAGCGGCTGACCTCGGCGACATACCTGCTGGGACTGCTAGCCGTGGAGTCAGGCGGGAAGACTGTACCGCCGCGTCGTCCGCGGTTCGTCGACTGTAGGGATAGCTCCCGTCTAACTGTAGAGAGACAGCCACAGCCTCGCTAGCGGTCAGACCTTCGGTTATTGAGTACGTGTGCCACAGGTCCTGGTTTTCAACCCATATTGCTCCCGTGGTTGTACTGGGAGACTGACACCTCTGAAATCCAACCTTCAACTGATGTTTCTTCCCAGTCTGAGTTTCAACCAAGTACAGGAGCGAGACTGGTAACAGTAGGGGCTGAGCTATGAAGAGTGCTGTGTGTGTTGGTCTGCTCCTGGCTCTCGCTCCTGCCTTATGAAGAAGACAGAACCTGAACTTCTGCAGTCTCGTTATATTTAAATGTGAAATAGGCATTAAGCAGCTCGGGTCTGGAGGTGAAGGTATTGGAATACTTCAGCCGTTTGTCCCATAAAGTCTCCTTATGGCAGAAACTTAGAAGATTGAACGAGGGATAGCTCCTCTCTCTCCTAGTTTGCCTGAACACACGTTTTGGTAAAGTAGTAGGAAGCAGTTTGAACAAAGACCAGTTTGGCGAGGGCATTTGTTTGCTTTATCGATTGGTTAAGGGGTACAAGGTAAGGAAGGGGTAAGGAATATGGTAAGTAAGTGTAGAGCACTCTTGTGTGCCAGTAATAGAATTGTTTCTTGGGTCTTAATCTTCTATTCTGCAGTGTAGGTTAATTTACTATTCAGCTCCTAATATATTTATTTTAACCAAGTTTATCAATACCCACACACATACATACTCACATTTTCTTTGGAATGAAGCAGCATATTCCAAATGTATGAAACTGTAGTTTTTATTCCATTTTCTTTTTCATGGATAGTGTGCTTTGAATATTTCTCTGCTAAGGGGCAAACAGAGCCTGATGTATGAAATAAATACGGGGCTGTCTGCTATGTCAGAGATGGGTGGTGCAGAGTCCTGCATGATCATAGCAATATTACCAGTTTAAAGCAAGCAGTGTGCACACCTTAATCTTGACAGCCATGCCAGCATATTTTCCTAATTGTGATATAAAGTAATTGTGAGATAAGGTAGGTTTAGGTATGTCCCATTTAGGAAGTTGCTGGATCAGCTTGACTGCACTGTCTCTTAAAGTAAGTGTTGTATGTATAATTTAAAAATCCTGACAGTTGTTTCCTGTCTTTGACATGATGGCTGACCAGGAACACCACATTTGTCTAACTATTATGAAATGAAAGTAATATCTGTAAAGAGAACAGTGCAGTTGCTATGGAAAAACTGAACTTCAATTTAAAAGCCATAAGTATAAATCATGTTGCCAGTTGCCAGGAGGCATGGCTATTTACAAAAAATATAGACAGATATAGAAAGTTTACATAAATATTTAAAGCAGCACTATGTTTCTAGCTTAATGTCAGATTTTCATCTTTTTAGAAGCAATGAACTTCTGGGAGACCTTCGTGTTTACTTGTAAGGCTGATCCGTGTTCTGCTTATACAATTCCAGGATTCCTAAATGTAGGAACTCCAGCAACTTTGTCACAGGTTCTCCTATGGAAGAGAAATTTCCCCCCAAAATGTCTTTTATTAGAGGGAGGGAAGAGAGAGTGGACTCCTGACTACTTTTTTAGGAGATAAACTGTATACAATACTGTTTCTTTATCAGTATAGGCTGTGATACGAATATTTAGTTTGAAGTTTGATGCATCAGTTAATAAGGTTATGTATTTCATGTCCAGCTTTTCCAGAAGTTCATCATGTCTGTACATCTTTTTACATAATTTTAAAAAGTAATTTTTAATGGGGAGTAATTTTGTTTTGTGTTTTATTTGTATTGTAGAAGCGCGTTAAGGTTACTCTATAGAAAACCTGAATTGAAAATTATTGTGTTGCAATTATGTTTAAAATTGCACAGACAGTTCTGGATACCCGAGAGATGAATGAGGACATTGAGTAAGGAGCTACCTCAGGTTTCACATAGAGATCAAGTCTATTCCTAAAAAATCTCTGTACTGGTACTTTCTGGAGAGAGACAGCATGACTCTATGTTGTCTCCTTCTGGAGAACTTTAATATTGGGAAATTTATTAGACATTGTTTATTTTCATTTTAACATATTCCAGTTTGAACTCCTTCTATTTTCACTTGCCTCTAAAAATTTTCTTAGATTTTAAGCTCAGTGCAAGTGTTATAGTGATTTTTTGAACTGTTGAGGTGCTGAGGAGGGAGTATAAAAGAGGGAGTATTTCTTCTTTGCTTTTTTAAAAAAAAAACAGAGAAAAACAAAGAGCATATTTTTAACTAAACACTACTAGCTAAAGTGTTTTAACAATTTGGGCACAAGAAATGGTGTCATCCTTCACTAACAACTTGTACTTCCACTGAATGCACTGAGGGGTAATTTCAAATTAGACTGGTAAAGAAACAGATTTGGTTAACATTACTTGGTGTTGATGTTCACCTAAACTAGAAATAGAAGGACTTGTGGCATTATCTAATGTATATGTTACAGGGGAGGAAACCTGTTATCTTGTTTGGTGATGTACTAATTTGGTAGGTGATGATACAGACGTGGTAGAGACAGAATTCTTTTCCAGGGAGGACCACCATTGGCCAGGAAAACTTTGGCATACAGTATACCTGGAACATGAATAACCAGAGTAAAATTGTTATAGTATCTGTGATATTTTCCTATGGTTTCTAACCTTCAGTGAAAAATATGATTAAGTTTTTTCTCTTCCTAATTTAGTGGATTAAAGGATGAGTTTACTTAAATGGGGTTGACATGGAGAGCTATATTACCCATAAAAAAATATTTCTGTTAAGCTCTGAATTTGCAGTGTTGTCTTCTCTGCAGTAAGCTGAAGTTTTATTGGTAATTTCAGGAACACGCCACCCACACACAGAAGCAGCTACTGAAAAGTGCCATATGTATTCTGTCTAGAAAGAATCAGCAGGTGATGATTATACCCTGCTGAACAGTGGTGGGAAATAAGTATATTGAAAAAAATTGCGGCTTATTTTAGTGCTAGGCTACATGTTCTGATTGTGTTTTAAGGAACGAAGCTGTGTTTTGTTCTTGCATATAGTATGTAGCTTCTTAATTTCCAATGTAAATTTCCAGTTGCCCGTGACTTCAGATGTCTTGGGGCAAATACATTTTTATTGTACTAGTTGTACACCACTGCACAGGTATGTAATATAACCAGAGGTGTTGTAATCTATTTATCCTTGGGTATTTTCAGAATCGACTGGACAAGGCCCAGAGCAACCTAATGGTTAAGATAGCTCTGCTTTGACTGAATGTTTGGACGCGATGACTTCCAGAGATCTCTTTCGTATAATCATAAGCATCTACATTCTATAATTCTCTGTAAAATTCTAGATACGTGACCTCGGATGAGTTAATTTCTTTAAAATTTTAGGACTGACTCCGTTCTCTTCAGTTTGTAACTGGCTGTTTGTGAAAGCATGGCTCTCTGGGCACTGCTGGTCTGTGTTGTCTCTTGGTGGGCTCGTGAAACAGCAAAACAAAATGGGATGAGATAGAGAAAGAAGAGAGGTGTTAAACAATACTGGAATTGTTGATACATGTCAGAAGTCATCTGAAGTATTGATGACCATGCTGTTTTTCAAGATGGACTTTAATTACTATTAAAGATATTCAAATTCATGTAGAAATTAATGTTGAATTGAACACTGTCACATTCCTAACTGAAATATGGCACAGTGATCAACTGGGGAGATGTTAAATAGTAGAAGTATGTTACATTTTGTTATTTTCTGGTTTGCAATTTAGTGGTAACCAGAAGACACACTTTCAGGGAATGTTTTTGCTTCTAGTAGTGCCTGACAAATTATGGGAAAATGAAAAAAAAAAAAATCAATTTGAATTGCACAGCAAATGAATAACAATAATGCATAGCAAATAGTTTTGTATGTGAAAGAAGTTCAACTTTGTATTAAAAACTTCATGTTTGAACTTCAGCTGCTTCCTGTCAGAAGTATTAAAGCAGTGTGTTGAAACTTGAAAATTTATGTAGAAGTTCCTGGTTATTCTGACCAAATTGGGTTTACTGTTAGTATTACATTTTGGGGGAAAAAAGCCATAATGGATACTTTGTATTTGTTGTTTCTATGATAGTAACAGGAGGAAAAGAGTTCATGGACAAAAGGCTAATATTTGAGGTATCTGGAATTAAGAGATCAGTTGGGTGGTGATATCTGGGCACTGTGATTACTACATGGATTTTACTACATGGATTAGCTATTAAGTCATGCTGTGGTGAGGTTGCAGTTCTATGAAGGGCTGTTTGAAGGCACTTGACATTTTGGGACTTTTTTTGAGCCTAGCAACTTTTTTTTCTGTTTTGGTTTTGGGGATTTTGTTTTGTTTTTTTGATGATGGTACAAATATATTTGAGAACAACTGACAAGCTAATACTGGAAACTGTGAGGGATTTATTTTTTTAGTTTTACTTTGGTTTAGTAGCAGGGAAGTTCATGGCTTCATTGAGTAAGTCCCTGGAGAAGTCTGTCAAATTGGTAGAACCTGATTTCCTTCTGAAGTAAACGCCCCACTGGCAACTGGGCATTTAAAAAAGAACAACTTTGTAGTCTGTAACTGTGAATTCTCTCTTGCTGTACAAAAGAAATTGCCTGCCTTGGGTTTAACGTCATGTCTGGCTGTTGTATTTCACTCAAAACTTTTATTAACAGCATCCATTATACCGAGTCTGAAAATGAGATAAACCCTCCTTCAAAAAATTACTTAAGCTTACTTAAGCGTAATCGTTAATGTGGTTAATCCCATTTGGGCTTCCGTCCATACAGAACTTTATCAGGAGACACTTATCTGTTCACAAAAATCCAAACCCAGTTTAAGGCTAAGAGTTTTTTAAAATCAAAAACTGATTATTATGATTTTTGCACTATTAATAATTCGTAATTAAGATGAACTCATGAATTGGAAGTCAAATAAAATGAAACTGAATTTAAGGAGAGTCCCTATTTGAGGTATCAAAGGGAAATATGTAAGACTACATTGTTGCTTGTGTTCATGATAAGGTATTTTGGATTTGTTTATTAATAGAAAATGTGGTCTGCCAAGTCTAGTCAAATAAGTCTTTCCACTTTAAGGTCTCTCAGAAAGGCAATTCAGCTGGGAAGTGAGGAACACCGTGTTTTATGTTTTTCTACCTAGAATGGTATTAATCATTTGTATTGCTGTAGAATGCAAATGCTCTATTCGCTTTCCAGACGCAATAAGCAGTCTTGATCCATAAAATCTCACTATATTACATAGAAATAACAGTGATACTACTAATAGTATAGGGAATAGTTTGGAAAAAGAGGGAGATACACAACATGTTTTTTTTTAAAATGCTATGTTCTCTGTATAACCATAACAGTCCACCATGCATTGTGCAGTGTTTTTCAACATAAAGGATATAAGTGTGAAGAAATTGAGGCAAATTAATAAATTGACAGTATCAAGTTGACTGTATTATTTTTGGAGGTGTTATACTTTTATAGCACCCTAATTTTTGATTCACAACATTCTATACTGTGAAAAAGGAGAGGAAATAAAATCTGTAGGCAATGTTAAGTCACATTTAATTCTACCTAATTTTTAATTTAGCAAAATTGAGTCCATAAGTCTCAGGCAGTGTTTTAGCCTACCTAATTGTCTAAGTACTTACAACCCACTAGCTTTGTCCCTGATCAGCCTTTATGTTTAGCAGATACTTAAGTTCTATATACACATAAAGCTTTTTGAGTAAACTGTTGTAATCTGTTTGTATGTGGATAGGTGCCTAAATTCTGCCTTATTCGGATTGGTTTTGTAGAGTTACTGGTTTTGCATTGTGATGAATAAAAGAAAAGTTCATTCAGAAACCCATCTGGGTGCTTGTGCTCTCTGCATCAGTGAGAAAGCGTGGACATCTCCGAAGATGTTCAATTGATTGCTCTTTTATGTTGAACAAGAAGCCACTGGAAGCCAGCCAGCGTGAGACACGAAGTGAAGGGATGTGTTTGACTACACGCCTAGCTTTTGAGCTGAATTTGTGCGCAAATTAAACACCAGGGCGCTTACAGAGGGTACACAGCAGGCAAAGCAGGCAGCCTTCCTCCGCTCCTTTCTGCCCACTTCCCAAGTGGACAAATTGAGTGCATCTTTTTTTGTTTCTTTTGAATGGAATACTGTTCTATCGTAAAGCGCACAGTGTTTGAGCTGCTTCTTAAGGATAGCTATCTTAATATCTTTCTCCTAAGGACAGTTATTTCTCATCAGGACTGGATGACCAAGTGGCTAGAGTCTCATTTTTGACCCAGAAGGAAAGATGCACTGGCAGGTGTTTCCTGTTGTCTGGCTTTAGGTGGTTCCACATGACACACAGGCTTTGAGTAGCAGATTGCTTTTCCTGACCAGCTCTGTTTCCTCGTTGTGAAATTATGAAAGGATCTTGGGTTTGCAGGTTGCTTAAGTGTATGTTAACTTTAAGCATTTACATTGCTATTTTGAAGTTGAGTTACTCATCTGTTGAAATATAAGAAATTACTTGAGTCAGAACCTAGAGCAACAGCATTAGTAGGCAAAGAGTTTTGTGTAATTTTTACTTTCTTGTTTGTGTGAAACACTGACATAGTAGTTTGCACATGAAGGAAGGTCACGCAGCATTCATAGAGAACACCTGTAGTTAAAGTATTACATACAGCTAGTATGAGTGCAATTCTGGGGCAAGATTCCTTAATTCTGGCCAAATAGGTGTATGATTTTGTGGTAGCTGTTCTGAAACTGGAATCTTGCAGTGAACCCCTAGAAAGTTTTCTAAGTTCAAATTTCATTGACAATGTGACATTGGTTCCCTTACGATCCTTATCCACTTCATTTCATATAATCTCCACGTTCTCAGTTTCCATTATGCAATAAGTAAGGCTGAGTATTTGCAATAAATAAGTAGTTTATTGTACCATAGAAATCATTATAGTAACAATTAAAGCAGTAGAGCTTTGACATAAAACAGTGGGATTCCTTATTTAAAGAGTCATAAGGAAGTAACTTGTTTATTAGCTGAATGTTTCTCCTTCAGTCATGAAGAGTGAATTAGGTAACTATATTCATGTATTGTCCTTATTTTTCAGTCTTAGCTAATTGAGTTCAACATGGCCAAGTCAGTCCTCATAAAATTGCCAAGTGTATAGGTAGCATGATAAGATAGCACTCGATGATGGAATTTTTTGTATCCATAAAGCTAAATATCCATGTTCTGAATGTTAGTGGGTTTTGGCACATTTTTGGCCAGGAAACAGCAGAGTTCATAGGGTCCCATTCAGAACTATGGTTCTGAACTGTGGTTTGAAGTAGAAATTTACCAGGTTCATTAAGAACATATGAGATATGGATAACATTATGTTAACATTTGTCTACTACTACTGTGCATATTTCTCCTGTTGTAATGGAATAATTTATTTTATAGTTTTTAAATACTGATTCTAACTTACAGTGTGAATTTACTTTGCCTCTGATTGTCTCTTACTGTTAGGTTCAGTTTTCATACTGCTGAAATACGATGCTTACTGTAGACAAAGGTTATTTGGTCCTATTTAATCAGAAAGTACTAACTTTTACAAACTTTGCTTGCATTGCGGAACCTTTAAAGAACAATTTCAAAATGCTGTTATTCTGTTGATTTTGTATCTCATTTTCTCCTCAGTTGTGTACCAGATAAAGGTATGATTCACAACAAAGTTGTTCATTTTTTATAATATGACTTTCAGTAACTTCAATATTTGGAAAAAACATTTTGTTGTTCTTTCTGTTTTACTGTGGGAGTGTGTGTAGGAGGGGTTTCTTTTAAGAGAGTTGTGGCTTACACTATTGCAATAATAACTTTTATACCAAACAATTAAATTTTTATTTCTTCAGTGTCAAACTGGAAAACTTTTAAATGTGGGAGATTCCCTTTCCTGAAATAGCAAATGTTTATTTGTAGTTTCCATTAAATCCATTGTGTGTGGCATCAAGTAATTGGTTTCTATTGTGCAAATTTGTGAAAGTATTTACATGACTTCAGAACAAGATGCATGGGCAGATACAGAATGTTTTCTAAAAATGCACAGATTATTTGTAACAGATAATGGATTAACACACTTCGGTGGTAAAGCTTTCTTTTCAGAGAAAATGTCCTCTGTTATGTCTCATTTTAGTGATGTTAACTGCCCTCCAATTGAGTCAGTTTACAGTTCTAGGGTTCTTTTCTGTTTATTGTTAATAGTGAAAATTTCTATTCACACAAATGATGTGTTTTACTTCTAGACCTACTCAGGTGTATTCAATTCCTCTCTCCCCTCCATAGCAACCTATATATTTTTCATTTACTGGCACAGTAATTGATAGGAATGAAGCTATAAAATGGGAGAAAATGTCAGCCTGTCTGCTTAACATAGTGTGATAACTTTTTTTTCCTGCATTTGCTGTCTAGTAAATACTGAGTCCACTTCAGTGTTTCTCAGTATCTAACATTTTCTATGGTTTTTACCCTTATAATACGAGGGATTATTTTTACTTCATGTTCACTGCTTCTATTGGAAACCTAAGTCTGGTAGGTTCTACCAGAGTAGGAGGCAGAAGTTAAGAGCTGGACCAAGCCTATGGCTCTTTTGGCTGGGGAGAAGCAGCACGAATGGTTCACTGCCTTGTCATCCGAAGGCAGAACTAGAAATTCTCATTCACTCTTTCTGTGCGTATTTCACACCTGCTCTCAGGCATGTTTGAAAACGTTAACCCAAAGTGGAAAGTATTTCTTTATTGGCTTAGGGGGAAGTGATTTAATGGTGACTTTAAAAGAAGTCAGCTGTTAGTCACATGCTATTGGGATCACTTTCTTTTAAGAGAGTCATGGCACTAAGGCAAGAGATCTACCACTCCTATAAAACTGTTGCGATCCTTTTCTTACAAATAAGACCCCCCCCCTTTTTTTTTTTTTTTGTGAAGAGGTCTGATTATGTAACAAACTGATATTGTGTGAAATGTCCCTTCAGAACCACCTTCAAATCTTTGGGCTGTCACCAAATGAAGTCCAGAGCCTGACAAAGTAGACATGTGTTTATCAGTCTCTGGGAAAGTAGAAAGCAGTTTCTGTCTTCTGACCACAGTAGATACTAGAAGAGCCTTGCTCCTGTTGTTCTGTGTGTTTGGAACTTTGAAGCTGATGCCCTTGATACTGTGACACTCTTCTGAGCCTCTTCATTCACCCTCTGGGACACCTTCTGGCCCAAACTTCGCATTTTCCAATGAATTATTTTATCTCTTACTAGAGAAAGTGTTGTATGAAAAGAAATGTTTTTATGGGCCCTCCTTCATATATGAAGTTCTGGCTATGAAATATCATCTGAATACTTTGACAAAGATTAATTATTGGTTTTAATATACTTAGTAATGCATAACATTCTATTCTTAATTTTTTCATCCTGATTTATTTAATTTACCAAAATTTGTGCCATCTATTCAGCTAACTGCTTGTGTGTGTGTTTAAAACCTAGGCATTAGAGCATAAGCAACTTGCATAGAAGTATTGTTTCCATGGAGCTGAGATGTCAGCTCATTTTATCTTTTCAGTATAATAGCCTTTATTTTAGTATTTTCCTATAGCTTGATATGCAAACAAGACATGGGTTTTTTTGTTTAATGTTGTGCTTGAAAACAGTGAAATAATGGGAGGATATTTAACCTGGAAATTACTTTCTAGTTTGTAATTGCATTTTGTTCATCTAAACTAAGAATCATTTATTAAACCAGTTGTTGTATTATGCTATGTTGTCACACACAACTTAGCATTTGCATAAACCATATTATGTAGACTTGCAGTATATTCTTTGTCACAGTGAGTTATTTATTGGAGGAAGCATCTGCTCTTTTTCATGGCCGGAGTGCTGTATGCATGGGAAAGTATGTAACATGACTACAACAATCTAACTTCATTTGAAATTGTGAATATCAGCCAGATAGAATTATGAAAACTCTGCATAAAATATCATGATATGGTTCTGCTGCTGAGGTTTACACTGCATTCAGTATGCTCACAATTTACCCGTATTTTCAGACATTTATAGTTTAGGCTACATTAGTGAGTTTTGTATTGTAAAGCTTTGTAGGAACCTTTAGCTTTTGGGGATTGATATCTGTAGAGTTTTCATATGAAATTTTAGATTCTAAACAAGATATGTGAAAATATGCATTTGAAAAGGAGAGGATAAATCTGCATTTGGGGTGCTGTGTAAGTAATGCTCACTTTTCCTCAGCCACAAAGTTTGAAAAAGCAGATCTAACTTTTTGGAATGGTTTCTGAAAAATTACGCATAATCTTTACATTTCTAACAATATAAAGATACAGGACAACAAATCTAGCATGTTTTTTAAAATGAACATTTTTCTCACCTCTGTGGAAGGCTTACTGAAACTTATTTGCAAAGGCTGTTTCAGGTGCTGGAGGGAAAGAATTAATTCATATACTCTGGACATGTATTATTCCTACAATAGCAAACTCACTGTTTCAGATGCTTGGTGAGAGAGTAAAAGAAAATACCCTTTTAAAATCTGTATTATAAGTATTTTGTGCAGACCAGAGTAGATCCTCCAGTGTCATTACCCTTGAATGAGATTATTGGGGATTTTCCAGATTCTGTAATATATCATGAAGTGAACCTTATTATCTGTTCTATGACAAATTACATATTCAAGTGTTTCTAGCTGTCATAATAGTGAACATTTATCATAGTTTGACTCATGAAAAATTATTCTAATTACACGATACTATAAAAATTACTTTGGTTAAATTATTAGTAATAGATAAAAGTGTTTTTACTAGCCATAAAATTAGAGTAATATTCCTGATTTCTTTCTATAAGAGGCAGTCAAAATAAATATTTCACCATCCAATTGTGTTTTGGGGTTATGATGACATAGGAAATACTTTCAGTTGTTTTTGCTCGGTACATTATTGTGACAAACTCACACAACACCCTTCAGGTTTGGGCATTCACCCCACCACTTTGCTGCATGTCAAAAAAACTATCCCAATTCTCTTCAGTCACTGGTCAGGACTTTCTTGCTTGAATTCTTGATTCCTCTCAGCAGCCTTTGGTTACTTATCATGAATATTTCAGTGTGCAGTGTCCCAATCCAACAATGTTATACATCGGTCTGCTTACAAACATCAGGAAGTACGTTTGATGCAAACATGTTCAGACTAGATAGAAGGAAAACATTTTTTACGCTGAGGGTGGCGAAGCGCTGGCCCAGGTTGCCGAGAGGTGGTCGATGCCCCATCCCGGGAAACGTTCCAGGCCAGGTTGGACGGGGCTCTGAGCACCCTGCTCTAGGGGAAGGTGTCCCTGCTCATTGCAGGGGGGTTGGAACTAGGTAACCTTTAAAGGTCCCTTCCAACCCAAACCCTTCTAGGATTCTATGACATAAATGGCATAAATGCAATAGTCATTGCTCACTCTCATGGTAATCATTAGCTTTGGGTTGACGAAGCATTTAGGATCAATAACTCTCCAAAGTTTTATTGATAGCAGTATCATAGTGCTCTCCTGAAGAACAATTGGGCAGAATTTGTCCCACTACGATGAAAGAAGAGCCACTTGGATTCTTCATGCTGGTCCTCTGGCATGCAGCAAGCCAGGGGAGAAGATACAATACCCTGGTGGATCTCAAGGGCTGTATCAGAATTGAATAGCAGTCCTTCATTAGCTATAGAAATGAAAAAGAAATTTTCTAAAGATGGCAGATAAATTGCATTCTTCCTTTCTACATTTATGAGAATATTTCTCCTTTAAAGTTTATTTATTATTCAGAAGAAAGGAAACCCTGGGTATCTTTCACTTCTTGTTCTTATATGTTTGCAGATAATCAATAATTATAGCCATAAAGTTTTCTTTAAAGTCTGAATTATCTGAAAATATAATTTAAGACGATTGAAACTGCCCCCTAATCATCCTCTTTCTAAACCAGTGTTCTTAATTTATGTTTTCAAGTGTAAATATGCATAGGGGCGTTCTTGTTCCCCATACTTTCTAAAAAAGTGCCTTAGGGCTAAAATGACTATTTCTTCTAATCTTTGTGATTCTTATTAGGTGTCTTACATAAATTGTGAGGACAGTTAGTGTTTAATGACAAGGAAGTAATATATCAAAAGAGAGACTTAAGCAAATCCAGACCTAATAAGTTTTCAAATAACAGGATACAGTGTGGCCTTCAACTGAGTAGCCTAGACTCCGGGAGGTTCATAAATTTAGAATTTGTGTTATAAATAAGTTAGTAATTGCCTGGTGAGACACAACTTACCTACATGAATTATCTCAGTGATGAATGAGATGTTACAGTACATCTTTAAAGAACAGTTTTTCTGCTGTTGCTCCTCTGGCAGTTATGTCTGACTCCGATGTGTTGTCCCATGTTCCAGGGAAGTAATAAAACTTCAGCTGACCTGATTTCTATAGGAAAGGAGATGGATGATAGGAAAAACTTTCAGTGATATACAAATTCTTTCTTGTCAGAATGTCAGTTCAGATTAGATGCCTACTGAGCCTCTATCATTTTATTCTTAGGTCATACAAACACAAATTTGTATATACTGCTTACGTCTCGGTCCTTGAGCATACATCATTCAGACTGATCCTTAAAAGGAATGCAAGAGTAGCGAGAAGCTTGGCAGAAACATAGAAGAAAAGGCCTAACTCAACATCATGCAGTTTTTGAAGATTTACTCGTGTTACGGAATATCGTTTCACACTTGTATATAACCATTTGCCATTGCCATATAGATACTTTTAGAAGCAAATTCATTCCCATTGGTCAATAATCACATCCTCCCCCCAGCTTTATATTTTCTAGCCCTGTTTAGGTTTCAGATTATATATGATGGGTATTATACCACTGAGCATATGCTCAGAAGAGACCCAGCTGGCTGGAGGCCTCTGAGTTAAGGGCCTTTTTTCTACAAGGCAAAAAAATCTAACTTGTATTTTGTCGGTACAGGCAACTGTTCTTTAACGCGTTCCCAGTGACTCACCCACTCTTGCTCTTCTCTTTTTCTGTCACTTCTATTGTGTATGTATTTTTATCTTTTCCACAAAAATACTTATTTTAATGTACTGGCAGCCCAGCACACTGCTTTCATGAAGTTGTAATTTCAAATAAGAACTAATTCTGACTTAATAGTGGTGGCCAGTTATGTGTGTCATCTTCAACTTTTTGGAATAGCCTACAGAAATTCGAGATTGAATCATCTCTAATTTAAAAAAAACTAAGCTTGGATTATTTTCATTTTTGGGGCTAAAGATTATTCAACTACAATGGAAGAGTATTTCTAGAAGGTTTTATTATGCAGATGAAAATATCTAGGACATGTAGGATTACTGCTCATTGCTGTGGGTGAGGTGAGACAACAGAACTGATATTATCGAGAAGAATGCTGAAAAGCTTTTAATCTTAGAAAAAAACCAGAATCACATTGCTTGATACCTGATATTTGAACATAATTTTGTCATCTGCGAACATCTGACTTAAATTAGTTTAGGGCTTAAAAATTTCTAGAATATGCTCAGTACCTGCAAAATGGAGAACACATTGCATCAACCAGAAGACTTACATTGCTTGAGAACTTTGTCTTTTTTTTTGCTACCTGTGCAGTTTTTAACTGAGGCTTATCATCTTCACTTAATCAGTTGATAGAATTCCAGATTTTTTTTAAAGTATTAGCAATTCTTTTTTTTGACTCTAGCTTATTTAAGTTCTGCTTGGTGTACTATTATCATATTTGCTTTATTAGGGAGAGATTTGGGAAGAATTTACTTGTCAGTAATTTACATTCCAACCATTTCTCAGTAACCCCATCATTTTTATTTATTCTTCTCTGACATTTATATTCTTGCAATGTTAATTACAGAATGTTGAATAACATTTAGCAGATCAGATTGGATGTTAAAAGCAATTAGGAAAGGAGTGGAGTACAAAACAGGGAACATCACTATGTCAGTATGAATACTTGGTGAGCCCTCATCTTGAATGCCATGTGAAAATCTGATCCTTGTCACATCACTGAAGACTGAGAGGGTGAGGGGTGACAGGGATGGTCAAAAGCCTGAAACAGCTGGGTGAGTAAGTCAGAATTTCTCATTCCCTAAAGAAGAGGACAAGGGAAGTGTGACGGAGGTCTGTGAAATCACAAGGAGAGGATAAATAAAGAACAACCATTTGTTGCCTTCTGAAGTACAAGAATTAGGGATGTCAAGCTTGGCGAGATAGCTAAAAACAAACGGGGTGCGTGCAAACTGTAAAGTGACGTGTGCTCTAAAGGCAACTTGAGAAGGTGATTTTAGAAAGTTTGACTGGTGGACATGCAAACCGAAGGCAGCACCTCTCGACTCTGAAGTGTGGGACCCTCAGAGGGGCGTAGAAGTACTGCTGTGTGCTTGTTCTGGTCTTGTGCTGGTTTCACTGTTCTCTAAGCCAGCACTGTTGGCTGCCTTTGTAGGCAGAATGTTGGGTGACATAGGCATAAAGTAGGATCCAATGTCTATTCTTATGTTTCATATATCAATTTTTAATTTTTTTTTAATGTAGCTGAATTCAGGAGCTGAGCAGGGTTTCACTTTGGTGTTTGGCGACAATCTTAAGGCTGCGGTATTTCTTCATGGGCTTCTCTAGGCAGATTTACTATTACTAGGGGTTTGGCATTCTGACTTTTATAGAAACTTGCATCTACAAGGATTAAATTGAAATCTGCTGTTTTAATCATTGCTTTGGTAAATAAATTTTTGCCTCTGACTTTTTACAGCAGACTTAATGGACAAGGTAGAAATTCCTTTTTTTCAAGGTAGGAAGGAATCCTCCTGTTGTTCTGCAGTTGCAGTTCAGCTGCTTTGATGCCTCCACATTACACAGCGCAGTCTAGGGAGAAATATCTTCTATATTTATTGGAATAAAAAGGCAGGAATATAATACAGAGTTAACAGTGCTGTTATTTATAAACTACAAGGTTTTTAAAGTCTTCTCTGATTTAAACCTAAGGTTTCAACTCATGCACATTTATTCTAGTGATAAAACTCTGTATTTGTAAACTTCTTGATTTCAGTTGTACTCTTCCTAATAGCCATGCTTTCTTTTATTTTTTTTTTTTTTTTTAGGATGTGGGCTGCAGGAATAATTTTCTATTGACTTCATTTATGAGATCACTTAGTTTCAAAAAGTTGTATTTGTAGCTACAGTAAGCCCACTTACAAACTTTTCCAATTCCTTGTTACATCTTTACAGTCTGCTAGCTGAAACTAGTTACTATTAGCATATACCACTAAGATTGCTAATGCAGAAATCTTATACTGTGACTGACAGGAAAGGGTAAAAGAGGTAGAGACACAATCATTTTACTCTTTTACACATGTTTTTTGAACACTGACCCCTAATCTTGTATTGTTTGCTAGTACATACTCATTTTTTATTACAAATTCTTAGTATTCTGTTTAGTTTATTTTGTATGATTTTTTTTTTTCCCTGTTCACTGTTTCCAGTGTTCATTGTCAAGTTCTTTATTCAGTGGTGGCTTAAACTAGGATTTAAAATTTGGTTCTACTGAAGTCATCAAGTAGAATTTTGAAGCGGACCTCCTGTTGCTGCCATCTCAAGCCTATCCTTTGAGAGGCCTTGAGTTATTGCCAGATTATGAACTCATAAAAAGTCAGGTCACAACACAATGAGGAAAAAAAACTGCCAAAAGTTCGGTGGTATAATGATCCACTAACAGTCTAGATCATTTACCTAAAAAAGGGACTGTTATCTACAGCCATAGTTTACCTTGGGTAATATGAGGAGTTCTTGTTGAAGAAATTGTTATTCCACACCTAGTTCTAGTCATTCCATTCTGCAATCATTTTCTGAGTAGTGCTATGATAATATCTAACTGTCAGGGTGCTTTCTGGCCTTTTGGATTTTATTACATCATATTTGATTTATGTGTGGTGCTTGACTTTCCATATGTCCAATGTAAGAAAGATGTGGAAATATGTCTCTGCCCATGCAATTGCTTTCTGCTGGGATTAAAAAAAATAAATCACAAATCAAGAAACTCTGGTGAAACTGTATAGTATCTTCTTATTCATGTTCTAAAGCAGAGACGGTCTGCTTGGTTGGACAGTTTAATGTACCAGCAAAACTTCTGACTACTTCCCTTTTCCCCCTCCCTTAATATTTGCTAATGATGGGAATTGACTATATATGTATCACTGTTAAAGGATCTTGTGCCATTATTGCTGTTCACTCAAATATAGAGCAGTAATTCATCTTCATTCTCAACCTGGAATTCTGCCACCAAAATGTAGATGGTCTATCTTTGGCTTTCTTATATAATATAAACATATTGTAAAACCATCCCCAGAGAGAAAGTAATTGCGGTGGTTAATGTAATTGTCACTTTCATGAAATAGAATTAAAAAATTGAATAAGAGGCATCCCCTGAATTAGAATCTAGCAAAGCAGGTATGGCAAGACCACTTATGTTGGAGCTTTTACTAAATACATAGTTTGAATAAAGACATATCTGTAACTAAACAAGAACTATACTGCAGAAAATTTTAAAGAAACAAGAAGTGCTCTCTTCTAGCATGCAAGTAATTCTCCGAGTCTCTTACAGTTTGGATTTCAGCAGAATGTGGTATTTAATTTGCTGAATTTTAAACCCTGCTAGCCAGAGTTATTGAACCTGTATCCTTCCTGTGTCATCTGAGAAACATCTCTCTTACCTACCTAAATTTTTTGCATTTCAGGAATCTTATTCAAAGAAGAGAGGTTATGCATTGGAAGCAATATCCTCTGTACCTCTGGATGCAGTTCCTTCAGAAAATGACAGCAGTCTTTGTGATTCGATAGACATAGCAGTGACCAAAAAACCTTGTTCCCTAGAGATAGCAAGAGTTCCTTCCTCAAGACCAGGTAAATCACCAGATTATCCTTTACATAGTCTTTGGTGTAAGTGTAATGTTATAGAAGGTATAGAATTTATATAGAAGGTATAGGTTTATATTTTTAAGAATATGCTACTCTGTTTATAACGGCATAATTATAGCCTTCAATAGGCACTATAAGAGCTTAATATCAGAATAAAGATTAACAGCAAGATGCTACAGAAGGGAAAACAAAGCAGAGGTTTAAATAACTTCCTAGATAAATATAAGATTGCAAAAAGCCAAATTAGAAATCGAATTTCTTTAAGCCCAGCCTTTTGCAGCAATCTATTTACTAACCTGTTTCTGTTTTTTTTAATGAAGCACTTAGCAGCAACATTTTACAACTAATTCAAAATTTAACATACTCTGTATTTTCATCTTGCATAAAGGAAGATCTGCTCCAGTTTTGAAAATGAAACAGTGAATGAGAATTGATAGAAATAATAAATGACCATTTGGCAGACTGCTGTTTGTATTATACAGATTCGAATAGCAATGAGTTACAATAGTTGAAAAACAATAGAATTATGCCGAGTCAGATGAATGATATTATCTGTGAGGACTGTTTGTGTTCTCCAAAATTATATGCTCTCTTCCATTACCCTTGTTTGAACTCTTCATTAGTCACCACCTGGTACAGGAATTTCAGAACATAATCATTTCACTTTAAGTAATTGGACTGAGAGTCTGCTTTGACAAATGACAGTTCTTAGCAGCACAGACCTATTTGAAATGGGCAATTGACTTTTCAACCTGTGCTATCTTGTTTATGAATCATGATTTAGGAAATATACAAGAATGACGGATGATTGTTGACTAACATCGTGTTACCTATCTAGTCTGTGTAAGGAGGGGAAGCACCTTCCTGATTTCACAGCTGAGCTAGTATTGGAAGAGTGCCAGAGCTATATAAGGGCCAGATATCCAGATACAGCTTTGGAATCTGCAAGGTGAGGTGGAGTGGATCATAATTCCCACCTCTTCATAAAATTTGGGCTAAAGAAGATTTGAGGGAACCTGCGTTATGAACTGTGATCTAAGAGGTGGCACAAAATAGGATAGCATCTTTATAGCATAGTTGCACAGAGTGGACCAGAATCTGACTGGGACATCAGCATGACTACTTGTGTAACTGAAGGTTTCTTTTGTTGATGGCTTTTTGGCTCCAATAATCTAAAAAATTAGCAGACTGTGCAGGACAATATTACAGGTTGTTGTTCAGTAAAGCAAGAAAATGCCAAATTATCCTTGTTTTTCAGATTTCTACTCGATTAATCACCATAAACATACTTATTGCAATGGGAAGATTGCCATACCACTACCCTGTAAATTGGCCAACGGAGTTCATTATCTGCCTCCGTAGTAATAGAGCTCAACTACAAAGCTTTCCGTTGTAATTAGTATTAAAATACCAGGCTTTGCAAGTGTGCTGTCTGCTGAACATAGGCGTTTTTTCTTAGGCATAGTAAGTCCATTAAGATCAGTATGAAAAACAGATCCTAAAAAGGACATTTTTAGATCTTAATCTGGAAATGTTTTGTGTACGGTTAAATGTGGTGTGTATCAGAGGCCCAGAGAATAACCAAGGAAGCTGTAGGACGTTCATGAGGGCACCCATCATCTTTATAAGAAATAACAAGGTCAATGAGTTGACAATACAGATGTGCTAGAATTCCTTCAGTCTTAGTCTTCCATATACCACTATGATCTTTTCCTTGGCATTTTATCGGGAAGAACATTTGGCTCTATAGATAAGCAGATTCCAAAATGTGGTTTTATTTTAAGCTATAAATGTAGCAGTTATCTAACCAGCCTGGCTTGTAAGCCATATCTGTAATCATGTTGGCTGTTGCACTACAAATGGCCCAAATGAAATGAACCATGTCGCTCACAGTTGTAAGGTACTTAACACTATGCATAATTGTATGTGCATGTCAGCCTGCCACTTCAGTTCATACAGATTTATTGCTTGAATAAGTTATGTATGATTACAGAGATTATTCATTTAAAACAAATATCTAATTTGCATGCCATTTTTCCTGAATTTCCCTGTGTTTCTATCACTGAGACGTGCTGACTTTGGGAATACTGTTTCAAATTGCTGTACTATGTCATGTGTAGAGTTCATTTCAGAGCATGAGGCAGCACTTTGAACATAAAATTGCATCTGTCAGTCTCCTTTCCGTAGGTGGTAGGACACTCTGATCAGCTCTCCCCACTGTCTGGGGCATTACTACCTCTTGGCAGTAGGAGTGAGACTGACTGCACACAGTGATTGAAAAGTCTCCTTTCCTGTGTTGAGAGGAAAGGTCATTCTGGCTGGCCTTTCAAGCTGGAGAGCTGCATGTTCGAACTATTATCTGCCCTGCCAGTAAACTCCGAACAGGTTGGGAGCAGTCACCTTGTCAGTCACCATTCTCTGATCTACTGGGGAAAAAACCAGACTGCTCTGTAGTTCTCCAAGAATAAGATTCAGGAAATTAAAAATAATATGAACTGGTAGGGACTAGCAGAGGATGAGAACTCCATGCACCAAATGGTGAAGGACTGTTAGATATAAGGGAGAGAAACTGAACAGAAAGGAAATAAAAGTAGTGATAAAGTTTGTTACTTCCACTTCTGAAATCCTATGTCGTTTTTTATGTCTGTTTGCAAGAAATTAGGTTTATATAGGAAGAACAACAGTTATGTTATTGGTTTATGCTGGCAGTTAAAATAATTGCTTCTAATTAGGACTAATCTAAGAGTAAAAATGACTGCATGTGTGTCTGAGTTCAAGTTCAGCTGTTCTTTGTTTCTGCAGTAGATTGATAGGACAAGGTTGGCAGCGTGTGTTAGTGTCTCTGTCTCAGTATCTCTGCTTTTAAACTAACAGTTAAGACTTGATAGGAATATTCTGAAATACCGCACTGAGACAAATTTTTCTGGTAAGTAATATATAAATTTGGATTTAAAATTTCATAAATCAATCTCATAAAATTAATTTCATAAATGAATTGATTTATGAATCAATCTTACTAATCTTTCTGTTGGGCTGTTCCAGAACAGTATCCTCATTCCTTAAATTAGACATTTCTACTAGTCATTTTAATTTTCAGACTGCCCTTCCATTAAAAAAAGAAATGACATGACATATTTAACCTTGAAAAATAACGATAAAATTTTATTAGTTCATAAGGCATACATTAGTATTGCTCTTTTGATCTTAAGGATATAACTAAATTTTGTGAACTATAGCAACAAATCATCTTGGAAAAGGTGTAAGCTTTTAATAAATGGCTAAAGCTCAAGGCACTGGATAACTCTAATGCTAAAGTAGGCATTGTCAAGTATCTTCATGAAGTTAGTGTGTGCCCTGGTTTCGGATGGGTTAGAGTTAATTTTCTTCGTAGTAGCTGGTAAAACGTGTTTTGGGTTCAGTCTGAGAAGAATGTTGATAACACACTGATGTTTTCAGTTGTTGCTCAGTAGTGTTTAGACTGATGACCAGTACTACTTAAAATATTTTTAGGTCTAATTGAGTGTTATTAGGAATTAGAGAGGACTCTTCAAACTCTGTTTGTCATGAATAACTTAGTGGAAAAAAAAAAATCCTCCTTTGGGAAAGTTGATCTGTCCATGCAGATTAACAAAGGTTTTAATACAGAATCTCAATAACAGGAAGAGACATTGCTGTTCCTAAACTGCGTGAAAATCATCCTTGGATAAGGGATTTCTAAATCAAGGAGCTATTTTTCCCAGTTATGTTACTTTACCGCAGCTGCAGGTCGAGAAGACCTTCGTGAGCCATCTTCGACTCTGGAAACAGCTCAGCTATAGCAATGCAGAGCTCAGTGTGGGCTGCAAAATCCACCTGAGAAATAAGGTAAATACTTAGGGGCTTCACTTACGCTGAGCTCTCAGCCACCACACAGTCAGCAATTCCCAAGTCAGCAATTTTCAAGACGGCTAGCTCTGGTACAATTACTCTACCCGGGTACATCTAAGAAATGACTTTTGTCAAGGGGATAAAAATGTCCTCAGATACGTGATATGTTGCCACTAGCCTGTAGCAGGCAAACACAAGGCAAGGAGCTGAAATATAAAGGAAGAGATATCTTAGCAGCTATTCTGGTCACCTACCCAGCTAAAGGTACTTTGGAGAAATCTTGCTGTTGTCAGTCATGATGTTTTTGTTATTTAGAAAAGTTATTGAATTTGCACTTAAATGCCAGTAACTTGTAAGGAGGACCGTGCAAGATAATAAATCTGTAATTAATGATATCTTTTTCTTATAGCCTCATAATCACAGCAGGGAAACTACAAAAAATGCTTGTCACTGAATTATTACAACATGTCAAACTGTCCCCAAGCTGGTCTATCTACTGCAACGTTAGGGGATTTTTGCTTTCTCAGCCTGGCATCCCTCTCCTGTCATAACAGTGAAAATGAACCTGAAAATTTGTAGCCAGTGTGTCAGCTCACCTCTGCTGGCATTCTTGTGTCTACTGTATAACACTGTGTCAGCAGTCTCATACAGATATCTAGGAGACAGTTCTTTAGAAACCTGAATTGAAAAATAGCTTAGCTGTGTTAACATTTTTATCAAAATTAAAATATGAAACTTCTACATAGTTCCCAAAATCATTAAATACTTGGCTTGGTAAATGAAGTGCTATTTGTCAGGTCATCAGTTTCTGACTGACTTCAGTAACAAATACTTGCAGCACCTGTCCTGAATATTTGGACATTTCAATTCTCCGGATTGAGACTATGATAGCAAATGCATCTTTCCTTGTTTAATGAATTTATGCCTTCCCTTTTGTGCTATTTCCTCGCTATGAGCAAACCTCTGCAAAGTGGCCACGAAAACCAACCATCACACTTCCAGACGTATAAAATTGCCTGGATGAATAGAATTCAAGATTAGCTTTAGACACCCATGCTTCATCATTTCGAAACTATAATTGATCTGAAGGATCATGCACTAACCTTTCCAAAGTCCACTCATCCAAATTGCTTCAAGCAGAAGGACTGCTAGTAGAGCTGTATTTTGTTTAAGCACGCTTTTTAAACTAGACATAGCGGGATATAGTGCACTTAAACACGTGACCCACAGTCTAACTCCTCCGGATTAAATACTTTCAGTGATCAAGAAAGATTGTCTTGGCTGTGTAGAGAGAAGAACATAATAAAGGAGGGAGTCTCTTATCAAGCAGAGCGACTGCAATATATAACAGTTGGTCTAGAACCATCTGAAAATAGCTAGAGTCTATGAAATAAGGCTGATTTGACACCAGTGTTTCTGCAGCAACTGATTGTCCATGAAAGCTTTTGGTGGTGTGGTGTGGTGCGGTGCGTATTTGAGATCATTACTACCTCCCTGCTAAGAGTGCTGAATTTCCGAAGTACTAAGCCTCGGTCCTGATGTGTCAGGGAGCAGCAAGAGCCAGCTGCTCCCTCAGGGATGGGGAGGCAGGAGCGAAGGGGACTACTGTGGCTGACAGGGCAGGGGCCCCACTAGTCAGGGCCCTATCTCACCACCCAAGAGCAGGGCAGACCTAGAGACAGTGGCCGGGTTCAGCCAAGAGCCCAGATCATCAAGCAAGTTTGTGCCGATGAGGTAGATCTAAAGTCAAGCCAGCAAGTCAACGCGCAGCTCAGGACCAGGTCCAGCGATGGCCAGGGACGTTCATGATGACAAGGCCAGGTCCAAGGTCAAGCTGGGAAGCCAACCCACGAGTTGGGGTCTGCGTGCACAGGGCACAGGCGTAAGCACAAGATAGTCCGTCCTTCGGCATAGCTCGGCCAGGAGCTAAAGGCCCCAGGCTGAGCCGACGTGGTGTCTCCGGGAAGGGGGATGTGAACGGAGGACCTCAGGGCCAGCAAAGCTTATTAGCACCGCAGGGCCTGACATGATGCGTGAATGATAATCAATGTCCCTTATTCTTCCATCTATTACTCAAGGAGAAAATATCTCCAAAGAGTATAATTCATCCGTATGTTGAGTGAGAAGTGAAGAGCCACTCGGAGCTTGTCAAGAAGGACCACAAAGCATAGGTGTGTATCGTAACGCGAGCCACGCATCGGTTTAGTGGAGTAGGTAACTCACAAAAGAGGTTTGTGTTTCCATAACAACCCAATAGCTGAAGTCTTTCTTGGGCAGCAAGTGGTTTCTTGTCTAAGTAATTTTTGGCCTTAGAGAAATGCTCCCGTTATTAAGTAAAGCTTCCCAGTTCTCAGGGTGTTTTATACAGTTGAATCCCTCTTTACCTTTAGCACAGAAAAAGATTCACAGGCCATGAGAAGAATGACTAAAGGAGTCTCACAGTGCCCTGACGTGATGAGGATACTCCCCTTAAACGGAGAAAAGCTAGGTTCCAGCCTTTGTGTAGTTCCTTTAATAAACCTCTCAAGATGCATCTTAAAAATAGGGGGGGGGGTGTGTGCCTGTTACTCTGAATAGAAGCCTGTTTCAAGAACCACTGATTTCTGTGCTAATGATTAAGAAGCTTCTCATTTCTATAGAAATCTGGATGATACTATCTCCATCCTGTGCCCTAATATCCTTCTCTTTTTCTGTGTAAGAAGAGGGAGAGCGAAGTTATGAGGATTATAAGAAGACCTGAAGTAGTTGAACTGAAAAACAAATATATTTTTTCAATTAAATGTTATATTTAGTCCAGCTGAAAATATTTTTTTTTGTTTTGCTGTTTGTTTACCTGCTTTTTAGTGAAATTTACTTTAAAGTCAAAATTGGAAATTACCAAACAATTTTCAGCTGTGTTTTTCAGTCAATAACTTATTTCTTGTGAAATATAATGCCCAGCCTTAATTATAAGACCTATACATACTTTTTCTCTGCTCTGCTCTTCTTTATCTTCCTTTAACCTGTGTTTGAGCCGTATGGAGAGAATTTGGCTGCGGTACAGAATTTCTCCATTTACTTGTTTTAACAGGTTAATTTATAAAGATGTAAGGATCGCAGTCAGAGCTTCAAGATATAAATCTTTGCCAGAACATAGTGTATTGGAAACCAAACTAACCTTCTCCTGACTGAGTTTCAGTGATGACACATTTCATATTTGTCATTCCTACTGCCACAGGGTAGAGAGCACACTTCTTATCAGAAGCAATTTTGTCTAATGCACTAGCATATGTTTGCAGTTCAGATTTTTTAATTTCACATGGCATTTTAATAAAGGTTAAGGGAGTGCTGATGGAAGAATAAAATATACAATAGCTCTTCTATCATGCATTTTGTTGTTTTTTTCTTCAGTACAGCTAGTACTTGTTTTAAGCACCCTTCAAAAAAGTAAAAGAAAAGATTTCTGAAAATTATGCCTGGAGACTGCTTACTGATAAGTTGTTCCTATAATATAAATTTATAATTTATTTTCTATTTTTAAGTATTTTCTGGCATTTTATAGTCATTTTTATTTTCTCTAAGTACAAATCCCCAAAATGCGGGCAGCTTGGGAGTTCTGTTTTATCATAATGACATTTTCATACCCATTTTCTGTATTTCTGATATTATTATCATAGTTCTTGGAGTACAATTAGGATGCTTTTTATTAGCTTTTTTAGTACTATAGCACTTAGAGGACCACAGTTCACTTGTGTTTCTGGTCCTGGGTTGATGACTGTTTTGTTGACAGGTGTTATTAACCTCCTCATTTTGACCAGTAGGTGTTTAAGTGATCTGAGTCACAGAGGCTGGCATATATTCCTAACCTCACTGATGTTAGGACATGTTTTGCCATTGATTTCAGCTAGGTTAGATTTTCACTGTATATATCTTCTTCCAAAAGAAAGGCCTTTATTAAAATTCGGAATTAGTCAATTAAGTATTGATATGAGATCAGGAAAAATGTGTCTTGTAGCGTAAGATGAAAAATAAGGTGCTGTCTGTGAGAATATTTCCCTTTTCTTCTGATGTTGTCTGAAATGAGGAGAGGATACCTCTTAAGGTGTTATAATGGTGCTGTAGTTGGAAGTGGCTGTAGATGGGTCAGTGCAGTGTGCATCTCTAATTTCTGCCCAGTTAGTCACCTCCCTAAAATCATGTTCTGACAGCATGTGAAAGCTATGACCAATTTTAATTATCTTTGGGTAGGTTTCAGGAGGTGAGCGAGACCACTGTAGAAGGAATTTTCAGGCTAAGTTTCATTCCTAGTTAGTTCTGGTAAGACCGGTCTCTATCGCCTAAGAAACAGATCCAGGTGATCCATATCCACTTCATGTATACGGGTCCTGTTCCTTATTCTTTCTTGGTATGGCTGTAGCCTGCTGTCAGTGGAGTTATACCAACAGCGTATATATTGCCTATCTAATGTTTAAAGAAGAAAACATATCCACTCTTTATTGTCGTATGATGGGGGAATCAGCTTTCTTGATAGAAATTACAAAGGGAGATGAAAAATAAAATTTAACTCCTGTGGTGCAAAATAAGCACCATTTTCATTAGGATGTGACTGGAATTATAAATGTATTAACAGAACAAATGAATAAATGAGAGAAGATGAATGATAAAAGATTTCAGTAATAGTTCATCCACCGTCTGCTTCCACTCTAAGCAGTCCTGGGCAGCGTGAGATAAAGCCATAGGTTCCCCTAACACAGCTGTTCCCATAGTTGTTCTACATTTTAAACGGAGAAATTTTGTATTTGGACAAACTTCTGTTATCATAAAATTCTAGCGTTAAACAATAACTAGCAAATGGAAATCCTCTGATTTGCCATCACTTGAGTGGCAGACTCTAACCGTGAACCACTATGTTAGAAGTTGACTCTTTGCTGTGTTGGGAGTAAAAAAAGTCCTGCTTTTGTGTTTCATTTCCCTTCTTGCTTTTTGACAAAAGCAGAATTTATCCACCAAAGGAAAAATCTAATTTCGTTATCACAAACTGAGAAGCAGGCAGTGGAGGCATTCTATGATCGCTGTTTCTAGCGTCATACTTTCTTGACTGATCCTTGCCTGATTCTTGCCCATTTAACTGGCAGTTTTCAGAATCCCAATGAAGAGCATTAAGAGGAATGAGGTTTATACAGGCTTTTTGATTCTCCTCCCACCCTCAGTGGTATTTGTAGGGTAAAGATGGGTAAAACTGTTACTTTTTTTTTTTTTTTTCTCTCATTTGGGTAGTCTGGAAGAGCAAGTGAGTGATATATACAGCGGAAATTTCTCATGGACATACATCTGGAACCATTAACTGTTAACTTTTAAAAATTACCTCAGTTGCAAACATAGACCATTTTAATAAATTTTAATAACCCAAATGTATTATAAAAGTGAATGTCAAATTAACTCTATTTACTTGTATGAAACAAACTTATAATTTCGTTTAAAAAGACAGGTTAACTAATAAGGTCCAGTTTCTCTGAGGCAATGCTGATTTGCGTGACTTATGCACCTTTCATTTGTTATTAATGGTGATCCATATCAGCTATTCATTATTCCTGATGTCAGGCTGAAAGCCTATAACTACTAAAGTTACTTCATTAGCTTCCTTTTAGTCTTCTCAAATCTTACCAATTTTCCAAGTGCTATTAAGAAACAGCACCATTTGTTGAGATAACTTCTTGCCAGCTCTTTTTAAACTCTTGGATACCAATTAGATAGATCTGTTGATTAAAAATTTCTAGCTTTAGTAACTCTCATTTAACATTCCCTTTGGATATTGTCATGTGAGTATATTTTCATATGCGTTTCTGTTTGATATTTAGGGAAAATATTTTACGTCTCTCTTGTTTTATATTACTTCTCCTGCCACATTTCTAGAGTAATGTGCCATAATCTGGTTTGTTCCATTGTCCATTTCCCCCACTCCTTTATGTCCTTGATGCAGCAGAGGTCTTGTGGAGAAACAGCATTATAATTATAATTAAGGACTTCTTCAGAATGTACCTGCACAGGAGGCTGAATTGAGGTTGCACAAGCCACGTCAATTCTTACATATCGCAGCTCTAATGTACTTTCCTTTACAATCTTATCATCCCTCTAAGAGGTTTTTAGTATATAATTAAGATAATTGCTCCCCATCTTATGCTCCTCTAGATAACATCTCTGGTAACAGCCTTAACAATGAAATGTTATTCTTAAAAATACTCTGTCATTTCTGAATTTAAAGCACATGGGAATGACTGATACCACGTGACCAGTTCGTTATCAAAATACATGCAGGTCTCCACCCGTCCATTATGTTCTAGTGAACAAGTTTATGTTATTAAAGTAATTCCACTTTCTAAAGAACTAGCTTACATTTTCTCTGCGAAGTGAGAGGAAAAGGCTGCTGCTTGACATATGTTAAACATTTTCTGATGTTTCATTACTTTTTACTATTATTCATTAAAGTACAGGTGAAAAAAATTAGCTTTCATGGGAGTTTTGGGCAATTTTTGCAAATGAGTTCTCATCAAAGTGCACACATTCTGACCAACACTCAGTTTAATCCATCCCAGTGTGATTACCAGCGAAAATGATCTCATTACACACTTGACTGCATGCTGACAGACAAAACCCCTTTTTCAAATCAAGACAATAATTCAAAGGAACATAATTATTTGGAGGTATTTTGCATTTTAAAGCCCATATGCAAATATTTTTTAGCAGGATTTGAGTTTTTCTTTGTTAAGTGACTATTAGTTGCAGCATCCTTTGCAAGTACTTTTGAGTCAAGACTGAAATATACACAGACCAGATACAACATATTCCATTCTAGTAAGTAATCCACGCTTCAACATGCTGCTGAGATCGTTGTGTAACTGAGCAGATGTAAGTGATAGTACCTTTCATAAGTGGCAATAATTTAATAAATATATGAGATGTAAGATTGCTATAAAACCCATCAAATTGCTGATATTACCGGTAATAGTAAAACTTCATCTTACCATTAATTTGTTTACGTTTGACATGCATCTGGTATATTCTAGAGGAATATAAGCTTGTGTAATGGGTATAGCACTGCATGGAGATCTTCAGTAGGCATTTAGCTAATGTTATATGTCTCCTGGTGCACCTGTGAATTTTCTACAAACCTTAAATTGAATTTTCTACAAAGCTTTTCAGGTTGAATCTTACTCTGTATTAGAATTTGGGAAGAACCAGTTGCCTTGACTTCATACTTTTTATTCTGATATACTCAATACTTCGTATATTGTCCTATTTTGTATTCAGATGAAACAGAGTCCTAAAATTTGAGAGATCCTTTGCTGAAGAGTTAGTGTTTCACTTATGTCTATAATGCAATAAAGTTCAAGTACTATAAAGAAAGCTAAACTGGTTTTCAGAAACACTGTATATGCAGTATACATATGTCTTGAATCACACAAAGAACTGTCTTTTGTACAAGATTAATTTCTCCCCTGATTGGTCTCTCAATTTCAGGTGATAGAGCTGCTCAACTCTCAATGATTAATCACTAGACGCTGCAATATACATATCTTAGGATCATCTAAACATTTTGAGCTGTTGTAGAAAGTTAGGATGTTAACAGTGTTCCTGATCTCTCCTACTCCTTGTGTAGTTTTTCAGGCTTTTTTGATATTTTATATTAAAGGTTGCAAGTTTAATACAGTTTATTAGGGAGTTTTTTGTGACTTGCTGTAGATGGTGAATAGATGTGTAGTCTACAAGTGCCTTGTAGCAGAGTTACTATTATGTGATTGCCTTTGATTTAGGTATCAGATGCGATGACTTGGGCAATCCCTTCTATTTCTATGTCCCGTATCAGGGCGCTTACCTGGGGTGGGGGGGATCAGGCTGAGAACCCTGAGTACCGGGCTATAATATGAGTGACCGTATCTGTATCACAGGACAGGAGAATTCTATTCAGTGCTGGGCCCGTGTTTCACATCCTATCTCCATCCCAGCTCCGTGTCGGACCAAGAAATATGAACTCAATCCCTGCCCTGCTCTGTCAGAATAGGGCTGAGCTCCAGCCAGACCCATGCATTGAATGATCAAAAGATCAGCTTGGTAGGATACCTGCCCTGCAGTCTTCGTCTTTGTTTTCCTGTTAGTCTTTCTTGCAAATACACACCAGGACTTCCATCCTGCTCCGAGAATTATTTCTGATGCAAATAGCCTGAAAATGATACGTTTCCCCAAGAAAATCAGTTTGGATTCATCAGTTTTTATATGGTGACAATAATTTGTCCAAAGTTTCCCGACCAGCTCTACGCTGCCTTCGCACGTCAGTTTGGTGGTTCTGCTAACAGACACGTACTGAGGTCTCCGGATCATGGCTCTGCCTGCTCCCCCTCCCTCCTTCACGTCGTTCCTTCTCTGTAGGGATCATCCGCTGCCGCACAGCTGCTTTGCTCTTTCAAACATTGTAGTGAAGAGTCACTGGCTTTGATAGGAATGCCATTAGTAACCTTGCTCTCTTTTCTGCAGTCCCAGTAGACGTAGCGTAGGAATAACTCCCCTCTCTAGTCACCGCCAAACAAACTGAAAAAGTTTTGCTGGTCCTTCTGGCTGACAATCTTTAGGAGAAGTTTTTTTTTTTTGTGACTGACTGCATCAAAATTGGGCTATGATTTTAGCTTATATCATACAGTCAACTCAATATGCAAGCTAATAACTTCATTTCAGCACTGACCTGAATCAGACCTGAAATATGCTCTTTTAGGATAAAAAAAGTCATACCCTATTTCTACCATCTTTACTTCTCCAGTAAGTAACAACTTGTGTTGTAATTTTGTGAAAAGTTTAAGTTATTGTATTTAATATTTCAGTACCTTTAATTGTGTTCTGCTGGGAACTCACTTTTTCATGAGAATATGATATGTTTTATGAGTTTTTTTAAATAAACTTTTCTACTAACTTTATGAGATTTGGAAGCCAGAAATCTTGGCAGAGCTTGCTAAATTTTCTTAAAATCAAAATATTTGTGAAAATATTAAGCTATTACTAAAATAAACCATCTTTGTACATAATGAACAGATTTATTTGTTTTGTTCAGTGTCAGAGATGACTAAAAAGTAGAAAAACATTGATTGCTAGTGAAGGTAATCAGTGTTGCATTCTGTAAAAAAAAGAAAAATTCCCTCCTGTTCTATTTTAAGTTAAATAAAAAACACTCGTTTACTTCCATTTTTCTCTGCTTCTGTCTCCCTTTCTGCATCTGCTAGTCCTGATGGCAGTATGCAGCTTCCTGCCAAAAAGTTTCCTTCTATTACTTCACAGAGATTTCATCTTTGTTCTTTTTATACCATTTTCATTTTTGTGCCACCTCAAAAGGAAATTTGAAGTGTGCAAGAGATGTAGGATTTTGCTGTATGTCAAAACAGGGTGGCAATAGGTTTGCATTGCCAATCCACAGATGTATAGATGCAGCATATCTTTACTAGCAGCTAACGATAGAATAATTTTCTACTGCAAAGTAGGATATCAAACTAGTCTTTTCCTTTTTGTCTGATATGCCTTCAAATACTGCAGATTTGGAAGAACCCATATGAAAGAGTATTTTCAAACTCAGTTGCTTTATTGCTTTCAGAAAGCAGGAAAAGTCTTCAGAAGGACCATTTCATATTTTTTCTCCGGGGCAGGGTGTATTATTCTTTCTATAATACAATATATCATTGTATGCGGTAGTATCTGTTCTGAATGAGGATATTAAAAACAGCTGTTAGTGAAAATATCCTTTCTGCTCTAGCTCCAGCTGTTCACTCCATGTCCTTTTTCTTTCAGATGTCATTCCCGCCCTGCTGGAAGATATTTAAATAACATAGCACAGTTAAAACCAGTTTCTTACCAGTAGTGCTGGGATTGAAACTAAATTTTTCTCCGAGAGTGTTTCCTTTATTTTTTTTCTATTTCTGTCTTACATTATGATGAAAAAATATCAAAACTTTCTATGAATATTGTGTAAGTAAAATTTGCAAAAAATATTTTTTTTCTGTGCATTTCAGAGTTTGTCTCATCCCACCTGTAACAACTTCAACACGGATTTGCCATTGATAAATTTAACAAAAGTATTAAATGTCTTGTGAAGCCATTGCAAACAAAAAGCAACACATTTTATAAATTGCTTGTTGTCCAACTGCTAGATATCAGCCTGATAAGTGCAACATGGAATGAATTTGTAACTCATATTCTAAGAGAATAGTGACATTTGCAGTAGGAAGTTGTTAGTGGTTATGAGCTCCGGCAGTAAGAGTGACAGGAATTCTGTGAATCCTCCCTTTTGTTTTGGCTAAATACTTACCTGTATTCCAGTGTCATTTAATAGTAATTCTTTGTTGTAGTTTAAGACTTTAAGGACTGTTGAGTAGTTTTTAGCCACATACTTCTCCATAAAACTTGGCAAAAAAAAGCGCATACTTAATTATGATCCCTCTCTTGGTATTAGTGGTTGGATGGGATCAGCTGCTTCATTTCTGCCCCACTGCGTTGGAATATTCCTTCTTGTCTGAAAATCCTCATTTGGCTCTATGTCAAACAAACATGCCAAGGCTGCATGGTCTAGAAATTGCGATTTATTCATTTGCTATCAATAGCAAATACAAATAGCATGTTTCTTCAATATATGTAATGTTTTGTGCTATCTTTATCATTCCTTTATATAGTTAGCTGCAGCTCTCAAAAATTCCAGGGGTCTATCCAAACTCCATATCTGTGGTCTCTGTAAGAAATGTAGTAGGTTGCATTAGTGGGAACACGTAATAGGAAGAATTTTAAGAAATATGCAAAGCTAGCTTGTGGATCTTAGAGAACCTAAAACCAAAAAAAGAAGAGAAAACCACTGAGGCAAACTATGCCACGCGACAGTGACTAAATTGAATATGCTGAAGTGTATAGAAGATTCTAAACACTCAGAGCAGAAGTTATGTAAATCCTGCTTTGTCAGTGAGAAGGTAAGCTTAATAACGTGTAAAAATGTAATGCTGTTGTAACCTATAATTTCATCTAAATTGCAGCAGGTAGAAAATAAGTTAATGCAGGCATATTAGTAAAAAGGGTAAAATCTGAGTATTTTTCAGAAGAAAATGCTAAGTGTAAATAAAAATATATAAAAGTAATATATGGCAAAATTGTTTTGGCAAGTTAATTATAAAAAAGATAATTGGGAGATAAAAAAAACTAATCAAGTGTTTCGGTTTTTTTAGTTACTAAAAACTCTAATGCTGTAGTGCCACAAATTAGCTGTTAATGGTTGGAAACTGGATTGGGTTATTCCAAAATTATCCACAGTATTTCCTTTACCTTTCTCAAATCATTGGACATTGTCAGGGCAACATTTTGGACGGGGTAGCTGGTCCACTCTGGTGCAGGTGTTTCCATATTGCTTTCAAAATGAACAGCAAAGACTTTTAAGATTCCCTGAATTCTGACTGTGTATTAGTAGTGCACACTATCTGCTAGACAAATTCTTTGTGCTTAATGAGTATACCGTTACACTGGATACAACATACGTTTCAAGTTTGGAACAAAATACTTTTTTCCGTGTAAATATGTATTAAAAACAAAAATGTAAATTTTCAGAGTGAGAGTTGAGCTCTCTAAAGTTGCTCAAAAATTTAGATACTTTAAATAAGAATAACTGGATATTGAAACATCTTAAAACATCATTTCTAGCTCTCTGGCTTTAAGATACTTTTATTAGCTTTTTGACTTCATTGTTCTGATAAAGAGCTTTATTAACTAATTGATACTTCAGAAGAACTGAAGCTCATGAAAATATAGCTTTGTTCATAAATTGCATTTCACTGCAACTAAAGATAGATGCATATTGGAAGGTTTATCTTCAAGACTGCTTAAATTATTTTATTAATTGAGCCTGATCCCTGGGGAATATGGCTATCATCAGTATTATTTAAATGATTTGAGAGCACTTACTGTCATCACCTTTTGCAGTTTATATTCTGAGATAATTTGAAAATGTAGCCTAATTCCCGAGTCATCTATTACATTTGCAAAAGTAGCATACTTTCCCTGCACAGCACAGTTGGGTTATTCTCGTTGGATGATCGGAGAAGCCTGTGAAATACCAAGACATGCATATGACAGCATTCAGTGGCCTCTCACTGAAGAGTTAGATTTAAAAGTAAGCACAGACATCCACGATGTGTGTCATTCTTTTTTGGAGGATGTTTGGTTTTTATGAGACTACTAGGCATTCCAGTTTTTAGTGAATGACTGAAACAAAAATATTTTGGCACCTGTAACTACACCCTATGCTTTTCATTGAACTTCCAGAAACATGACTACATGCTGAGACAAAGCAAATGTCGAAATCTACAAAATCTCTCTCATAGGCAAGTGCAGTCATTTCACTACAAACCTTTTAAACATGGAAAAGCCACCAAAAAACCCATTTCACAAAAAAATGAGTATGTGGCAACATGTAGCATTGTTTTTGAATGCTCAATTAGACATCAACAGCTTGCAGAGGCAGTCTCAAAAGGTTACTCAGGAAATGGTGGAAATCACCCATCATCTCTCATTAGTACTTAATGAGAGATGTTTTTCCAGACAGTTGCCTGGTATTACAAGGGTTATGCAAGCTTGAAGCAGTTCCAACGTCTATTTGTGCAGGTGGGTGATTAGAGGAAATAAAAAGTTGCTAATAGTCATACCCAACTCTCCTGGATGATGCAGAAACAACGAAGCAGACCCCCTGCTGCCACTGGAATGCACTTCACTGGTAATTAATTCCAAACACAATCCTGAAATAGCTGCCACATCGAAGACTGGGCCAGCTAGAGCTTCAAGTGCTTTCAACAAGACAGTTGCAGATATATGTTTACAATCCTACTCAGAACAATGGTTATTCAGGTTTAAGTGTGTGGGAAACAAAACAAATTCAAAAGAGCAAATTCAAACAGTTTAGTCCAACCATTCTCTGGATGCATCCAGTGTAGTTACCTACTGATTCCGTTACTCAGTATTCCATCTGCTCTTTTGAAATGTCTCTTGTAAAGTTCGTTCCTTGAAATCCTGAAATACGTGATTGTCCTTATCTGTAGTTCCTAGATTTATGCCATGTTGAATAGTCATGTAGGGGCAAGATTTGCTTTGGGGATTTAGTCAAATTTTAAAGCTGAATCCTATACTATGGAAAATTGCCTAGTCCCTCAATTTGGGCTACTATATAACGTGAACATTTTTGTTACCTGCCTGACAAAATAGGAGATTTTCTAATTTTTTCCTGGATTTCTGTATGAACTGCAGCCTGGCTTAATTTACTGTATGCAATTGCTGCGAAACTTTGCAATGGGTCCACCACGTACAGGAGACATCATATTTTTATCACACGTGCTATCCAAGAAATCTTATACAGGGCAGTTCTGTATTAAATCAGGGCAATTTCTACTCTTCTGTGAGCTGCTCTGCTCAGTTTTGGACCTGTGTTAGTGTCTTCTTACTTGTTGTCTTGGGCTCCTGCCTTGTAAATTTACTGCTGGTGGAATCCAGCAGCCTAGATTGACCCACAGTGAATGAACTGAGCTTAAGTAGTGCTGGCTCCATACGAAATGTTCAGATATTTTGTTTTAAGACTTGCACTGAAATCTGTCTAGGGTATGTTTTAGTGTAATGAGGTGATTCTCCTTGCTCTGCCTTAGAAAGGGTTAATTGTGTTGTAATGAGCCCTCTGTAAGCTTCAGAAAGATCACTAGGCCCAAATTCTCTTTACCATAAAGAATAGGATTCAGGTGATTCTTCATGTGGGTCTGGGTCTCACTCTCACTTTTAGATAAAGCTCAGGAACAGTAGGAAAGATTTCCTGAGGCATAATCTGGGCAAGTTTCTTGGTCTTCTCGGTGTGAGGATATCAGCATATCCCTGATAAAACTTCCATATCTTTGATTATCCCCAAAACTAGGACACCCCAGAATCAGAAAATACTGGTTTATCTATCACTCCAGTGTGCTTATAAGTGGCAAGTCTTCTTTCATTCCAGTTATGAAGCTTTTTAAAGGACTAGATGATCATTCACCCATTATGGAAGAGCATCTTATGGTACCATCAGTGGTGGGACCTGCATTAATTGACCTGTTCCTTTCTTAGCCAGTCAGTGAAAGTAGCTCTTCTGGTGGCTGTGAGGACATGTATGTAAATTCAGTCACTGGTGACTGATTCTCCAGAAATAGTACTATTTCCATATGATCTCCTTTTGTACTCTTCCAAGATTTCTGTTGTGGTTATGATTGGTTTCTGTCCGAGACAGATGATTAGCATTGCCATGTTCTTTTCAGAGTTTTGTGCCCTCATATAACACATTGGATGTTAAGAGGACATATAACAAGTACAGACGAAGGCATTCCAACATATTTTTTCTAAAGACAGATCCAAAACCATTGAAATTGCCAGACTGGATAAGTGTTTCTGTCGTAGTTTTCTAATAGTCTAGCAAATTGAGTCTGCTATAACTGATCAAACTTAGGTCTGTCTTGATATCACTCTAAAAAGTATTTTGATCCCAGACAACACCAAGCCATCTGGAGCTTTATTCACATTTTGGTGTTATCCTGATGCTGGGGCGTCCAAAAAAGATGCAAGGTTTTGGCCTACTGTCAAGTAGTTTGAAACATTACATGAAATCTTCCACACTGAGCAGAGCATGAGGAATAAAAGCAGGTTTTTTACTAGTAATAGGGTGCCTTTGAAGTTGTTGTCTATATATGTATGCAGGTGTATCTGTATATATTTATGCATATGTATACATGTGCACATTCATTTTCCAGCCTTCTTTTTCTTTCTCTGGAGTTGCAGTGTACAAATCTATCCAGGTCCTGAGGTTATAGTATAAAGCTCTACCAGGTCATAATGGTTAGGCTTTGTGTTTGAAGTATTTTGTTCATGTCTGGTTTTATATTTTCAGAGGTTTTAGAATTTAGAAAATGTATTTACACACACCATTAGATGTGTAGCATGTAATCTAGTTCTAGATTATTACTGCTCCATACCTGTAAAGTTAAATATACATTTCTTCCGTTCTTATAGCAAATTGTAAATCTGAGCATATAGTATTTAAGTGACTCCACAAATAATTGGAATGTGGAAACAAAATAGGCTGAGTATACATTTGCATTTTGGTTCAGAGTACTGGATGTGAATTTGAAATAAATCATTGTTCCCAGTTACTATTCATCCCTTCAGTCACAGGCTGGTTTTAGAGCACACAAACCACATTCCTTTTTGATCTGAAGCTCTAGTTCAGGTGGGCACCAAAAGTATAGGGTCCTTCTGGAAACTGTGAGGTACATGTATGGCGGGGGTGTTTGGTAGGATAAATAAGATGCTATATAGTGCTAAAAATTCAAAGCTGCATATATTCTAAATGGAGTGTCATGAGGATCAACTGCTTTGATCTGCTCATCCACTGTCATTACACTAAATTGTAGAAATAACTGATGTAATAGCTAATACAGGCATAACTAGGTTTTGAAAGGAACACTAGCATGTTTCTGTAATGAAAGTGGAAAACTACAGACTAACTGTGTGTTCCATTGTGGAGATTTATTTCTGAGGTGAAATCTAATTATAACTATATTTCTGGAATATGGGCTGACTTTTGGCTTTTGAAATTTTGCTTGCTGAGATGTGGCAGGAAGTGTTCTGCTTGGTATACTTGGTGTCTGCCCAACAGTTAATGTTGTGGCATTATATACATATAGTGCCTTTTCTTTGAGTACATTATGAGAAAAAATATCTATTAGAGAAGTTCCAGTTTGTCCTCACAGTACATGGATAGTGGGATGAAAATTTTGATGAAACACTTGTTGAACTGTGGTGACATGGTCTGTTACTACCCATAAGGGCATTTTCCTCTATGCATTGTACCATATAAAGGGGGACAATCATCCACTAACTGACTCCTGCTGTCACGCGGCACAGTAAAAGGCAAAGTTCCCAGTACGTGATTTTTTATAGTTGCAGTTAAACAGTTAACATTTTTATGGTTTTGTCTGACAACTCAGTAGAAGATAGCAGTAAAAGAACACCATAGTTTGCTCTTACAATATACTAAAAGATGACAATATTCACTTTCATTTTGCTCTCTCCAGACTCAAATCTGAGCGATCCTTAAAAGTGCAGAGCAGTTACCATATCCATGAATAGGAGCTCCTTGCACTCCCCTCTTTGGTTGACCTCCTGTTGTCCTGTACACTTCAGAAAAATGTTACTATAATTTTTTACCACGACGGTAGAAATAAATCAAGTATCATTTTTACAACGATCTTTTGGAAACAATGGTTACAGTTTTTAAGACTGTGAGTTGGAATTCAGCCCTCATGATTTTAGACCTTGATTCTGTTGCCCATACATAGCTGTCTATTGACATCTGAAATGCTTTTGGGTGTCCCAAGCTGACCCTTTAGAAGGGCAGTGAAATTCCATAGTTCCTGCAAGCCTCTTGCAGATGCCCTGAATTTCCTTGGACCACTGAGGTGGCGTTAGTTAACACCACTTTGGCAGTTGAATCTTGCCCTGTTTGTCTACGACAGAAGTGTCTGAGCTACCTGTCTAGACATTGTTTAAAGCTAATGAATATCTTAGTATAATCAGTGAAGCTTAGGGCTTGTTCCTCTGACCTAATACTTCTTCAGGATAATATAGCTAAATATAGACTATATTCTAAATTATAATTAATACTGTTTTAATGGGTTTTCATTGAGTTATAGAGGAGTTTAGCATGCTCACTGAAATGTAGTTGTATTTAGAGAAATCTCACCTTGCAAGTCTGAAGATCAGTTCCTGAAATCTCTCAAGACTGAGAATGAATTAATGCCATTTCTTTGGATAGCAATTTAGTTACTAGCTTATGAATACAGAAGTTTAACTTCAGGCCCTAAAATTTCGTTCTAAAAATCAGTCTTATTAGATAGACATATATAACACATTACATAATGTCATTTTCATTTTATTCAGAAATCCTATTTGTACTGAAAGACTGTATTGCAAACGAATCACTGAGTACTGTAGTGTCAGTAATAGTAGACCCAACTTTTCTTCCTGTGAAAGGATTGGTTTTGACGTTAATTCTTATATAATACTTTTTGTGTGAGACATGAGGTTAGTGTACTTTCATAGTTAAACATTTTTATGAACAAGATAACTGTGCTTATATTAATTAGGCTTCAATAATACTGAACTGGATAATAGATAAAACCGAACGCTATGTGAAAAAAGCATCTCTTTTTTTTGCAGTCGTATTATATATTGTAAATGGTTCTAGTGTAACTGAAATCAAGCCACCTGTCTACAATCAAAGGGTGTAGCTCTAATTTAAATAAAGCTAGTGTGGCTTGAGAGTAAAAAGTTTTCAAACGGTGGTAGGAACAACCTGACCTTCAACTTCCAAGCAATGATGTCATCATTTGTAATTACAGTCTTTTGATGCTTAAGGAGAAGACTAATATGCACAGGCAAGTTGTATGAAGCACTAGTGTGGCCATTGCTGTAAATACTGAGCCTGCTTCTACTGTAAATATTTCAAAAATTGGGAGAAGTAACAGATTTTTAAGAGGCATTAAAATTTGGAAATTAAGATTAAGATGTGGGAACCTGTCTAATCCTGCAAGAAATTTAAGAATCACCATCTTTTTTCATATGTTCATGGTTAGTGGTAAATGTGATCATGATGGCATTGTAGCACTTTCTGTCCTTTAAGACCTTGTATGCTGAGCCAGTCAATCAACTAACAAAGCAAATTAGTAAGATTTGCCAGGATGTAAATCAGCATAGCTATTTTTATAGTCCACGCTAGATGAGTCCAGTTAATCCAAAATCTGAGTTTATCTAACCTTCTAAAAAACTACTTTGGTTATTCTGGACATAGAAAACATAACATAGTGTATTTTCTTTATCCTATTCTACTCTATTTCCTTTGCCCTGAAACAACGGAAATGAAGGATGGAAAGTCCTCGGTAACCATTTTTAAAAAATCAGAACAGGCTTCAATTATGTAATCCTTGTGACAGTTTCTCATGTAAGTTGGAGGCAGGAAGGAATATTGTTAGAGCATGCTGCAGTTCAGTAATTTTTAGCTGCCAGATGATCCCTGGAGCCTGGCGTTATCTGACTTGTACAGAAACATCTCAGCTTACTGCAACTTGAGCCAGGAACTAGAAGAGAATGACGGCCATAAATACTTCCCTGTTGGCCCCATCTATAGCACCAATCAGAAACTCAGCACGAGACCTAATCTTTCCTAGGTAAATTTGGTAGGTTCTCAAGTTTCCAAGTTATTTTTGCCATGAAATGTTCCACTGAAGCTTACAGTATTACCATTATGGTGACCTAAAGGGGAAAAAAAAATATGTTTGCTTTAGTTTTGTTACCAGAGAAAGAGAAAAGGAAATGAAAACACAATTATTATATCATTTAATTACAAAAGAAAATATATTCAAATCTATTCTTAATGAAACTATGAGTACCGTATACATAAACAGAGAAGCCGCCCAAATTGGTTGCAGGAACTAATTTGATGGCGATATTCTCTCTCTGATGGAGCAGACCCAGGTAGTAAATCATTATTGGTTGCCTAATGGGAAGATCCTACTGTGAAAATAAACAGCTGTCCGCAATAAAGAAATTGTTTACAAGAAACCATTACATGCCAGACACTTTATTCCCTTGAGAAAGGAGCGAAGGCATGAAATACTGAGCAGTTGGATTTTTTCGGGGATGTTTATTTCAAAGAAAAATATTTGGATTTTTTTATTGCAAACCTTTATTTTTAGGTTCTAAAAGCCTGTTCCTTTTTTTGTATTACCACTTTATTTTGCTTGGAAGAAAAGACTGCAACTACTCTTTTTTGAGATTGCTGCATATTATGTATGTTCCTGAATTGTTTATAGTTGTATGCACACACTGTAGCTGGAGGAGTTTTTCTGAGCCCTATCTAGTGGGGCATACACCAGCCCTGCCGCCCCTCAGGAATGTCTTCCAATAAAATTTCATTCCAAGAACATCGCTCCCAGTCGGTTCGACGCTTCTCAGGTGGGACCGTAGGGGCAAAACCTAGTCTTCAGCGACCTGTCGTTGAACAGGGTCAACAAGAAGTCTTCCCTGTGGAAAGACCAAAATCTTGTTCGTATAACTTGACTGCTCTGTTACCCTCTTCTGCTGCGTATTTAAGGTGTGGGCAAACTAAGCTAAGGTGAAAATTGACAAGAATGAAACAGTGGGCAGAAAACCGTATTTGTCACCATCAGCACCAATCCGTGTTTGTGACCGTCTGTCCTTTGAGTGGTGCGTCTTTGAGATACTCCTGCATCTGCAGGACTCCCTGATTTCGCTTGCAAGGTTTTCACGTGCTAAACAGCCGAAGGGCAGCTGTGCTGAAGCGCGGCCGCGCAGGCTCTGCGGCGACAGAAACGCAGGGGTGGCTGAAGTACCGGGGGGTTGTGTTCTTTATAGGTTTAGCTGTTTGTCAGGAGGGTTGTGTTCTTTATAGGTTTAGCTGTTTGTTTGTCAGACAATGGTTCTGTTTGTCCCTCGCACCAGTAAGTCAATGAGCGCCCTGAGTAGGCTTAGCTAGGCTCGTGTGGAACACTTCTCACTCCAGAAGTTGTTTCTTAGCTGTGTAGACGGTGCCTGTATTGCCGTGTGTCTCAGCAGCAGTACAGCCTCTTGTTTGGTATCTCCACAAACCCAGTGCAGGGCTCTGCCAAAGCAAGTCTCTGTTTCTCTCAGTCAAGGAGGTTCACTGATAATTATCTATTGATGAGTCTGTCCATAGAGTGAAAGAAGACGATATTTCATATTCTGGAGCAAAAGAGGATGAGACTTTCAGCTGAATTAAGATGCTCCTAACATTCATATTTAGCCTTCATCCTCACTATGAGATTTCCAAAGAGTATGGCAAGGCCTTGGTGGGGTGTCTGGTCAAATCGCTGCTCCTCCTTTGATGAGCCAGGCTGTCGAATCACAGGATACACATTCACATGCTGCATGTGAACAGTTTTACAGTTAGATACCAGGTCAGACTGGAAAGCCTGAGAGAGATATAAGGCTTTCTGGAATGCCATCCAAGTTGTTCCATGTCAGGGATGTTATTATGAGGATTCACTTTAAGTTCCTTTCTAAGGCTGTGTAAAAATTTGTTCGATTCATGTTAACACACATGTATTACTTTCTGAATTAAATTAATTCAGATCCAAGATTTCTGCACACACTTGCGATGATTCAGGAAGAGCCTTTCCATGTGTACAGACTGCATACCTGAAGGACTGGCGGTTCTGATGAGATACTTTTCAAAAAAGTTGGAGTTGTCTGTTTCTGTGACAAGGAGGGTTCACTTTGTCAGACATCAGGTAACATCTGAGGTTATCTACAGGATGTCTGCCAAACTGCCACCTGAACATTTGTTTACACATTCATTAAGCGTAACAGTATTGCTGAAACTTTCCAGCCTGGTATTTGCTTTAGAAAAACAGTTGGTGGGTCTGTATTTGACTAGAAACTTTCAGACTCATCCAGATATGTAGTGTTTCTGCAGGAGTATTTCTTAGAATCGTCTGTGCTATGAAAGTCTCTCTAAACTGGAAAGGCCATCACGTTTATGTTCTTGCAAGTATTCCTCTTTATCCTGAGTTAGCTATGTTAATGTAACTGGGTATTTCCTTCCCTTTGATACCTCTGTTACGCTTCTAAGAATTCTTTCAGGTCAGTAGGACTGAGAGGGAGAAGCTTCTGTCCTTGCTTTCACAGAGGCATTTGTGACTTGTGCAGATGGACGAGCTCATGTGTGTTCCTGCGGAAGTTGGTTAGGCAAAAATTCTCCAGCTTACAGCACTGGAGCTACTTTTGTGTATTCGGAGTTTGTTTTTTTCCGGAGTGGATTTGCCCACAGAGTGAAAGCACATATTGGAGATCCACCTCAATTGCAAATAAATAGGCTTTCTTCTGGGAACTCTGCAGGCAGTCGGTTGAGGCCCACAGACATGAGATTTGAATGGAATCATTGTCTTAATGCAGAGCTGCAGGTGTTACAGCACGTTTAGGAACATGAAGCCCATGTCTTTGTGACCCACAAAGAAAGGTACTCTGTAGATTCACAGACACCGTAAAGACCACCATAACCCTGCACAGGCAATGGCATTTTCCCCAGAATCCAAACTAAAGGATTTCTTTAAAAATACAATTCTAAAGGCACGAAGAAATGTGGAGCTTTTGGCCTCCTGCTACGTCATTCTGGTGCTTGGTTACCATCCCAGCTGGGAAGCTATGCCTTATTTCATAGTCCTCTCTATCCTCTGACCTGATTTTCCCTAACTTTACATTGTTCAAGCAGCATTAAGAACATTTAAAGAGGTAAGAATGATATTTTAAGTCCTTTTGATGGTCCTTCACAGTGCCATAAAATGGTAACAACATCACAAAATATGTCCGAACAGCACTTTCCCATGTACCGGCAGGTATGTAGATGTTTTTAAGCCAGCTGTAGGTTATCTAGCTGGGATACTGCTGGAAAGGTAGCTACTGCAGTGCAGAGCTCTATGGAGGATGCAGATTTAATCTGAGAAGCTGGGTATATTTTTGTGTAATTAATCCTTGCTGATCAGTTGCTCACAGTGTCCAGGGAAGTTGTCACTGGTAGCTATTAGCGTGCTCTGCGTCAAGTATGGGTTTATAGAACTTCTTGAACAGGGTTGTACTTGTTAGGATTTTCCAGGATGTGATATGCGTTACCTTACAAAGCTCCCTTTCAAGTCACCCCTCTTATAGTGATAGTACTTGGATTCACAATCGGTGATTCAGGGTAACGAAAGTAAAAGATTTGTGTTTGGTTTGTGCCTCATTTTATTTAGGTATTAAGAGAGTGCTATATCCTGCTTTAACACAGAATGAATGTTTGAGCTGACAAAATAAGTGTAGATATGCAATATATTCCTTACCAAATACATTTAAATTATAATAGGTTCTGTAAGTTGAAATAGTGTTCTGAGTAGCTTTCCGTTTTCAGAATAATTTTTTATTTTAAAATGTATGAAGTATTTGTAAGTTCACATAAATGCTATTTTTATTCACAGATAATGCACCTCAGGTAGCAATTACCGCACCAGGATCTGGTAACCATAGAAACAGCTCTACAGGCCCAACACCTGACTGCTCTCCTCCATCACCAGACACGGCGCTTAAAAATATAGTGAAAGTTATACGTCCTCAGGTAGGTGATCACCATAAGCATCCTCTTATTAGTTGTATTTTTCATTTTAAAAGCAGGCTATGATGCATGTATTCTAAGAGGATGTTATCGCTATACACATATGAATAAGTCAAAGATAGATAAACAGAACACAATATTTTTTGTACTTAGGAAGCAATCTTGATAGCAGGAGAAGACAGAATATTTTATGAATGACCCCAACAATGTACAGAGAGACATCAGTGTGTTTTTCTTACAGTACTAATGATGAATGAAGTCTTCATGTAATATTTTGTATTTTTATGCACTATTAGATTTCTTCCAAGCTTACGTTCTGTTTTTATCAGTAATAATTCCCTTTTACTTTTTCAGGTTTTCTTTCCTTTCTGTATCTCTATTTACATGGTCCCATAATGTTTCATACCTTCTTTAGTTTACCTTCTCGTATAGCATTTCTTCCTAACTATATGTATTTCTAATAGTGTTTGGTAAACAAGATGCTTAATGTGTGGAAAACTTGAGTGCGCCTTGTAATTCTTTAAGGAATACAGCCTTTTAAAATAAAAGCTTTAAAAAAATAAACCTTAGAACTTGATTCAGTAGTATAGAGGTAATCTGCATAGAGGAGTTTACTTTTCAAATCACAGGATCATAGGATAACATAGGTCAGAAGAAACCTCAGGGGATTATCTAGTTCCCCGCTTAAAAAGGCGTGATGTTAGGTGTGTCAGAGCTAGCTGTGACAACTACACTCTGAATTGACTAATGGTGAAACTTTTTTTGGTGTGAGCCAAAAGACCTTCTATTCCTCTCCTACCAGTTATTGGGTTCAAACGCAGCCATCTGTTCTTCATTGCTGAGCTGATCTGTGCGACTGAGCTACTTCGATGCTAGTGGATGCAGGCTTTGTATCATCAGTATGTTGCTAGCATTTGTTTTACTTGAGAAGTAAGCTGATGGATACAGGATATTTGGTAAGAATTATATAGGACAGATTGTTTTATTGCCGCACAAGTGAGCGTGTTACAGTGATGAGGTGGATCTTCCTTTCGGTACTCGTTGGAGCACACAGTTCAGAAGGTCTTGCGGAATTAAAGGTAATTCCTAGGTGCACCTGCCATTTCTCTGTAGGAGCCATTGGTTTCCTATGGCTGACGCTGTCAAGGCACAATAATTCTGATGACTGGCTGGTGCAGACCATCCCTCTTTGACACTACAGTAGTTCGGGTTCCACATCCTGGTTTAAATCTAGATCGGAGGGGGTCTAAAATCACAGCTGCTTCTCCTTTTCTCTTTTTATAGTTGTTTCTCATTTTGCTTGTTCCTGTAGTCTCTCTGTCCCTCCCACCCTACATCAGTATAGTACTGAAATGCCTCCTTCCCTCTAAGCTGTTTTTTATAGTAGGCGGCAAGCAAACAGAAAGGTATTGGAATATTGATGGAACAAGCTGTTGTGCGATAGCTTATTGAAAATAGCATTTTAAAAGCTGTTTCCATCATGATATTGCCAACAGATGGACCCAGAACACTGAATGGTGATGTTCTCCTGCTAGTTAACTCTGAATGGATTCAGCAGATTCTGGGGAGCTATTTTCAAATTTAAATCGTACCATTCACTGACTCCCAGTATTATCATTCTGCAGAACAAAAGCTAGCTGTGTGATATATATGGTCAGAACTTTACCACGTTTGCTAAAATGTCTCTCATGTGGACCTATATGTGGCATACTTCCCACGCAGAAAACGACAACAGAAAGGCACGTGTAGGCTAGTGCTTAATGTATGTTGTAAATCTATGCTATGCATGAGAAGTTGGATACACTATAGCATTCAGATCCCATTATGCTTCTCCTTTCTCCATGTGTTTTATGCACATTCCTTCAGTATTCTTCCTTTTCTTTGTTTTTGTTGCTTACCTAATCACCTCTCCCTAAGATCTCAACCCAAGAATTTACACAAAGAAGCTGCAGATATTTGCAATGCGGTGTTTGCAAACCGTTAGTGTTAATTCTGCCTGCACATTTAATTCCTTTATTCCATGCCTGCTGCATTCAATTACATGGCAAGCTCTTTGAAGGTTAACACAATGGGATTCTATTCTTGCCTGACCTCTCACCACTCATGTAAAACTAATGAACAGTGTTACACAATGCATGCAAAATAATTAATGTTCTGTTGTCTGCCAGGGCCTCTTTGCACTTTCCTAGCAAAACAAACAGATTTTAAACAGATCTAAACCAGGGATCATATAAATTTCCAAAACAGCTGTCACTCCTTTCCCCTTTTCATATGTCTTGTGCATCCAGCACAGGAAGGTGCCAGTGAAAGGCAGAACGGGAAACTCTTCAGCAGCCAGTTTTGCACTAGGCAGGCTTTGGTAGCTTGGATGAAACTGCCAGGGAAGCCTGGCCTTTCAACTCCCAGTGTTATTTCCATTTATAGCCTTACTTATCTTTCCCGGAGGGTTGTGCATATAATGGTTTACCCGCAGCGAGGAGAAACACTGCGTTTCTGCGTAAGCAGCGGCAGAGGGGACCAAAGATTCCTTCCTCCCGCCAGCCTGGGGAGGGCAGGAGGTGGCAGAGAGAGGAAGAAGAGAAACCCAGAGAGCTGAGTTTGAAGGCAGAGGGGGGGGTCATTCCGCCTCCTGCTTTCTTTGGCCTTTTCTTTCGAAGACTGCGTGCCAGCTCACACGACGGCAGCGCGTCCGCGTGCTTCAGCACATGGCAGACTTTGAAGATGTTTGTATGAACGTGAGGTTTAGCACAGCACAGCGGGCTCTCCTCTCCCCTGTTCCGGGTGCTCACACGTACCAAACACAGCGCGGGGGGGGGACCCCGTCAGCTCCCCCTGCTGCGTGGGGTCCCTGAAGAGGAGGGAGGCTGTGACGCTGCACTGCCAGCCCGTGGGGTGGAGGTACCACAGCTGGGAAGTGCGAGGCTGGAACAGTCCCATACACGAAGTGTGAATCCTGAGGGGTCTGGGTCATGGACAGTCAAGGGATTCCTCAGAGTGCACTCAAAACTTGTTTTGTCTTTTTTCTTCTAGTTGTCTTTTAACCTGGCTGTAATTATTCCCCTTCTTGTATTAAAAGCGTGCCACTGCAAACCTGGCTGGGAATTTCTATTTTCCCCCAACCTTCCACTCACTTTTCTGGAAATTTATCCTTTCTTCGGTTAATTATGATGAATTTTGAGGAGAGAAACCTGCAGTTTGTTGTGACACTACCACTCATCCCCTATGAGATCCCTTTGCTCTCTAAAATCCATCTAAAACTCTCTTTGGATATGCTTCAACTATTCAATTCAGTGTGCCATTGCTAAAGCTGAAGCCTATTTTAACTGAAACGGTGTCTCTCCCTGGCACGGTGCAGCACTCTGGAGAGATCCTCGGATCTTGGAAGCAGTATTAAGTTCGGTGGCCCTTTGCCACCCACCTCGAGTGCTTCCAGTCCTGAAGCTAGCACACTTAACAGCAATTCAGGGATCTGCGTGCTCTTTCATCTGTGTACCTTAGCTACGGCTTGTACCTGTGATCTCACATTTTGCAAAGACGTGTCTCATTTTCAAATTTTCACAGGGTCAGTCTCTGAAAAAGAGGGTTTGTTGAAAAGTTACATATATGCAGATAAGAAACAGAATTTAGTTCAGGGTTTGAATTGCTTGATCTTTTTTTTCCAGATTGTCCAGATAAGCCTTAGTAAGTTTTTAACTCATGAATTCCTAATTAATGAAGACGTTGAGGTGCTGGAGCGTGTCCAGAGAAGGACGACGAAGGTGCTGAGGGGTCTAGAGAACAGGTCCCATGAGGAGCGGCTGAGGGAACTGGGGCTGTTTAGCCTGGAGAA
>JANXJC010000064.1:15075028-15089204 GCA_027564655.1 Leptodon cayanensis | reverse complement strand
AGGTTTAGATTGGGTATTGGGGAAAAAATGTCTTCACTGGAAGGGTTATCAAGCACTGGAACAGGCTGCCCAGGGAAGCTGTGGATTCACCATCCCTGGAGGTGTTCAAAAAATACGTAGACATGGCACTTCAGGACATGGTTTAGTGGGCGTGGTGGTGTTGGGTTTGTGGTCGGACTCGATGATTTTAAAGGTCTTTCCCAACCTAAACGATTCTACGATTCACGTTAAAGACACATGCCTCTGTGAAGCATGCTAATGGCACATGGGAGTAAAAATGAGATGTGGCTGGAGACCAAGTAGGTTAGTGAGTTAACTGAAGTCCTCTGAAAGTTTAGGCTCTCTTTCAAGTTTTAATTTAGTTATGTTAGTACATATGGTAAAATATAACTTACCTTATCAGACTGGAATTTTAGAAAGTAATAGTAAAATTGAGCTAGTTCTACCACATTTCCTGTAGCTGTCAGTCTGGATGAAGCCTGAACAAAATTGGACTACATGTGATGCTTCATCTATTTTTTGTATTAGCCACTCAATTTAATAAGACTCTCCTTATTTATTTTTTCAGCTCCATTTGAACAAGTAAACTATATACATAGAGGGAGAAAGAGCACCTTTTTTCCTAAGGCTGTTTCTTTTGCCAGTGTTATTCACTCGTGGGTCATTGGCCAGTTCTCATAAAATTGAATTCTGACTTCTTGCCTTTTAAATTCTTTACTGAATGTAATCCAGCATTTGCATATTCTCTTTTTGTCTTTCTAAGATAGGTTTCAATGGCTAGCTGTAGGTACAGGTTTTGATGTCTAAATGTGGATTATTTAAAAGCGAGTTGGATTTTATCTATCATAAATTAGTATTCTCCCCATTTTATGTGAATAACCCAACTCCTTAAGAGTGTTATTTCAATGATATAAAGAGGGCTTCTGCTAGAAAGACAAAGGAACAGAGAATTTAAGTGTTTCTGAGATTTCATTATCTCATTCTTGCTGATTTTATTGCTAAGATCTGTAATAATCTATTAATTATAATATGGGTTTTTTTCTCGTGGGTTTGGATGTACTGTCTTTACATTAGAAGTAATTTTTTCTATTTATCTTTTTTTAACCTCTTTAAGCAAAGTTACAATTCCTTCTATGGTTCATTGTTCCTCTGGCTAAGACATCTAGCAATATAATAGAAGGTAATAGTTTAAACGTTAGAGGAAGGAAGGAATTGTCTCATTTTTCTGCAAGTGGTAGTGGAATCCTGCAGGACATCTGTAGCCTCTGATAGACCTATCCCATTTGTTTGGGCTACCAAGTGTGCTTGACTAATGTATAACTGTTTTGTGCATGCACAGTGAGCCTGGTGTGCCTATGTAGATGCACTTACTTAGGTATAGGGAAAGACAGGGACCGTGAGGTTCCACCCCCTCTAGCAGCCTGGACGTGAATGGACAGACCAACCATAGGAGATACGTGCTCCAGAGCCTCTCTAGTTGACCTAAAAAGTGATAGTAATTTACATTCAAGGAAATTATATCTCGTGCTTTTTGCATCTAGGTGCAGGAATTACTCTGAATAAAAACAAACAAACAAAATCATCCTAGAGGCAGCTCTGGAGAATGACAGTTCCTGAAACTGAATTTTCAGAACTAATTGTTCCACGAACAGAATTTTCAAGTGGATTAGTGTCACTATTTCCCCATGGTGAAATAACCCAGTTTCCTCCCCTATGCCAACACCCTACTGCAGTACCCTTAGTTCTTCCCAAATGAAATGCATCCTTTGTCCGGCTTAGCTTGAGTTGCCACGTGCCTGGGCTCAAACTTAGTGAAATTCCCCCTGCAGGCTGTTGCACCAGTGCACAAATGCGTGAGAACTCTGAGATGGATCTACTGAACTTGTTTTGCAACACAAAAGATCTGCTTTCTTACATTTTATCATAAAAAAAAAGGGCTAGAGAACACAGTTATGTGATAAATTCTCACCACTCACTTTCTGAACGAGATCACAGGACAGCCGGGGTGTACGGGCCCTCTTCCTCTAATGAACTACTTTCTGTGCTCAGTCCAAGTTACACCACCTCAGCCAGTCAGGGAATAACCAGGAAAATCACCACGGAGAAGTACCGTGCAGGCACACTGTGCTTTCTGTTCGGGTGAACACTTCTTTTTCTGGTGTGTTTTGGGGTTGGACTTTGTGCACCCACGTGCAGTGTCCATGCTTAGCACAAGAGGCAGATAAGACTTAAAAAAAGGCTTTACTGAGAGTTCTGATTTTGTGGAGGATCAAAGCCATCATCTCCAAGGTAAAAGCCACCCTTGTGTACGTGATTTTGTGAAGTTTTGAAAGGTGCTGAGTATTCCCAAAACCCACTAAAATAAAGATGTATTCTATGGTCCGCAGATGGGCAGTTTTAGCCTTCATCATTAGTGTGCCTGGTCTTGAGACTTCTCCTGTGTTATGTGGAGTTTCCAAGGTGGCATATATCCATTAGGGCTGCAAGCACTTTAAGGTAGTTGACAACAGTCACGTTGATTCTAGGTGTGGAGATATAGTTCAGAAAATTCTACATATATTTTGTTTGTAAACCTTTAAAGTGTCTATGCAAATCTACTGCACCCAGTTTGATATCTTCTCATTCTAATGATGTTGAAATGAATAAACGAAGAAACAAACAGATAAATAAAGCTCCTAAATAGTCCTTAAAAAAAGGAAAATGAAGAAGTAGAAGATGTACTGTCAATGCTATTAAGATGTGATGTGTGACTGAAAATAGGACAGACATTATGAAATTCTGTTATCCTGAAATACTGAGTACCAATTACAAAAAACCGTTACGATTGGAATTGTCTCACAGGACTGATTCTTTTCCCCCTGTATTACTGCAGAATTAATGGGTAGAAGACATGTAACAGCTCCAGAGGAGGGTATTTTTTTTAAATTTCCTTAGACCATAATGGATACTTTGTGACTATTTAATAATAACATTAACCAAAATATTATTAAAGAGATGCATTGTAAAAGATCTCTTTTGACAAGTAACTATAAAACATAATTCTATTTAGATTATTTTAATAAGAGCTGAGATTATATGAAAACATAAACACATCTACCCAATACACAGTACTGATGAAAATAGCAAACAGTATGTGTGAGTGCCTTTAATTGCAGTTCAACAGGATACTAAAGCACGAGTATAAAGTAAAGCAGAAGAACACTCTTTATTGTCAGGAGTGTTATGTTTTTAGAATATCACTTCTACACGCATGTGTTTTCCTGGTTGAAGTTGGTTGCTTACCTGGAAAGGTTCTCTAGGTTGTGTTTCCTGATTCAATATAAACATAAATAATACAGAATAATTGAACATTTTTCGTATTTGAACTTGTAACGGACTAAATTGGTGAAATAGTGAGCATAAAGATAGTTCAGATACTGAAAGGTAGATATGTACATCTCCACTAGTAAAATAAACTTCTGAGCTCTGGAAGGTTGTCATCTATATTGTTGAATTGTTAACACAGTCCTGGGTATAGTTTTGGCCCTTTACAATTCTCTCTCTCCAAAAGTATCAACTGTCAGGCCTGATTTGGAATTCGAATGGGCCAAGGACCATTCCTAGTAGGTAATTCTGCTTTGAAGACCCTGCTCTGAAGACTAATGAAGTTTAGTTGTAAGAGTGTGAACCAATCCATGCCAATCGCCCTGCCCTAGTACGTATAATGCTTGGAAACGGTAACACGCTCGGACTACTTCGGAGTAGTATGAGACACACGTGTAATGACTGACAAAGCTGGCTTTGGTGCAAAGAATGAAGGAAGCATCATCTCTTTGGGATGGTTTTGTGTTTGTACAATCTCCACAGCTACAAAAACCTTGACCCCTGACTACATTTCCTGGACATTATGGTATTCCATATAGTAAATAATCTTAGAGTTATTTAGGACCTATCCCCAGAGATCTTGGTAAATGTAATTTAGAAGTGGCTTTGGCAGATGCAATCCAGGAAACCAAGGTACAAGACTCCAGTAAGTGACTCGTTAATTGCTGGCTACATATTCTGCCAGTAAGTCTGGAATTTAACTCCGGATTCTAACAAATGAAGTAAGGTATCCAGAGTGTGTCGACATGTGAGGTGGGATTCAATCTGAGACAAAAACACCTGTGGTTTTGTCTCTGTATATCAGAATCTCTGACTGATTTGGATGTCAAATCTCCCATCATGCTCAGGAGAGATGTAGGATTCAATTCAGCTGCCTAAAAAAGAGCCATCTAATGTCACCTGAGGTGCCACAAAAGTATCTTTGACGTGCACACGGAGGCTGTCAGGTATGATATAGGACATACATAGGAGAGACCTGCACGCTTCTGGATGGCAGCCGGAGGCCGGGTGGGATGCCCCAGGGAGTCTCCAGGGATGGTAGATACCCACGGTAAGGCACGCGAACTAATACCAAGGTGACTGGAGTGAGGCAAGTTGCTCTCTTGACTCTATTGATTGTATTGACTAGATGTCAACTGGCTGTAATGGGAGCTTAGATACCTAGTGTAGATGTAAATAGCTATGCTGTAAATTTAGTTATCTAAATCTGGAACTGAATTTAATCCTAACTGTAGAAAAAACCTTTTTTTTTTACAGTTTTTTTGCAAATTGTACTTTAGAGAGACACAGACAGGGATGCAGTCAACACAAACTGGTTTACTGCATCTCTCGTAGCATATATTAATGAACAATTAGCATACTTTAACAACATAACATTTTACAGGAGCCAGCAAAGGTGCAAAAGGCTCCTCTCGTTAGCTGCAAAAGCTCAGATGCTAGATTCCTGTGTAATTATGTAGAAAATTATTGGCACATATTGACAGATGGACCTTGTTAACTCCAAACGATATAGTGGAAGTGTTATGCTGTAGAGCACTAGAGGCTGTGTGAGGTTCGTGCAGAATCCTTGGATTGGAAAGACATATTAAACTGCGATATGTTTGTCTGAATTAATAATAATAATGTCAAAGCCCCAAATAATATAGGAGGTATTCTGTATCTCTCAGGTCAACAGATGGTTGTATGTTAGCACGAACAAACAGAAAACATGTTCCTAACTTCCATAATCATCTTTGAAAATCACTCTAGACTTATTTTATATTACTAACCCGTGTCTCCAGAGCAAATCGTAGCTATTTATCAACAAACACATTTTCAGAATATGTGAGCATTTGCAAATGAAACTGATCTTTAAAAACACTTCAGAACAGTTTGGGGGTTTTTTTTGGTTTGTTTCCCCCCTCTCTCTGCCCCCTACCAAGACCTTGCAGGTGTTTTTGTGAAACTTTTGAGAGATGATACAGTAGTTATGGTGTAGTGAAAGAGCTGCTCATCCATAAGTTAGTAAAAGGCCATATGATGCGTCAGGTGCTGCAATTCTGGCTCCCGGAAAGGGGCACACAGTTGAAGCAGTGGCTGGACACCTGACCGGACAAAGGCCAGAGCAGTTTTTGGAGATGCTTAGGAAGACTGAGCTGGACCATCCCAGCTGCCTTTTTAGGTAGGTACTGTCTCACTTTAGGAATAATCAGAGATCCTACACATCATGTTACTTGAAGCGTCACCTTTTCAACTCAGAAGCTGAATTCCTGGAAAACCACAAAGACCCCATTGCTTGGGAAAAGGCCAAGAACGTGTTTCTAAATGACCAGAGATCTTTTTCAGTTTTAGAAATAATTAGGTCATTGATGAATTTGTTGTCTAGCAAACGTGTGCAGTTTAGGTTTAATTAGTAAAATATGAATATTTTTGGTCTGATCAGAGACTCACTTTGGCTCGGGTCCCAAACAATGACTTTACCCAGACTGTTTGATGTTGGAGTCTATCCCTGTTCATTGAACTCTTCCATGAAATTACTAGCCCTAGGAATCAGCCTTTCAAAGCAGATGCTGTTTTTAATTATTAAAGAAAGTAAATCCCTTCAATAGACCGTAGATGATTTCCAGATGAATGCCCAAATTTACCCTTTGAAATTTTTCTCAGTTTTAACAGGACACAGTTAATTCACATGGTGACCAACACAACTTTAACAATCAACATTATGCAAACCTGAGTGTATTCAAGTTTTTGCCTGTCATTCTGATAAAAAGAGTGAATTTTTCCTAAAACCAGTCTAGTTCTGTGTTTGTAACACAAATGTTGCAGGGCTCATAACCTAAAAATGATATAGTCCTCAAACAAAACTGAAGTTACTCCGCTGGGATAGATTGTATTTTAACACGTAGTTCTAAGTTAGGGATGGTGAATAGCTTCATGGTCTGAGGAAGATATTATGGCTCCCAGGGCAATAATTTGGCCTTGATGCTAATAAGTAGCAAATTCCTGACCTTTACAAATATTCTGACCTGTTAAGCCTGACATGCTAAACCAAGAAGAGTTAAAGCACCCTTTACTCTCTTTCTCTGTTTACTTTTCCCAGCTTCAGTTATCTAAGGCAGCAGCTCCTGAGATGTTTTTCACTGTTGGGAAATAAATATACGGACAGCTATACACCTGAATGCAGGGCCTCCTGTATTTTGGAGGAGGCATTTAATGTTTCAGATCACTGGTCTTGAAGCAGCAAAGAGCATCGTGGTGTTGGGATATTTTGAGTATGGAGCCAGGTGAATGCTGCAACAGACTATTTAGCACGACAACGCGACCCAGCAGTGGTCTGTGGCTTATAGTCCGTGACACGGAGCACTAAGGTTACGTCTACATTAATAAGTAGTGCAGTGCAATGGGAACGGATCTGTGTAGTGAAAAAGTTGTTGCTGCCTTGATGATCACACTATATAGATTGCGTTGGGTTTTATTTGGGCTAGCTTTAGTGTGGGCCTATGGTGGAAAGGCCATACGGAGTTGGAGCACGTTTTGTACAATCCTGTAATGTACCTTATGGTGTAGATCCACCCAAAAGGAATGAGTTTCTCATGCTCTGAAGCTGCTCTGCAATCCAAAGCACAGCCATTAAGTGGAGTCAAAGAAGAGTTTCATTTCAAAAGTAAGTGTTTGGTACAAACTAGTATGGAGTTTTTCACTATTCCTTGAAAACTCATGAAGATAGTTTGATTTTCATGTATGTTTTTTTAAGCTGACAGTTTTCCCCTAAGCTTTTAGACATTTCAGTCTTTGAAAATTTAAAGCAGCCCTTCATAAATTGAATAAACAGCAGAGGGTTGCTTTCGAGTGATGAGTGCTTGGTATTATTTTGTAATTTCATTATACAGGCATCAGCGGTCTAATTGCTTTGCAAGATGTACCCAGCAATGCAGCTGGTGAAGAGCTCCCTTTCTTATCAAAAGATGATTGCAATTATTATATGCAAGGCTGTAAAGCCCTATTTTATTTTGAATTAAATTGATTAGAATGAAGACATGCATTTTTTCTAATGAAGATTAATCCAAATTTTGGAAGGAAATTATCTCTACACACCACAGCTTGTCATATGAAATGACTTTTACCAGTACAACCTTTGAGCCAGATAAAAACAGTAAAAAGAGAGAAACTGTAGGTAAATTTATTAAATGTCAAGTAATGAAAACGATACAAAAAAAATCTGTATTTTTCACTCCAAACTTCTGTTTTTCTTGTAGCCCAAGCAGCGCACTTCAATAGTATCTTCTCTGGAATTTCACCGAATGAATCACAGCCACAATTATTTTGACATCAACTCAACCATTGGCTGTACAAGTTTTGTTTCTACTCCTGCAATCAGTCCAGCTAATTATTCCTTTGGATCTCTGGAATACAGTGTTGAAGAGAGAGAACTTCCAGGTATAGAAAAAAAAAAGCTTACTTTGCCTATCAACAAAGCTTTATAAAACTATAGGTCTGTGGGTTTAAGCTGGAATTGCTGTTGTATTTCACTACCAAAGACATTTATCATAAATACACAAAATTATTCCTGATTTTTTTTCTGCTGCTCAACAAAGGGTTCTTATATTTCATGACCAATATTATTAAAATATACTTTTTCGTGAATGTTCTATTTTGAATAAACCAAACCTTGTTTTAAAGAAATGCCTAGAATTCAGGTATTGTAGTTTTTGAAATTATGATGTTTTGGGTACACTTCTACTTTCATCATTGTGTGGTCAGTGTACTCTAATATGATTTTTTTTTAATGGAAAAGTGTAATTAGAAATCATTATGTAACCATCAGTAAGGATGAGGACAGGGAGATTTCTAAGTAACCTGACATTGTTTCTGCAGTAGTAATGGGATTCTCATTAAAGCAAAACTTTAGAGTGGTAGTGTGTTTGTAACTGTGAAGGTTTTATCTGTATATAGAGGTTTACATAATGAAAATGCTTTAAGAAGGATTAAAATATTTTCTTCTTCGTAGATCAAAACTTCAGGACCAAGAAAGTGTCAGTATACAATGCATTTAGTTACTTCTGTCCTTTCAAATTTCATATGCAAGTTGCTTTATCTAGGCTAAGCTTGTAGCAGAATAGTATAGTATTTGGGAAAGCTGATATATTGAAACAAATGTCTTTGATAGCTATTTTTTGTGATCTGCAGATGGAGTTGTTTCTTCTAAAGGGATACTGTATTTAAAGTATAAATAGAAGTAGATTACTGTAAAAAATAATGCAAATGTTGAAATTAAGTAGAAACTTATCAATTGGCTTCTGTAGCATTGGTCTTCAAATGAGGTGAATCCTCTATATTTCGGGTTGGCAGGGTCTGAAAATTCTGAAAACTGTTGCTTTTAAATGATCAAAAAATAATTTCATACATCAAAGCAAAACTATATTGTTAAAGAACTGTCGTGAAATAAGTTAAGAGTGAGAAATCTTATCTGTTACGTTGAAGAAAGTTAAAATTATCAGAAATTATTCATATTGTTTTTCTTGGACTAGCTGTGTCATTATCTTGAAAACTAAAAGAATGTGCTTATATTCATGGATATAGCAAATCTTCTCAAGCCTAACCCAAATAATTCATTTGAACGGTATCTTTTATTCCCGGGTCTGGGGTAATTTGATTCTTTAGCCTTTTGGGTGTTTTTTGTTGTTCTTGTTTTTTCTGTTGCAAATTCTCTTCAGTGATTACAATTTTATTCTGGGTAGTTTAATGATACTAAATATGTCTTGATGTTTAAAAGCAAAAATAAGAAAACAGAAAGAACATTCACTGGAGCTAGATAAGGAACTTCTCCAGATTTCTGCTGTTGCACAGTTCTCGTTAAGTTCTTCATAATATGTGGATTTCCTTTACTTTTATCTTCCTTGGTTAGATTTACAATGGACTGCACTCAGTAACTTTTAATCACTGCATTTCATTTAGTCTGAAATTGGAACTATAATCTCATGCTTATTAGAACTGTACATTTCTAATTTGTGGATGATTTGATTTATGGATTGAGTGGAAGCCGAATTTCCTCTTGTCTCTGCCTAGAAAGCTAAGAAAAAATAACAAAGGCAGAATGACTGGTTCTGATGTTCTGGGAGTCTTCTACAGGTTTTTCAAGAGTACAGTTTACCATAAGTAAATCATTAATTTACCATCAGTAAATGAAATAATTATAGTAAAAGTGCAATCCCCCCCCCCCCCGATGGTTTCTATCCTAGAATTATTTAAGTAATATATAGGATCATAGATTAGACACAATCTTAGTCTGAATGAAAAAAATGACATTTTATTTTATTCGTTAAGATCCTTTCAACTCCTTAATGATAGATGATGCACTGTAATTCTACAAGAGACAAGGAGTACTAATGTGTAAAGAGAACAGCAAAATCCAGAAAGAACGGATCAAAATTGTCTCTCTTGGAAGTTTCTGAGGCTTGTGTCTTACCTAGGTTGTTAAAAGCAGAACCTTGGATACAGATGGTCAGCAAGGAGTAGCAGAAGGAGTGTTCTGCTACAGCTTTTTCTCTGCTTTAGCTAGCTGTTGTTTCACTGAAAAGTTCCTCGTTCCTTTTCCAGATCTACAGTGACAATTACAATTCGTCATATGTCTTGATTATAATCCTCTGAATTGCCAACTTGTTCTGAAAATTCATGGAAGATCTATACCTTAAAAGAATGTTTAGTTCAATAATAATTGAGGATTTGTGTGCATTTCAGTGTTTCCTTCTGTGTTATATTCTTGGGCATTTATGTGTGTCTTTTTTTTTTTTAAAAGCATCATCAGCAAAAAGCAACAAATTATTTTATCATGCTTATTGAGGTCAAGGGTCTTCTGGCTGACCAGAAAGAAACCGTAGACAGAAGGAACCCAATTTCATAGTAACTGCAGCTAGTAGTTTTCTGTTGCCTTCTTTGAAACAATCAAAATGCTTTTTAAAGGATTTCTAAATCAGGAACTGCCATCTAAATAAGGCATTAGTATTTCCCTACTCGATTTCAGTGCTTTTATGTTTTCTTCAGGAAACTTGCAATGATTCATTATCATTCAGATCAGAGTGGGAGATGAATACAACAAAATAGTTATTCTAAAATCTTCATGATTTTACCTCTACGTCAATAGTCTGCTGCCAAAGAAGAATCAATCTCTTGTAACTTTTGGTGGATTAGAGAAAATTCCTTTTTGTATTTGGAGATCTCAGTTTTTACTCTTGGTGTTTGCTAATTCCCTACGTCCCCTGATTTGAAACAGGGATCCTGATTTTCAAGAAGTGTATTTCTATCAAGTAGAAAACCACTGAACTCTACCACAGCACTATATTATCCAACTGACAGCATATGACAACATTTTCTGATTAATTAGCTGGATAACAGTCCACATGTAATGGTAAGTATATGCTTCAGCTTTGGGATCAGATGCCCTTGTGCTATAAACAAAACCATGTATGTTGCCTGCATGGATGGCAGAAGATACCTTAATATCAGGTTGCCTGCAAATGAAGTGTAAGGATAAAGGTTCTGTTATTTGTTTTGAACTTTAACCGGTAGAAGAACCTGCAACAAGTTGATGGAAACTCTTCTCTCACTCCAGTATACACAGGGCAGACTGTGAACGCAGCTTTGGCGTGGCCTGCTTTCACAGCTTTACTTGCAGCAAGAACATTGACTTCACAGAAGTATTCTTGAATTCAGAGAGAATGATCATGCTTTTATAGCATGGCATTTCACCTCACGTTGGAAGTCAGTGGATCCAAATAATGTCAGCTACTACCATTAAACTTTCTATACTAAAAGTGAGTCCACTCCATTGCACAAGGAAGTCGTTACTGTATGTAACTCTGTCATGGCAAGATGCTAGTCATTTTCCTGATCATCTGAATACATGTTTAGTAGGGACTTTGTATGCTGACCCAAATGAAAGACCTGATAATCACGCGATGGTTTCATTTGTGAGATGTTCCTCATATAACTTTGACCGTGAACAAAGACCACTGGATGTGCAAGATCATTCACTCCAGGAGAGGGCACTCTGGGCTTTCAGGGAGATGCCTTTCTAATATCATAGCTCTATACCTTGTTATATACATCCGTGAAGTTCTTGTGAAACTGTAAATCTTAAAGATTGAAGGTGGGAAAATTGTGGCCATCTTGGTAACGTCAGCTTGGCACAATCAACACTTGCAGCTGAAATTGTCACTCTGGATTATTTTATTTTTCATTTCTGCTTGAGCAGTCAGAATAATGGATCTTTCTCTAACCAATATTAACTTCGTTATGTCTTCTTGTACTGAGTTTAATTGGGCTGTGAAATTAAAAAGACAGTTCTGCAGATATTCTTGTTCTGTTTCAGATCAGAAAATAGATCTGTACTCAGATGCATGTATGCAGCAAAAATGTCAGCAGTTGTCTGTAGGTAATATCATGGCAATAGTCCATGAAAATCTTTAAATTTAAAAAAAATTCCATATACCATTCATTGTAAAACAGCATACAGTTTTTCTCTTATCTTGTTGTGGTACCTAAAGGTATTTACTGAGTTTATCTCTTAGTTACAAAGTCTGTCTCCACTGTAGAACCTTAATGTAGCTCCTACTCTTTTTACATGTCTTGTTTTCTGACTATGAGTAATGTTATTTCATTCATCTAAGGCGGCCACATTTTCTTTCGAACAACCCAGAATGTATGATTCAAGAACTCAGTCTTTAATATGTGGACTATAAATTTTTCTCTTCTACACTGAAAAAGTAATATTTGAGTCACACCTTAGGTTTCTGAAGTGTCTTCCGATCTTTCTTTAAAGTAAGTATCTGATCAAATTGTTCTGTCTCACAAGCCCAATTTTTCTGAAGCAAAAGCAGCCCTACACTTAAAGATAAGCTTGCACTTTTATCTTTCTCTTTTGAGAGAATCAAGACATTCAGCATATTACTGTGGCTGTTAGAAAGTATTAGAAACTTGGTTCAGAGGTCTGGTCTAAAATTCCTGGCTGCATTGCATTCCTAGATACAGTCAAAATTTATTCTGCTGCAGGAATTTTCCTTTACATGACATTAGCAAAGCTGCTATTTGAAGTAGGTCACATATTTGTCAACATTACTTACGTATTCAAATATCTCATTAAGATCTGATATGAAAAGATCAAACTGTGATGTCTATGTAGACTCTTTAAGCCTTGTTTCTTCAATTACAAATTTTTGGAATAACTAGAAGTGAAATACAAAATGAAAGGTATGCAAAGAAAAAAGAAAATGCCTTTTACTGCTAGAGGGTATTTTTAGGTGTGCTGTATGCAAGTTCATGGTACACTGTCTGCTAACAATATCTTACTAATTATCAAAAGAACGCATAGTTTTCCAGTGACAGAGAAAGGGCAAAATACTGGCATGTAATGAAATAAGCATAATCAACAAATGCTGTAAATAAAGCATTCCCATCTCCTGTTTATGGACATCTGCACCTCCAGTGAGGGAACATCTGAAAAAAATGGAATTACGAGCCTGTACCAACATATCATTGATTGGGAGCTCTTTTCCAGATGAAATGCCCGAGAAGGTCAAATTGAAGCCCTTTTTTCCCTGGTTTTTAATTGTCTTCATCATCTTCTTGATTACAATACAACAAAATGTGCCAAGGCATTCTTCAAAGCAGGTTAATTTCAGCCTTTTCATCCGTGAAGATTACCTCTTTTTTCCCTTCAGTTTATAGCCAAGTTCAACTGAGTGCAATTAGTAAGGCATAGTGGAGCTATTCCAGGAACCGCTACTGGGGATCGTACTCGGTACTGTCTCAAACAATTTCTTTTCTGTTCTAATTAAGTTGTCCAGCAGATGTAGCATGTTAAGGTCTCCTTATGTTGCCCTTCTTTTTGCTGCTTCTAATTCCAGCCTTTGCACAGTTAGCCAAGGCAAAGATACAGTCCGTCCCACAGGAACAGACTGTAGGGTAGGGTTAATTAATATTATAAACTCCTATATGTTAATTATTACTGTCTTTACACCTTCCAGTTTCAAAACAACCTACTTCATGAAGCTCATTGTAATTGTATCTCACTGTTACAAATACGTCAACATGCAGTGTATGATGTACAAGGATCCGAGAGCAGAAAGCTCGAGTGAGGCGATGCTTGGAAAGCTGTAGATGAAACTGAGTTCTGTCGTTCCGTTCGAAAACAATATATCTTTTTGCAAGAAACTGATCTGTACTAGTCCTTTCATGAAACGTTAGATACAATAAGCCCCTAAATCCCATGCCACCTGAACTTAAAAATAATCTTTTTGGAGATATATTTTTCCAACTTAAACTTCATGATAGTGTTACCTAGCTCTTTGGTAATGCCTGTACAGTGTTATCTTTCAGTCTTTTCACAGGCTTAAATGAATTATCTGGACTAAAACCACTTAGAAGGTGTTAGTGTGAACCTGCTCTCCACTCATGCTGTCTCACGTGTCACTAACTACGTGGATATTCCGATTGCTAAGTCCATAGTAAATTACCATGAAAATAAAACAATTTGAAGCAGGCATATTGGAGGACTAAAACTGCAGATGGGTCTCTAAGCCCTGCTGTCAGATATAGCATTGGATATGTTAATAAACCAAGAAATGACATGAGCAGCTAATCTCTTTTCAAATTAAATTCTGAATCATCTGACCACATGTGGATAGGCATGTGTTGAGCAATGTGCTTGCCTATCTTTTATTCAGACGCTATTCTTCAGAGGATTTGCTCTTTCCCCCCACATTATTTGCTCACTATGAATAAAGCCAATTAGCAATTGTTGACTATACGGGGCGGGGGGGGGGGGGGGATCCCATGT
>JANXJC010000064.1:15058168-15074928 GCA_027564655.1 Leptodon cayanensis | reverse complement strand
CCCCCCCCCCCCCCCCCAATCCCATGTAGTATGTAAAATGCGCTTACTAATTTTGAAAGCCTACATTCTTAATCCTCAATCTGGCAAGTAGGAAGGTAAGAAATAGAGCAATGCTATGAGGATGCTGGAGATGAGAATTTCTTAGAGACTGTCCTAAAATTGGGGAAGATTTCCCTCAGGATCCTTAGGAACACTACACATTATACGACAATCTGCTTCAGGTATTAGCTATTTCTTTGACTCTTTTTTGCCCCTAAAGTAATGTATGCATGTTTGCGTACATGTCTATTTGTGCTATTAAAATCTACTACACTTCATTTAGTTGCACATGTCCTCTTCTGTGGGAGATGACAGACGTAACAGTGGTTCATCACATCATAACATGTTTTCCTGAAGGAACATCAGATTTTAAAGAGCTTCCTTGGAGGAACAGGTTATGAATGCAATTGTTAGAAGCACTACAATTACACTTTCAATTATATGTATCTGATGTGAATTTTTCCAGTTATAATAACTATCCTGACATGTAAGGTCAAGAGAAAAAGTATTTTCTGTATGTTTCATTTACAGTTCTTAGCTATTTCTAGAAGCACAATAACTATAGGCAATACTCCTATTTATCTGATTGTCATCTTAGTCAACTCTTTGCTTTGCTGTTTTGGTTTTTTTTACTAAGCTGGAAGCAAAAGAACTCCTTAACTTGTAGTGGGACCATTTGCAAAGACAGATCATTCTAGTCTTTACGCTATCGGCATGCCTTATATTGTTCCCTTATCTTTCCTTTGGACATTTTGTAAATAAGATTGACCAAGCTCTGGAGGGATGCTCATGAAAACTTCATCAGTCAGAAGAATTGCCATTGCAAGATGAGGGCTATGAGAAAAGAGCACTAGGATGTTTCAGTCTTCAGTTCCTCACTGTACTGTTTGTGGTACAATTTTCTTTCACTCTGTGGATGTATTTAAACCATTTGTAGCATTATTTAGAGTATTCTATCTTACATTTCAATCTGTTTTTCTTTTCTTGTTATCATGTCCTCTTATTCATATTTAATAGTTTTTCTGCTTCTTCTCCTCAGCAGAGTGTTTGTATCTTTTAGAAGCTTTCTGCTCACCTGCTGTATTTCTGAGCCCTATGTGAGATGATTAGAACTGAAGGAAATGGCAAAAAAGTGCCTGTTTTTTTAGAGAACTTTTAGTCTTCTGAGCATACTTAGTGAGCTCCAGTTAAAAAAAAAAAAAATTAAACAAAATCTCTCTGGATTGCATACCAACCAGTAATGAAGAACTTTTGTTTTCTTTTCTCCTAAGACCATTCTGAAACAAAAGACAATTTTCATTTCTCTTTCTTACTCTCTGTGCATGTAACTCAACTCATCTTTTTCTATTTGCTGTTCCTTGTTATCCAGTTGTAATGCTACTAGCATTTGCTGTAATAAATCTCTCTTTTTGTGGTGGTGTGCTCTGTAGAAAAAAATGGTCTATATGGGTGGGAAAACAAACCTTCTATAACTTTGGTGAATATGCAACAACTAGGGCAGTCAGTCTCACTCGTTAGCTAATTAACTAGGTATTTTATTACCAGCTCTAGTTGAACAACGTGAAAGAAACACATACCAGAATACGTTGCAGTTGGTAGTATTCTTGTGGAAAATGAAAGTTTGATGCTATTTAGTGAAAGGAGAAAAGTGAACCCAGATCTCCCTCATTCTGGAATAGCCACCATCATTTTTTCTAAAATGGGGATGACACCATGAGTTCCAGACTTTTGATTCTAGCCTCAAAAACCATTTTTTAGCAGGAACTAGTCAATAAATCTGGAACACTTTCATGAATGACTGAATAGATCTTACTATAAACCAAGATGAAATATTTACATCTGTTTTTTCCTATGTTAGTGAATAACTTCTATACAGTAGCTAGTTTTATAGTTTGTGATTAGATAAGAATTCAAAAAGATACTGGCAAGTTTGAAAAAAATTAAAAATATTCCTTGCTCTCAGGAGCATTTCTACACTTTGGTAGAAATAAATAATTGGACAAATTCAGGATATAATAAATAATATAAATTGAAACTGTCAAAGGTTTCTTTGAAAATCTATAGAAACACTGTATATCATACGTAATTTTGGACTTGGTCATACAAGTTCTGTATATGAGTGTTCATTTTGTATTTCTAGTTGTAATGTAACTCTAATTGTAAAGTTGTATACATTGAAAGGAGCGGGGGTTTTCCGTTTCTAATTGTTACATAGTGAGAGATACTGTCTTCTTAGAGGTACGCAGAGGATTCACTGAGAGTTTGGACTTATTCGCATGAAGAAGATGGGGCAGATGGCCAAGTCTAGGGAAGATACAAAGCTGTGCTCTGAAAATATGTCAGAACTGTCAGAGACCCAAATGAATAAATTCTCATGAGTTTAGCAAAACAGAAGGACAGAAAATAAAAAGCATTAGAAAGGCTGGCCTGAGTAAGAGTATAGTTGAATCTACCCTGTATCATTGTTGACAATGACAAAATATGAATGCCTTTGGGAACTGCGTAATTGCAAAGAAAAATGCATACCAACACTTCTTCAGAATGTCGTTACAGCCTTCGACTATCTGCAGCCCAGGGTCCTCCTGGATGTTTCCTGTGTCTTACATAACCTTAGTAGATTTTTGTTCTGTGGATTTATCCGTTCTCCATTGAACCCATGTAAAATTTTTGCACCCACAAGACATTATTGCAAGGAGTTCCAGACTTAACTAAATATCTAATCCCCATGAGGGGCTTGCACCTTTTGTTTCCCATCATTTAAAAATTCAGAAGGCTGAAAAGTGGGTCCGTTGTTTATGTTCTAGAGCTTTCATTTGTGTGACTTGCACGCAGCAGATTGTGACACCAGCTGATGCCAATTTTCTGCATTTCAGCAGCCCTGTTCATAGAACTCAGATTCTTAATTCCCGAGACATAGAATAATTTTCTTTTGGATCGTGGCTTTTTTTTCTAGTTACGGATATTTTTCTTATATCAAGAGAAGCCCTTTGTTAAATCATTTGAAAGAAAAGTCTTATTCCCACTTTTGTTGATGTTTTGTAGAGCTCATTAGTGGCTATTTACTGTTTGTACATTTGCAAGAAAGTATTGAAGACTTACTCTGTAGCGGCATTATTTATGTATGTTATTTCTTAGCATTCAAGTCATGCTGAAGTACCCTGTTAAGAAAGAATTCTGGGTCGATCTTGTACAGCTCACAAGGAACAATATTACTCATCTCCTAAGGATTTTTTTTTTTTTCTAAGAATTGATGTCTCCAGGCATACCTCATAGGAATGGCAGGATTCTCTATGATCCTCCCTCTCCAGAATCGATATTGGCAACAGTAGAGGCAACACACATCTTGTGTCATCAGAAAAAATCAAATGTAGACTTCTACATAGTCTTACCAAGGAGTTTGAGTCACACTTCTGATGATCAATAATTTGTAATGCTATCTACTGTCTCTTTTTTAACGTATCAGGTAGCTTGTAGCTTTGATAATAAGACCCACGCTTCTGGTATCAGTCAGGTTTTAAGTGGCTGTAGAGAAGTATGTCCTTGCACAATAATTTGCAAAATGCTTACTTGTCAAAAAAGAATGTCCCTGCAAAACCTCAAGCTGTGTGTGAAAATCCAAGCACATTCAAGAAGTAAGTTCATTGTAGCATTTTTAGTAGCGCTTTGTTTAAAATCTAGTTTAGTTTAAATTCAACTTATTTGAATTCTCTGGGGCCCACTATGCTTGCTTTTTTAAATTTAAATTTAAGTTTTTCTTCAAATATAATGCTCCCCTAGCAGCTTTTAATTTATTAAGCTATCAAGGTATCAGACATATATATATATATATATATGTATTCATGCTTGAGAGCTGTCTTGTTATGCTTAGCTTGCATGAACTATAATCAGGAGAAAGTTAGATGTAGGTTTATTCAGTTTTAATGTTCACTGGATTCCGTAGAATACTATAAATCAATACTATAATTCAATAATAATTCAATATTTCAATAGAAATAATTCAATATTAATTGATTAAAAGTTAATTTACTTTTAAGTTACTAGTTTTGGTGTTTCCCATAACAGGAGAGTGAGTTTGTTGTTGGGGATTTTTGTTTCTGATAAATGGGTTTAAACTATGAAAAAGCTACATTTGCATATGCAGCAGTCCTCTAAGAGGCAGTTTAATATTGTTATTACTAAGGCAAAAGGAAAAACCAGGTATCCTTCAAATGAATCCTGTATATCATACACTTGCTGGATTTTAAAGTATTGTCCTAGAATGTTTAGTGGCACCTTAAAAATCATGGAAGAACAAATCATGTATATTTTCTGCAAAAAAAAGTCAACAAAGGTATAGTGCTCACGTTGAAGCCCGTCTTCCCATTTAATTTCAGCCAGAAGGAATACAGATTAGGGACTCTGAGATTGCCCCAGGATGTGAACCAAAACACAATAAATGGGAGCTGTCAGGGGATTTCCCATCCAAACTAAAACACTAACATAGATGCACCTGTAAGCCTTCAGTGTAAACCAGCTCCTATTAACCATGAAAGAATCAGAAGAATGAAAACAGCGAGAAAGGAGAGATTCTGAATATTTCAGCTCTAGAAAAAGTTCCAGTTGGCCCTTTTACCATGTCAGATATCAGAAAGCCTGACTATGAGATACAGGTTTTGTAAAACCAAGCCTATTGTTTTGCTTTTGTTAGATAAAATTCCAGGAAGGCCAGTTGTTAAACCCATAAATATTCAATTATTTGAATAATTTTCTGTTTATTCAAGCAATTAGAATAACCCCACCTGCTTGCTAGCTCACTTGCATCTCTCTGAAAAAGTGAGATGATACTCGTAATTGCCCTCCTCTCCCTTCTCCTGTGGAAGATATCCTATGCCATCTTCACAGGCAAGGGATAGGTGACACCAAAAAAGAAATAAATCAGGTAAAAAAAAAAAAGAAAGAAAAATACTGCTAAAAATAGAGGTTCAGAGAACAGGGAAGACTATTTTTTCCTGTATTACCAGGCACATTTCACAAAGGTAAAAACATACATTATTCCTCTTGAGCAACAGGAAATGCATGGACTATACTACCCCAAGCTTTTTTGTAGGCTAGGAGGTAGTTTAATATTATGACCACAGGATAATAAATATTCATCCAAATTTTTTTTTCATATTGTAAAATACTGTGGTCTGTCCATCTTTGCTTTCCCTGAGTGATGTGCTCCCCTTCAGAGCTTACCATAGTCTGATAATTCCTATAGGCAAAAACCCCCCGATGATGTCGTTAAAAGTCAGTGGAACTGACAGCCCGTATCTTCCTACACGCTGCGTCTACATGTTGTCAGGGCAAGTTCTCCTTGGACGGTATATCACGTACTCGGAAGCACTCAGAGAATTTAGGCAGGCAGCTACGTTTTGGTGGTTTAACAAGTAGCTGGTCCTTACCTGATCTGTTGTATCTTCATGCGTTTACTCTACAGCAGATATTGAATTCGTCTACTTCACAGTGGAACAGATACTGAGGATAGTGTTCCTTACCATCCACGTGGGAATGCTAAGAGTATACGCGTGGCCAGTTACTATAAGAGCATTGATGGTCAAGTGCCATGTTGCCCCTTATCATGTATCTATACTTCAAAAAAAGGATGAGGAATTGGAAATATCATTAATCTCAATTAAAGATAAGGTGAGCAGCACCAAAGTACTAAGTGTCTTGCTTAATTTTGAATAAAAATTTTGGAACAGACCTTTTCAAGTTCCAATCAAGTGTCATAATCAGACTTATGAATATTTCAGGAAATAATCAGACATGATTATTTTAGGATTTCAGAAAATTCTGAACTGATATATTCTTTCTCTCAGGAACATTCTTCCACAGGATAGCAGCAATTGAAACGTCACCTATAGCAACAGTAGCCATGGGGAAATATTTTCTTCTCCAGCAGTGAAAGCAAACCACTCTCACAAAATGTAGTACATACAATAATATCAAAGAAAAATATCTCGCGATGGCGCTTACCTGGAATCATAATGAAGTATATGCTTTTAATGCATCTTTCAGGGTTTTAGATGACATCTCTTTGAGTTTAATAATGTCACATATTTTGGTCTAGGCTACTCTGCCTCTTATTACTCTATGGATGATATTGGGTTGCTTTAAATACTTATATCAGCTACCTAAATAATCAGCACAATTACTTTAGAAAGTATCATATAGTTGTTTCCTTTCTTCACCTTTGGGGATTTAAATAATCACATATTATTATGTCTTGAACTTCTCTTTATAATTAGATATTGTGTTGTGTTTTCCTTATGGGAGCTTTATTTCTTTTTATGGGAGCTATACGCACTCTTCTTAGGACTTACAAACCAAGCTTGGTTATTGGCTACGCACTTTCCTTCCATTCTGGTCTTTTGCGTCACAACCAGTAAGACCACTCACGGTACTAAACACCATAGTCATGTATTGATACTGAGCTACAATAATTTCAACCAAAGGAAAATCCATCTGTCAGTCTGTGTATAATTAAGTTCTGCCTCAACACCACAGACAACAGATCTTGTACGATTAGCATCCTATCTGTAAGCAAATTAAGCTTAAAGAATTAATTACTAAGTACTGTCATTGAAATAGCGTTAGGAAATAAGTACGCAAAGGAGTAAAAGGACATTAACTGTATTTCACTGCTATTAGTCATTTTAGTCCTGAATCTGATAACCCAAGGATAACAACACTGATGATACAGAAAAAAAAGGTATTTTTATGTTTCTGAGCAAATAATTTTTCATCTAATAGAAATGTATTTCTTAGCATTCATTATACCCCTCATTTATTCCCTGGAAACCTGCAAGCTAAGCTTGAAATAAACTAAAGATATGGCATTAGGTCCAGCAGTTCTCTTAAGTAAATGTCAATGATATGATTATACTAATATCTGATGAAAAATTTCAAAGTATTTTTTATTCTGACTTAGGAATACTGACACCTGTCAAAACTGTGTGAGAAAGAGAACAAGAAAAATGAGATAGGTAGGTCAAAAAGAGAAAAGAGAAAGTGAAAGCAAATAGTCAGCAGCTTGGTGGTTAGGATACTTACCTATGCTATAAAATCCTTCTTTCAAGTACATGGGCTGAGCAGGGATTTAAACCTCTGTTTTCCGCATCACCAATGGAGACCTCAAAGTCCTGGTCTTGCTTGTTCATACGTTCTCTAGTTTCATCCATACGTTCTTTTCTGGAGCTGAGAAATCTTATGTCAGGAAAGCATTATGGAAACCAACAACTACATCGTGTGAGTCTTTTGTGAGATGAATCAACATTTTCCACTAAAAAGAGCAGAAAATTATGTGAAGAAGTCCTAAACCATCCTTTCCCGTAAAATCAAATAAAGGCAGTTGCATAATCTTACAAGGCAGACAAAATAAATTGCTACTGTTTTTTAATGGATATAGCGAATTGTGCTGCATGCTACCACCTCTCGTTCGTTCATAACCTGAAAAAGAAAATAGCCTTTTATAAAGGAATTTTAATTACATGCTGTAGTTACACATTCTATATTATTCTTTGAAGTCACTGCATAGACCCAAATGTGCAAATATATTTTGCAAAATAAAATATTTGGTAAGTTATCTGTGGTTATGAGTATCTTCAGAAGATGTCATAGAATATTTGATACTGACAATATATGCAAATCAGTAAGAAATGTGTTTAGAATGCTGAGTACCAGTTAAAATTCTGAAGGGGCCTGATCCAAAGCTTATTGGTATTAGTGGAAATACTATACTGAGTTTAGCAGATTTCAGACAGAATCAGACTCCAACACATTAAAAATTACTAGTGTGGAAGAGCTTTTTCTTTCTAAAAACACTGGAGGCAAATACGTTAGTTCAAAACCAGTGGGATATTATTCTGAACTAAATCCATAATTCTAAAGTGGAACATGTGCATGATAGGTCTGAACAGTGATTTAAAGCAAATTTGAATTGGACTGGCACACTTCACCGACAAGACTTGGGATTATTCTGTGCTCTAAAAAAGCATTTAAATCTGCATGCTTCCTGTTTTTCTAAGGCTAGAGATCAATTTGGGACGTTTTAGCACAGTTCATCACTTATTTCTGTTTCAGATTCTAAAAATTGCTTTGAAGTATATGCCAGAAGCAAAATTATTTCTGCTCATAGATGAAATAACTCATCCTCTGTGGCTTCCTCAGATGTGGAGTCAATCTCTGCTTGGGAAAAATATCATTTTTAAAAATAGAATAATATGAAACTCCTAATTTTAAGTTTAGCACTTAACGTTCAGAAAACTCATGGGCTAAATTGTGGCACATAGTCACAAGCTCTTCTGACGGAGGCGCATCAAAGACGATCTGTCTCAGTTGGACACAATCTGCTCTGGGAAATAGGAGAAGGAGGAGGGTCTGTGGTCCATGGCACGTTATGCCAAGGAAGAAGTTTGCCTGAATCCTGCTGGATAGGTGTGTATTAGAAAAGCATGGGGGTGTTAGAAAAATTTGTTCCTTTTCCAGTATTTTTGACCCTTTCTTAAGAGTGCAAGTTCATGCAAAATAATTTGAGCCTGTTACCTCCTTGCCTGGTATTCTCAGATATTTAATGTAAAACGTGCCAAAAGAAAAGACGGTTGGTTTCTCTCTTCCGTCCCTCGCGTGAGAAGAGTTCAGGGAGAGTTGCTGTCTGCTGTTCTGGAACAGCTGCCTTGCTAGCTGGTGTAAGGTGTTATGGCAGGCTTTCGCACATACACAGAAGATCCGGAGCAGTACACAGTCTGGCCCTGTGTAGATTCAGAGCAGTCTATAAATAGAAAATGTAGAATTATGTTGTATTTGAAAGAGACATGTAGTTCAGACCATCACAGCTATAGTGACATTACTACTATCTGGTTTTCAGGACATTTTCCTAGCAATTTTTTGCATAACTCTGAATTCAGAAATATTATGAGATCGTTACATCATCATCTTTATTGCTGAGGCATTGAGGGTCAATTATATCCTCCTATGTTAGTACAGATTATAAGGAGATTTCAAATGAAGCGAAGGCAGGGCGTGTTATCCCTAAGGGTAGGGTCTCTGGATCATGCTGGAGACAGTTCTAGAGCTGTCCAGGATACCAAAAGGGTTTCACCAGTGACTAAAGTGGATTTTTGAAGACATTCGTTTTGCCACCCTTCTATTCACAGCCTTCCCAGATTTAGTGCAAATCCCACAATGCCTTCCTGGCTTGAGGTTGGGAGGACACATTTTCTGTTAATGACCCACCATTGGGGCTTTTGTCTGTGTAAAACATTAATGAATTTGGTTGATGATATAAAACGTAAACTATAGTTGAGAATAGATATATTAAACTTGGAAATTAATCTGACATTCTTCTCCGAGAGTCCAAATTTCTGGATGGAGTAAACTGAATGTATTGCTAAATGCTTTCGAATACCATGTATGAGGAAGTGTAATAGGGTAGAAGATGCTTATCCAAAATTTGAAAGGCATTTGCATTTTTTAATGGTATGTGGCGTAATGTTTGGGAAATGAAAGTATATAGAATATTCCCTTATGGGATTATATTTTGGTGACTTTGAACTTCTGTCTGGACCCAGAAATGCACAGTAAATGTGAAGGCTTTTTTGAAAAGTGTGGTTAGCAATAGAAATGTACCTTTCCAATGAGGTATTTACTAAAGCTTGTTTGAAGCTCAAAGCCTGAATAAGCAAAACAGATGCAAAAGTTGTCCCAATTACGGTTCAAGTGTGATTCTGCATATTTTTTTTATAATTAGATAGCATATTGGAATTATAGAATTGTGATAAAGAAAGATCTGGTGAAAACTGTGCTGCCCTGATATTTTGCAAAGAGTTACTGAAAATAAGTTAAGTGTGAAGCATTTCGCAGATGGTAAAAATTCACTCCAAGGAATTCAAATTGATACTCAAAATGTTACTGTGTTCATGAAGCTCTTTTTGCATCTTTAGAAAGAAGATTGCAATGTATTCTAACCACTGCCAATTGTACTGTAATTTGTTACAGGGAAGATTAAATGAACACAAAAATTGCAGGTTGAAGTTTGATCTCTCTCTGTGTTAAAAACTTGCAGTATAATATCATAATCTTTCAAGTTTTGACCTATTTTTGCTATATTATCATGAAACTGAGCTTTCTTCAGAGAAATATCAGTAAAACATCATGCCCTTATGAAACAACTGTCAGTGTTAATTTAGTTACAGAGATATTTCCTTCAGTGTAAGATTTCTTCTAATCGCTTGATGTAAGTATTGGTTTCTAAAAAATATTTTTAATCAAAGGATTCATTATTGTGTTTGAAATATTCAAGTCAGTTTAGGATAACAATCTAATAACCCTTCTTCAAATTCCTTAATATCGCAATAGTCTTAATGGTTTAAATTGTTTTGCTGTCTAAAGTACCCAATTGAGGCTTACCATTGGACTTTTTGTTTTTTTTAATTTTGCATAACATTTTGTTATCTAGCATTTGGTATGTGCTTTATGCAAAGTGAGTCAATGCAAGTAATGCTTATTTGATTAAAGAACAGAAACACACAGATTTAATTTGGTATTATCAGCATAATAATCAGAACTAATTCATATAATAAATGGCACATTCTTTGTCAAATGTGACTAACACTGAAAAAACAAAATTAGGCACTTCCATAATTGAAATGTCTATAAACTCAATGCAGAGAAAGCTTTTTCTAAGTTAAGCAAGTACTTGTTCATGCTTCTGCATAGACATGCCCTGTTTCCCCAGGATTTCCAACACACAACTTCAATGTTTTATGAAAAACAAACAAGAGTAAAAAGACTTCAGCTGTGACTGATCCTAATTCTCTCCTTGCTCATGCATCATTCAGAAGCTGATCACAGTTTCACCCATATAGGTCACGATAGTTTGTCTATCTGAAATGCTAAGCAAGGGAAGTATATTCTTTAATTTCCATGGCAGAAGGATATGTGATGCTGCCCATAGTCTGCTGAGTAGTTTCCGTTGTGTTCTTCAGAGGTAGCTGCCTGTTAGTGGTAGTTAAAATGCGTTTCATCATATTTGGATCAAAGCAGTTGTACAAATGACTGTGCTTCTAATTATTAATTTAGTTCGGTGCATTTTGCAAGGAGAATTATTGCATACCTTTCTGTGTTCAGATAGTACAGCGTTGTGAAAGCAAGTAATGTAAGCCTTTCAGTTCATGACACTGAGAAATGAAGGTGCTGTTTAAAGAAGAAGATTGTTCTGGTTTTGTTTTGTTGAAGCTGACAGTAAAATACTAGAGGAAAACCTGAAAAATGGAGAGATGAATCCAATTCATTTCATAAAGCAGCCAAAGATGAGGTTCTCACAGCAACCGTATTTTTAAATAAAAAAAAAATATACAGAAGTATTAATTTCCATTTCTCTTAAAAGCTGAAATATGGAGCTAGACTTCTTGAGCATTTATATCAAATAAAGAGGGCAAGAAAGGCATATATCCAACAGTAGAGGACTATGTCTGACTATAAGCTAACCTGTGACACACCAGTAAACTAATAATTGTTTTATCTTTAAAGAGACATAGGCTCCTGTCTACATTAAGCATAAAATATGAAATGCAGGCACTATAGTAGGTGACACATTTATTTTCAGATTTCTTATTAGTGGAAATCATACATAAAAAAATCAAGTATGTATTTTTAGCATGTAGCTGAGAAACTGGGTTAAATGCCGATTCTTAGAATTTTACATTTAAACTAAGCTATGTAAAGAAGAGCTGTTAGGAGCTCCAGTATCTACTTTAAGGTTTGCCTCACTGCCATGATTTAGATTATTCTTCTGTGTTTGATGTTTTGAAAATTACTTATTCTAGGACATAGTTGCTGGGAATTAATCACCGCTTTCCTAACATCTTTACCACTGATCTTCTGGTCTTTAGATGGAGCCCCTCCCTTTCTAAAACACAAGGAGTGACTATGCCTCTGCTGTTTTTCTAATTCATTTGAATATGCTAAATACTGAGCTCTTAGCTGTAGACCTGTGTCGACTCTTCAATTGCTTGTATTGTCCTTCTAGCTTAACATACCCGGACTACATTTCCTTCTGTGTCCCATGATGTTCATCTGTTCAAATGAAATTCAGAGTAGCTGGGAATACAGCTTTAAGATGCAGCTATAGAATGATTGCTAAAATTAGAGCTAGCTTTATTGTAAATACGACTTTTAAAATACTATGGGGGAAGTAATATTAATGCTACAATGAATATTCTTTTTTTCCATTACTAGTGCATATTTAAATAGTGCAAGTATAGATTACTGGGATTTTTTGGGGTGAGACATCACCATAACCACATCAGCAAAGTGAAAGGTGGTACCACAACTCTGCTGTGACTACCTTGATTTGGTACAATAGTACCTACTAGTGTTCAGATTGCAGTGATTTTATAAAGCCTATGCTTTGCTGTCCAGGACATCAGCTGGGTAATTCAGCTCAAGAAGAGCTTCTCTATTATGTCTTACTGACATCAAACTTCCTGTGAAATTAATAAGAGGATGGCTTCCATAAATCTTGCATATGTATCACAGAAATGAATCCAAAATATCTTAATGCTTGCTTATTATGAAGATGTTGCTAAATATCAACAAGTATTTTTGTCTGAACAGTGAATTTAAAATTCAGCTTCCTTAATGATTCAATGCATTTTGGAAAGAATGTAAGTAGTTGATACCTGTTCTTTTCCCATTTTGTTGGCGTAAAATACACATCAAAACCAGACAGTTTTTTCTGATCTTAGGTAAAAATGTACTACTGCATAAACTGGATGCTGATTCTGAATTAAGTGGATTCCCATTCAGTGGGATTACTTTTTCCATGTTTTGTTTCATCGCAGTGGAGCTGGGTTGCCTAAGCAACCAGTAAAATACCAGGACTGGGATGTGGCTGATGCTTTCTGCCTCTCTCCTAGCCTGAAGGCAGTCCGTGCTGTGCAGAGCCCCCACTCCCGAGTGCCCATGTAAGGGAAGCATTGCCCATCACACTTTACAAAGCGTAAAGTGAATAAAATCCCCTGGACTAGACAAAACCTGTGCCGTTTCGTGTTGAGGGGTCTCCTAGGAAATACGGAGCGGGAGCTGTTGCGTTGGGTGAGGTCAGAGAACCAAGGGCGCCCATCTGAGGACGTGAAGCTTCGTTAACTCCGTTCTCGTAGGGGAAGTTATCGGGGAGAAAAATCATAGAATCATAGAATCATTTAGGTTGGAAAAGACCTTCAAGATCATCGAGTCCAACCATCATCCAAATGAAGCACTGAGAAGTGATGTGACTTGGTGGGAGACACACACAGAATGTGCGTAACGTAGGGATGTGCAGACAGTCGCAAACTCTTGTTAGAGCTTCATGTTCCCTGCGTACAGATCAAATCTTGCCCAAAAGATGCGTAGCTCTGGGAAGCAGCGTTCCTGGGCCAGGGTATTTTTGGGAGTCCTGGTGATGGTTTCCACATTTCGGCTATTGTTCGATAAAGAGGCACTTAACTGCTTCTCCTCTTGGATTAAACAGAAAGTGGATGGTAGGCCCAACGCTTCAACAAAATGTATAGGTCTGATTTATTTTCTCTGCAAATTCTCTATTTATTTTTATCTGCAAATGAAAAATATCCAATTGTTTGAAGTAAGTCTCCTACCTCTGTTTAATCTACAGCAAAATTTCCTTGGTAGATTATGTTGAAATAGATGGAAGATCGGAAATAACCATGTTATGTTCTTAACTTGTTTTTAAATGTATACATTAGATTAAGTACTCTTCAGATCAGATGCTGTAATATGAAAAACAGAGAAATGATACATTAAAAAGATTTGGGGGTTTTGAGTTTATACAGTGAGAAAAGTTGAAATTCTTACACGAATGTTGCCTTTCCTGGCTTTAAGCACTTGATATCTCACATTCATTTTTGAAGCAACTTTTGTCATGTAATTTTAGGTTTGTTTTTTTTTTTTTAATGAATATTTTCCACAGGGCTGTAGTAGCAGATCTTATTTACTTCATTTTCAGTAAAAATTGAGGCAATGAGAAGGTATTTTAAGAAGATGGTTATATACAGTGAAAGGAAAAATGAAAACTTTTATTCCTTTTTTTATTCCTTTTAGTGGTGAAGAAAATAAAACATGAATTTAGCATAAATTAATGGAGCATAACTTTCCTGCAGATGCAGATAAGGCGCTCTGATGCTTTTAGCTGACTTGTTTGAGTGTGTAGTTCTGGTACCTGGAGGGAGAGGTGATGGGTTTGAGGGTTCCATTTTTTCCTTTCCTCGTCTTCCATCAGCTATGAACCGCAATGGCCCATACTGTAACAGAGAGCATTTTGCAGTCGCCAAAACATTAAAATACTGTGACAGGGGATTTCTACAGGTTCTTCTTCCGTAGCCAGGCTGGGTGGGAGTATGAAAAAGCCATGTCTCTGTTCAACGTGTCTCTGCTACCAAAGGACTGGGTACAAAGGCAATTTATTATTTTAAACCAGCCCTTTTGCTGAAGTACCTGATGGGTTTGCTTTTTGCTTGTATAAACTGTCTCTTTTTTATGGGGGGTGGGGTGGGGCGTGGAGTGTCTTCTAAAACACTTACAGCTGAACTGAAAACCCAGACCTGTGGCTAGTTTTGTATCAGGAGAAGACAGTCTTTAGAGAGACCAATCCATGTTACAGTTCCATGTACGGGTGCCTTCGCTGACACACACGTAAGTTGAAATTAACTGGCCAGCTCAAGTGAAAGAAGTTATCCATATACATAATTAGGTATAAACCTGGTCTTTTTCTAGAAAAAATGTCAAAATACGTAGCTTTTTCTTGAAAAAATAAAATGTTTTTCCACAATTTAAGGTTTTTGAAACACCACTAATTAACATGAGAAAAGTCCAGGCTATTTAAGAGGTAATTGCCAGGATATAGAATTGACAGCAAAATTAGTGCTCTTAGTTTTTTATCATATTATTAGCCTCTTCTACATACAGACTGAACAAATCTGGTTTATGCTTCTGATTGCTAATGAGAAATATTAATACATTTACTGCAGGGGAAAACAGTGACTAATCGCTTGCAGACCACATTGAAAAAAAGATCTATACTCAAAACTAAATACCAAACAAAATTGGATTTACGGCTTTATTTAGTTTTCAATATTTGAAAGCTTAATAAATGGCATTTAAACCATGTGCAGGTATGCATTCCCTTTCTGAACAGTTTCATTATACGGTTTGCTTTTTAAAGACTTGTGTGTCTTCACAATGTGACATAAATAAATGTAATAAATAAACAGAAGGCTTTGCATCCTGTTAAAATCTACATATTAGTAGTGTGAACAGAATAGAAAAATGTAGCTTAATATAATACTAGACTTCCAAAATAAAGAGTTAGAATACTACATATCTGTTGCTAAAAAATGCCAGAGACTTCTGGCAGTTATAATTGTGTATTGCTAGGAAAAAATGAGTCGCTTCTAAAAATACTTTGACAATCTATTTTATTTACTAGCTATTTATTAAAGACACAAATTTTAATTGTAATAAAAAGTATTAGCACTAAAACACAAAAAAACCTAAAGCAAATGGTCATGTTGAGAAATACAGTCCTGAAATTTGCTCTGAGGCAGCATCATATTTTCATTTACTTCAGCAGGCTTTGCACAAGGCTTTACATGCCAAAGTTAATGGCAGTTTATCACCATTTTATGTTGTCTCAGAAGCAGAATTATCAAAAAAATCATTATTTTGTAGTCATTCATGCTATCTGTGAGAAATGTGACACTCTCGAAATAATGAATATTATATTGAAAAGTGGCAGGTGTTAACACCATAAGGATTAGTCAGGAGCTATTGTAACAGCTTCATGGATGTTATGTATATCAGAGGATCCTCTGGGTATTTCCAAATCCCCAAAGAATTCTGTGGGGATGAAAGAGCCAAGGATGTCTGAAGTATTCTTGATCTCCCTGCCAATTTGCTGCAGCATAAGCTCTGGTTTTTGTACTCTATGTTTTAAATTGTTTTGAGGAGCTGTTTTGGGATCTGTAGTTCATGGCACGTAGGCAGATGGCCTTTGAACGTTTCAGAACTGATGTTCTGCAGCACTAGTGCCTGTTCTTATGAAGGAGTAGATGCGGTACCCCGTCCTGGGTTCCTCTGTGCAGCCTTTAACGATAGTATTCCTCCATCAGCGTCACATTCTCCTCTTGGAACTGAAGTTAATGGATGGTAGTTAATACAAATGACCTGTTTTGGCACAGCGCAAGCATCTTCTCTATGAAGTTTTAGCCACTATTGGAATAAGAAAAAAACGAGTCCAGAAAACCCAGAAGACAAAGACCTGGAAATAAAAAGCAATCACTCTGGCTGAGTTAATATAAATGTCCTTTTTCCCCTGAATCAAAAGACAAACAGATGGTGCTCAGTAAAGAAAGGGCTTGTAAGATAGTTTGATAATCTTTAACACTAATGATAATAGTAGTAGTGTAACAATAGCAATGGATAAGGAATTGGCTGGACGGTCGCACTCAAAGGGTTGCAGTCAACTGCTCGATAGCTGAGTGGAGAGCAGTGACAAGCGGCGTTCCTCAGGGGTCGGTATTGGGACTGGCACCATTTAACATCTTTGTCAGTAAAACGGACGGCAGGACTGAGCGCACCCTCAGCAAGTTTGCCGACGACACCAAGCTGTGTGGTGCGGTCGACACGCGGGAGGGAAGGGGTGCCAT
>JANXJC010000064.1:15038039-15051847 GCA_027564655.1 Leptodon cayanensis | reverse complement strand
GGGAGAGGTGCTCCAGCCCCCCCGATCACCTTCGTGGCCCTCCTCTGGACCTGCTCCAACAGGTCCATGTCCTTCTTGTGTTGGTGACCCAGAGCTGAAGGCAGGACCGCAGGGGGGTCTCACCAGAGCGGAGCAGAGGGGGAGAACCCCCTCCCCACTGTACACCTCACATCCTGGCGGATAGTGACACTTCCACACCCACAACGAAGATGAAATTTCTTAACTTGCTCTGAGTCAGTCTCTCTAACTGTCAAGATAACTGAAGGAGAACTCATACTGCAAAAAGGCTTTGAGTTCTTACTTTTCAACAGGAATTCTTGGAGAGTTAGCCATGTAGGGAAAAAAAACATATCGCTCTGCAACTCTTCACCTGAGAATTGTGAAGTAAAGTTGTGCAAGTGCGATGGTCTTTCTTTTTTAATAGTCTTTATCAATGAATCGACTTAAAAAACTGGCAAAAAGTATCAGACCTTGGAAATGACTGATTTATGCTGAATCTTTGTCTTTCATGTGGTAAAAACGTTGCTGCGTTGGCTTTAGTATAAAGTATGGTTTAACTGAAGTAGAAGAAAGATGCCAATTTTAAGAAGCAGGGAGTTACTTTGATTCAGACTTCTGTACTTCTCTATGGTGATTACTGCATGTCTTGGGCTGCTATAACATGATAAAGCCAATTAAAGTTCAGATTGATTAGAGATATTTTGATGGTACTTGCAAATGACAGAGTTTTAGTCTTTATATTGACAGTCAGACTGCGAGGTTAGGTGAACTTAAATGAAGTTTCACTTAAAATTTACTTTTAAACTTCACTGATCAATTGTCCTATCTGTGGAGTTAATTTTGGTTTGGAAATACATGGCGTATTTCCTCAAATGTTTGTAGCTTACTTTTTTTTTTTAAGTTTGTACCAGTTATAATAAATATCCACAGAGAAGGTTGAAAGAAAGGAAGCTGCTTTCAAAAAAAAAAAAAAAGCCTCTATGCCTTTCTCTCCACAGATTCATTCTTTGTTTACCAGTACTGTAGCTATCCCAATTACTTTAAATTTTGGCTCACCCTTTATTCTCTGAGCAGAGAAGGTTTTAATAGCTTAATGCCTTGTTTTCCATCTAAAGATGGAAAGATCAGAAAATTCGGTTACCTATTAACGGGGCTAGAAGGAGGCCATTTTACATGTCTGTGTCTCAGTTGGTGCTTCACTCCTTGTTCATTTAAGAACTCCTGTCATTCTCCTTGGAATTACCTAATGGGTGTCACTTATTCTCACCACCTTCATCAGCCTTCGTTCATTTAGGTTGGTGCAGATAGGCAGAATAATTACATAACATAAGCTGAAGTGCTAATAATACTGTAGTTTTCAAGGTAACCTGTTCCAGGCATGACCATCTTGACTTTTTCGACTGTGCTTCTTTACATTAGGTGCTTATATAAAAATGCTTTCAAGACACAAGTATTGGCTAAATACTTGGCACTTCATCTTTGTATCTTCATGAGATTTTTGAAAACTAATAAAAAAATCATAAAAATACTTTGCACATTAGAAAAAAGTCCTTTTTAGGACCAATTTGAAAATCTCATCAGAAGTTTCTGGGTTTAGAATCTTTGGTCTTCAGGATGGCTCCTTTCTTTTCCTCTTATTCTTTTCTCTCTTTCCTTCTTCTCCCTGTCTTTTTTCTTTCCTATTATTACAAAAGGAGAGCAATAAGGTGTGTGCCCACTTTTAATCAGAAAAGTGATTAAAAATGCTTTCATTGTCATTTCTCATTCTTTTAACAACAAAAGCTTTTTAAAAAATTAAAAAAAAAAAAAGAAAAAAGAAAACAGCTGCCAGGTTTTGTTCTGGTATCTGTTACGGTGCTGCCTGATATGTTGAGCTGCTAGTGATGCTTGTTTGCCCTTTTAAAGAGAGGAAGAAGTGACTTGTGTAAATTTCTCAGGAGACTGTGATCATTTGATTTCCAGTTTATTCCAAATGAAGAATATGCTAATTAAAACAATCGTAATATTGTTTCTGCAATTATTTGTTAATTATGATTGACTTAATGAACTACTTCTGCATACTCAGTTCTCCTGAGTGTATTTGGTACGTTAGACAATTTGCTGGAGCAGAACTTCATCAAAGAAAACACTGGAAGAATCAGTGTTATTTCAAAGCAAGTTGACCCTGAATCTCCACCGATCTGTGTAGCAGCAACCGTGGGCTTGAGGCAATGCAAGGAATTGTCTTTTTCAGCAACATAATGTATACCAATGTTAATTTTTCTACAGCTGTCAATTTAGTTGAAATATACAGTTGTTTTACAATCTCTTTGAATCATGAAATACTGGAACAAATTCTGCTACACAACTTCTCAGCAGAAGTAAAAATAGCAAAACAGTAATAATGGAGCATTGCTAGCACATGAAAGATGGGAATCAATTATTTCATGACTTTGGAGGTTTATTAAGAAAGAATTTGAATGCCACAACTTGCCTTAAAATTAACAGTGAGAGCCAAAGCATGTAACATGCTCACTCAACAAGGATCCCAGTGATCTTTTCTCTCCTCACCTGTTCCTCGGGTGAGAGGTAAGCACACTTGCTTAAAAAGCAAAAATACATGTATGATAGGAAGATCAGATCTGGCTGATCTGAGTCCTTAATTCGCAGGTAAACATAATTATTGATGTTTGTTCATCAGTCTTCCTCATACTGGGTGAAATATAAGTAAATTAGAGCAGAATGAAGCAATAATAATATTCTAGGCCTGTCTTGTTTCAGGTATTTTGGATTTAAGGACCTGATGAACTTGTTATAACCTATATTGAAGCATTTATTTCCTCTGACACTGTAGATAAAAACTAGCTAACTCTGAAAATAAGTTGCTTTCTAAATCCAAAGTATCTAATTACCCAGTAAGGAAGTTTCATGTACTTGTTAAAGATGTGCCAACAACTGGATGGGGTTCTCTGGGGAGGAAGGATTTTCTATAACCTATTATTCCTGATATTCTGATCAGGCTGTTACCTGAGCAGAATCTGGGCTATCAATGATGGACCTATAATGGGATAATTCCCACCAATATTAGTGTATTTTCTGATCTCTTAGACTCACAGTCTGTTTTCCTATTTACAGTTCCTAGACTCTTAAAACAACTTTATTCATGTGTTTCTACCAGTCTGGGGGATATTTTTGAAAGCTGTACTATCTTAAATCCTTTCAGCTTGGTAAATTAGTCCTCTTTATTAGACCATACTAATATTTATTGTCATCGCGCACATTATTCCACCTATCTAAGAAAATGTTATTCTCAGTAGGTGTAACATATTTGAAAAGCATAGCTGTTTGGTGCCTTAGGGAAGCATCCCCCTGACGTGTTTCAGAGAGGAAAGCTGACCCTTACATTGCAGAGAAGTATCATCCTTTCGGGAACGGCAGAATTCTGTGGAAGCAGCTGAAGATGTTACCGGCACCTCCTTGCCATTGCACTTCTTTCATAGGTGGGCACCCCCAGATCTGGCTTCAGCAGCAGGGTTTCTGTGAGAACTTTCTAATCCGTCTCAAGCGAAATAAGCCAGGTGAACTCAACTACTCTACCCGAAGTGGCAGAGCTGATTTGCCCTAAGCAGATCAGAGGCCGTTCCTACAAACAGCTCTGGCAGCGGAGCTGCTGGATGGTACTTTCTGGCTGAAGAGCAGCAGGGTAAGTGGTAGTGTTTTGGATACCCTCCTGTACCTAAAATGGCTATATATGTCTGTATTTGGTCACCTTCTTTTCACAAAATCTGCTTTTAAGCATCATGTGTGACATTACTTTTTAAAGTAACTACAGTTATTTGTGAGAAGTAAACATCCTATGGAGATTGTCAGTCTGCTTAGAAAATTCATATTCTTAGCTAAATTCTTTTGCACATAGTTGTTTAGATTGAATCTTTTTTAAGATCATTTATGCTTTGTAAATACTTTTCAAAAGAATTTATGTAGTTATCCTTTTACATTTGTAACCCCCAAATAAATCATTAGGGGAAAATGAAGATAGAGAATCTATTTTTTTATTCCTTAGTTTTCCCCGCCCAGTATTTATAATAAAAAAGATGTAGTGAGTAGCAAGCTTGCTAAAAGACTATGATTTTTAGTGATTAGTTTCAAAAGAGTTACATGTAAGTAGTTACATAAAATTTCAGTAAATGTTCCACAGAGTTGAAAAACTTTGCAGTTCTGGACGTAATCTTCCATGACTGCATATATCTACATCTGGACTGTGATTCTACAGCCATAAGTGTTTTTTAAACAATTTTAATATTTATACACTTTCTATCCTTACAGCTTTGTTTCTACTACATAACAAGAAATCTGGCAAAAATTAAATGAGGCCATTAGGGATGGGGGGCCTTTATTTTACATTATTTCTTATGAAAGCACTGATTCCATTCTTGCTGGCTTTGAAACATAATTATAAGGAGAAACAGAGCATAGATGAGCTTGTATGTGGAATGAGGAGAGGCAAACTACTTTGTATCACATCTTAAATATCTTAAAAATACTGCTCAGATCAGAAATATGTTTTTTACCAAGGTTAAGAAAGACAGAAATGTATGATCAGTGCAAATGCCAGAACATATATTTTGTATACTTTCTGCTTTTCTCTCATGCTTGGGGAAACTGAATCGTTACTTAGGCAAATCCTTCCTTCCAAACAGAAGTGCTGAAATTGTTGAGCAACATCTCCTTTTAGAAACAGCATTCTAAAAATCATCCATTATTTTTCCAGTCTCTTTTGCCTTGACAATTAGTAAGTTTTGTTCCCAGTTGGTGGAGGACTTTGTCATTCCTTCTTTGCATTTGATGTGTGAAATATCAAGAGTGGAACAATTAACGAAGTTTCATTAGAGTCTTTAACAAAAGGATATGGTTTCAAGAGCTCATCTGTCACATTCATATTGCTTTGCACTGATTTTGGTTATTAAGTGTCACCAAATTTTCCTCTTCTATTACTCTTCCCTGCTGTACTACATTGTCAAATTAACATGTACTCTCTGAGCACAGCCACAACCCACTCAACTGCTAGCTTTCTCCTGCAAGAAGAGATTACCACAGAATTTCTCAATGCAATTATATGTGATCTTTCTGCAAAATTACATTTTGCATCAATTTCCATTCATTTCTCAGAATTTTTTATGAAAGATTGCTTGAGTGTTACAAAGGAATACTGGCTTTTTTTTCTTTTTTGCTGCATGGTAGAGTTGAAATATTCTAGTAGAATTTTAGCTTGAACATGGGTGTTGAATTAGTCCAGTGTTTCACCTGGGGCATGTTGAACATTATTTTATCTGCCTGAAATTTTTAGTCCATAAACGTGTTAACATGTTAGTTTTCTGAAGGATTCATATTCTGATGAGTAGGTACAAGGCAGATTCTTGTGCTGTAAAATGTGATGGTTCATGGGAGGCTGTCTGTCTTAAGATGTCTAGGAACCGTGCCTTATATAGTCACATAGAAAGAAATTCTCATGGAAACGGCATTATGGAGGTGGCAGCTGCAGCTCTATGTTTTTGTCTAGGTTGAAATTTGCAGTTAAAGATTAACCCTCTATGTGATCGATGTAAAAATGACATTTATGTCCCCCTCAAATACAGAACATACTCCACAAGTATCAAAACAAATTTCTGAAAATGTGCAGGAGAGTCAAAACATCTCTATAAGAGTTAAAATTAACTCTGTTTGCACCAGATTACACTGCTATTGCTGAAATTTTGGGCAAGACCTGTATTTGGATATTATAGTGTGGTTAGAATTAGCAGTAATTACCAGCTAATATCCTTCCTCACTGAAAGCTTTTTTTCTTCATTAGCGGCTGGCAAGCAATGTTCAGAAAGCACCATACGGAACTGTCTTTCCCCCGAAATCTTTCTCATCTATTGCAGATCCTGATGGGTCGTTGTGAAACAGATGTGTAGAATGTGGACAGTGAACCCACCAAGAAGGTAGCGATGGCGAGGCAATAAAATCCTCCAGCACACAGTCAAGTGCAGCCTGGGATGTTAAGGGATGGAGTTGGCGGTTGTGAAGCTCGTAAGAGCAAACACAGAATCCGCAGAGACTTTTACGGCGATTTCTAAGGGACTGTACGGCTTTGAGAAGGCGGTAATGTTGGAACCTGGGCGCAGAGCCTGGAGGCTGCCAACACCAACCATGCAAACCACCTTCTGGTGGCTCCGTTAGCTTTAGGAGGAGGCAGAAGGAGACGCAGCAGTCTGGCTGGACGCTGTCGCTCCTTTTCTGTTGTTGCTGGTGACAGTAGAAGCGCGCATTCTTCATTAATTGCTTAGTAATTGTGGTGTTGTATCTCGCACACAGGTCTGTGGTACCTTGCTATAACATTTACTAGAGCGAGAAAACATTGCGCTGCCTCATCAAAGATATCTGCAGCCAACATACTGCCATCAAAGAGCTGGAGCTTGGGCAGAGCACCATGTTGTCTTCTGTGTGAAATAACGCCTTCCTGAATATTGCTACTTCCGTTTTTATACACTACGATTTTTCTGTCTTATACCTTTTCTTGCTGATCATCCCATTTTATGATATCGCTTTGGCAATACAACCAGTATCATCACTACTGGAGGTATTCTAGTGTGTCCAAAGCAAGCTTTATCATGCAAATAAGATGATTTCTTTGCGTACCACCCTTCTATGAGAGGGTACTCTCCAAATATCACTCAGCTGTGACTGTTAATCAGTTAACCAAGTGTGTGGAAAAGGGAGTTGAGAATACGTTTTGGGGAAGATGTTACACATGTGCAGAGTGTGCTGCTAAAAACGTCTTTCTGGATCAAGTGATAACAGAATTTGAATAGATTAATAGTGCAGGTGTCACAATACAGTTGTTACCATAGCTATAGAACAAATTTCTAGTGGATTTTTTATTTTACATTAGAAAGTTGTGCCATGGCAACAGCAATGCCTGTTAAAGATGTAACTCTGTCATTGTAATTTATCTATTACAGCTCTTTTCATTACTATTATTAACAGCTGTTGTTCTCCTGAATGTACTTTAGTTTTGAACATGGAATCTCTTGAGATACAAATGTGAATAAGCTGATTTCCAGCTTTACATGAATGCAAAATTCACGGTATTTAGTATGCTCCTGGTTTTCTTCATGTGCTCTGCAGTCTTGGAGTCAGCTTCAGAAAATAGATATGTGAGTTTAATGAAGCATCTGTAAATTATAACTCTCAAATACTGAAAGTGAGAAATTGTATTCCACAGAGTTCTATATATGTGCCACAAGCAACTGTGCTGGGATGCAGCAGTGTGTGAATAAATAGCTGATTGAATTGCAAGCCGCTGCCTAAATGCCAGTTTGGTTGTATATAAACTGGTGATAATAGCAATAGGTATCTGTGGCTTTGAGATTATGGCAGAACTGAATTTATTTGTCGTTCCAAATGTAAATGTTTTCAATGCAACACAAATATGGCAGTATCACAGTGATTTTCAGAAGTAATCCGCTCAGATGGGTAAACTCTACATGCACTTGTAATAGTACTAAAGATCTGTAAAAATGTCATCTGTTTATGTTCTGGTATTTAGAATACTATTTACAAATGAAAATATAAGGTGGTAAGACAGGCAGTATCTGGTGAGGAAGCAAGATCTCTTTCTGTTGGCTTTTTCTTAAGATTACAAAAATTAATGTTCTTGCAAAAAGGAGAAAAAATACTTTATCTTAAACGGAAAACATTTTAAAGCTGCTGACTAGTAAAAGAGCTGATGGTGTTTTGAAGTACACACCAAAATTTTTCTTCCATCATTCATATAATCAAATACGACCTCCTTTCAGAAGTGATATTTTGAGATTTGTGGGGGTTTTTTACAAGCAGATATTTTAGCAAATAGGAGGAAACTGCTCAGTTTCTTTGCAAATTATGACGTGATGCTTTGTTTGATTCCTTCTGGTACCTAGTGCTGTACATACAGTCCTACAGTTAGAGTCTGCATATGAACATGCAACGTCTAGTAGGAATGAGATAAATACATTCATCTTTAATGAAGTAGTTATAGAGATGTGACTGTTAGTGGAGACACAGTTATTCTAAGTAGAATATACTAACTTAATGCTGTGTGGATAGAGTTCTGCTACACACACCAACATTTTAAATGAGGCAGCACAGGTAGAAAAATTATCTTTTTTTTTTTTTTTTTTTCTCCTAGTCCTTACAGCCACAGACATAACAAGAGCTATAAATTTTTAATAATCCACTCTGAACTGTGCCAAAAAGTGCAATTTTTCTGTAGATTCTTTTGTGTGTGTGTGTTAAATTGCATATAAAACTTGTTTCAAAATGTCTTGATTTCCTATTCATTTTTTTCAGTGGTTACTGTTACTCTGAATCTATTCTCGAAAGTTCCCAGAAATAAAAACAACGCTCAGATCTAGTCTTTAGAAACTGTCAGTAAAAAGGCATCATAGTGTAAAGTCACTATTATTATAATGACTATAAAAAGAAAAATTGCTAACAATACTCCTGACAATACTGGTTCTTCCTGTGTTTTACTACCTACAAACTAACTAGCTGTTTCATCATACTAAACTGTATAATTTGTACACATTTCAACTCAATAACAAATTAACAGACACCTTCAAGTTGATGGAATAGCAATGACCTATTTTATTTTATAGATTTGTTTTTTCCTGGAATTTATGTGTAGCACTGAGTGTTTTCGGCTGTTTTTCGACCAGTCAGGATAAAATAGTCAAGTTTAGGGACCGAATTGTTTTTTAAGAGACTAATAAATCAATTCATGGCATAAGTGTCTTTTGTTTCTGTACAGAAGAAAGAACCAAGCAACGTACCAAAGTCATTTTGTGGAGAGTAAGGGTTTTGCTGTTTGTGGTATTTTATTGCCCTGGTTTTTTTTACAAGGTACTCTCTCATTTCAGAGTGTCTTTGCCCGGGAGAAACATCCACTGAAAGTGAGCTTCCAGAAGGACACCCCGCTGAACAGTTTGCAGGTTTACTTCATGGATCATCACCGGTGTGGGACCCACCTGAAAATCCACTCCAGCTGTACAGCAAAGCAAACCGGTGCGGTGGTCCACTGGAGAAAAGCATTTTGAGCAAGAGCCCAGCGCAGCAGATACAGCTACGGAAAGAAAGCAACGCTGATCCTCCTGTTAAGAAAAAAAAACCACCAGTTGTAAACAGAACCATATTTCATACTAAAACTAAACCGGTAGAAAATCATACGTTGGTTGGCACGTCAGCAAGGATAAGTGACCAATGGGTTATTACCGCTGGGGGGTTTGTGGAGCGAGCGTGCACACTTGGGAGAATACGGTCGTTACCGAAGACTTTGCTTGAAATGCATTTGTGCAAAAATGTTTCGAAATCTGATTCTAATCTTATCACCCATCCACCAAATGACAAAAAGGCAAGAAGCAACTGGAGCGAACCCACACCAAACCAACAGTGCTCCAAAGGGAATTCAGAGAGAACACCTTCCTTTACATCAGAATGGGAGGAAGTAAGTTTTGTTCATTTTTAAGTACAAGCAAACATACGGTGTTGTGAAAATGCTGTTATTAGTTTCAGACATAAAATAAAAAGTGAGTCTTCCACACTGCAAATCCTCAGACAATATGTCATAGTGTAATGCATGGTAGTTTGACAGCTGGCACAAAATGCCGTGCGTTTCTGTTCAAAATGCTGCACGCTTAATGAAGTCTATAGTTTCTGTAGTGAGTGAAGTTAACCAGAAGTAATTCTACAATTTGTTGTGACATTGAAATTATTTTCTACTAAAGCCCTCGCCACTGACACTAATAAAATTGGTAAAATTCTTAGTAGCTATGCCCATTATTTACATATTTGCTAATTATTTCCCACCATGGCAGTGCCTACCAGCAAGAGATAAGAGAAGAGGGCAGGAATGGAAAGTCTAAGATTTTTAGGTTGATTATGCATTCTAGAAACCCTCCCTATCTAACATATATCCTCTAGCTGGTACATAGCCTGTGTACAGAATGCTTGGCATATACCTGACTCTTGTGTGATGTGGGACTACACTTATGGCTATGATGAATTCGGGACTATTAAAAGAAATGTCCACACTGAGTTTGTAGTACACATGCTTGCTCATACAAGAGAGTTTATTTTTGTTTTAGAACTAGATTTAAAATAATTTTTAGACACCTTATTTTTAATTTTTTTTTCCTCCTGTGCTAAATTTCAAGAATGTAAATGACTCTTCATAGACACAAAAGTTCATGTCTTACTGAGGTAAATTAAAAATGGGAAATGTTTAGATCTTTACTGCTATTACAGAGAAGCAAGAATTTCCCTTTAAAACAACTGCTGTGGGGAAATGTGTATATCTCCAGAGTGCTATTTTATTCCAGAAAGAGCCCAGAGTTTGTTTGTGTGATTGGTTATTTTTGTAGAAAATGGTTTCCAGCTTCTCTAGAAGTTGGGTTTGATAGGGCATCCGAAGGTAGTTGTTGTAAAGGAGATACTTTCTCAGTGGAAATATACTTAAGATCAGGTTTTGTTCTCAGTAACTTGGATCTCTCATTATGAAATACTGACACCAGTCAGGTCCAAGTTTGCCTTTTTAGGGGGACATCAAGGTTTGATTGTTCTTAAGAGTAGGAAGAATGTAGTTTATTTAAAAAAATAAGTTATGAATTTAAATCTGTGGATGCTGACGTAATTCCCAGATTTTCTCCTGTCACCAGTGACTAATATATAGTTTTTAAAAAGGAGACAGTTTTCCTAATAGTCCCAATATTAAGCTCAGTAAAACCTGGTTCTCTGTGTCTGCCTCCTTAGACAACACCAGCCTTTTGATTCACTTTTTGTTTTGTCCTGTTCTTATGGCAAATAAAATAGGTATAATAGTTTTGACATAGTACGTTCAACGTAATGTAGCGATGTGCAAATGAGTTTTGGGATCAACGCAGTGCTGTTTCACAAACTATGCCGTTCAGCGGTATGTGGGGGGACAGCTATGTTTCGTACCTATTCGCTGGCCTTGGGGCAGATGGAAGAAAGGGAGCTAGGAAATTCTCAGGAAATCTTAATTGAACAATTGCTTTAGTACTTTATAACACACAAAGCAATATTCTTATGCGTTACTATTACTGCTTAAATAGACCTCTAGTGGTTATACCTAGATGACCGGAGTTGTCAGTATGAAAGGAACTGTACTGTAGAAAAAAGAAATACTAGTCTCAAGCTTTAGCTTTTGCTAGCATAGAAATGTTGCAAAATAAAAATCAGTGGAGAAATTAATTGTCTACCTTTTGATTTCTGCATTTTGCAATTTTGATTGTTGTTTTCCTAATGAGAGTAATAATGCCATAAATTTATGCATGCAAAACTAAAATAAAGTAACAAAGATGGGGCCCATCAATTGTTTTCACTGTTCTCTCTTTTGTAGATTGATAAAATCATGAGTTCAATAGATGCTGGAATTAATACTGGACTGGGGGAGATGAATGATCACACTACAAGTAAGGAAAAACAACAATTATTTAATCTTGACTTAAATGTCTATAGGGAAACTGTGGATAAGGTATTGCTAACTAACCCACTGTGTTGAAATAATTTGTAGGTATGTGAATAACCATGAACAGAATCAATGTTTACTGTTAGAGATGCATTAGGCCCAGTATCCTGGAGCTGTTACTTTAAATAGCATATTGGAGTCATTAATGTTGTTTTGAAATCTTACCAGAAAAAGTATTCCATTAATGTCTTTGTACTGAAGCCTTTCTACTAAGGGGATATTTTTCAATCTTTTTTAGCTGAGTTTTTGTTTGGAGTGATGGGACCCTGAGTATATCCAATAGCTACTGACACTTTTTAAAGCATTATATTATCTAATGCTGCTTTGAGCAAATATTTGGCACAGGGCTGAACATGCTGCTGACAGCCAGTGGCTGGTGTTAGCAATGATGGGAGAATCTGCAAACCTGCCCTACCATGGTGAATTCTAAGAACTCTAAGTCATGACTAGCCTCTTGGTTTGTCAGCATAAACCTGTGCAACTGTGCTAGTAAGAATTTTGGAAGTATTTTACTACATGTCCTTCCTAACACATGGAAGGAATACCAAGTTGTATGTCCAAATAATTTGCTCTTGAGGCAAAGCTATGTCAACTCACCTGTACTGAGTACAGGTACTGTACCCGCTACCAATTGCATGCGATTACTTGGGTTTATGTATTGGGCAGGAGACTATGTACTTTATGGCTTAAAATTTAAAAAGAAAAGTATTTTAACAACTGTCCATTTCACGGAGCATTGTACCTGTACAGGATGAAACCGTGTCTTACCAATTAGAGTTGACACAGCTATTTTAACAGTAGCTGGACAGTGAGAAGGGAATCTAGGAAAAAGAAAATAACTGATTTGAATACAAATATAATTGCAGATCAAACAAGCAGATTCAGATTTTTTTTTTCCTAAAGGAGTAAGGGGCAATATTATGAAAAGTGCTAGGCATGTTGTCCTGGCAGGCTACTTTTTTCTTTCTGAAACTTGCAGTGTTGAAAGGGAGAATTATTGATAGAGAAGCTCTAGGTTAGGAGATAGTTAATAATCTCCGAAGATACTATAAGTAATTCAGGATTTGCTGCTTACTATTTTTTATCATGGTAGTTGTACTGGGTCTGGCTGAGATGGAGTTAATTTTCCCCATAGCAGCCCTCACAGTGCTGTGCTCTGCCGCGGTACCTAGAAAGGTGTTGGTAACACGCCAGCGTTTTGGCTACTGGCACAGCATCAAGGCTGTCGCTCCAGCATTCCCCCTCACCAGCAGGCTGGGGGTGGGCAAGGTCTTGGGAGGGGACGCAGCCGGGACAGCTGACCCCAACCGACCCAAGGGATATCCCAGACCGTAGGACTCATGGGAAGCAGAGAGTAAATATTTTGTTATCCTTTGCTTCCACACGTGGCCTTTGCTTTTGCTTTATTAAACTGCCTTTATCTTGACCCACGAGGGGTCTTTTTTTTGCCCCATCTCATTTTCTCCACTCCCCATCCTGCTGAGGAAGGGAGTGATAGAGCAGCTTGGTGGGCAGCTGGTGTCCAGCCAGGGGCAACCTCCCCCAGTCCTTTTTGGTGCCCAATGGAGGGCTCCAGGAATTCGAGATAAGGAGAGTAATTGGGAGAGGTAACAGGCAAAACATGGGCTGAACAGTGTAAGAGATCAGGATGATTGTGGGGAATTTTGATTGCTGTAATTGTGGTGAAGGGACGAGGGGTGGATTGTGTGTAAATTGTCCACTTTCATTCGGTGTTGTGATGACATTTTGATTTTGGCGTGGGAATCTTTTTTTCTGGTGATGTGAGTGAAGTTTGTGAAGATTGTGTGATGAATGTGGATTTTAATGACAATTCTTAAATATGTGATTCACAGAGGCGAGGGGTGGAATGTATTGGGTGTGCATGGCAAGGTTGTGGTATCGGGAGGGACTACAGGGGTGGCCTCTCTGAGAAGCTGCTAGAAGATTCCCCTGTGTCTGATAGAGCCGATGCCAGCCGGCTCCGAGTCGGACCCGCCGCTGGCCAACGCCGAGCCCACCAGCGATGGTGGTAGTGCCTCTGGGGTAACGTGGTTAAGAAGGGGGAATAGTTGCTGTGGAACAGAAGCTGCAGCCAGGAGAGAGGAATGAGAATATGAGAGAGAAATAATTCTGCAGCCCCCCAGGTCAGTGCAGAAGGAGCGGGAGGAGGTTCCCCAGGTGCCGGAGCAGAGCAGCCCGTGAGGAAGACCCTGGTGAGGCAGGCTGTCCCCCTGCAGCCCAGGGAGGTCCACGGGGGAGC